>CM060967.1:126785411-127332911 GCA_030765045.1 Tenodera sinensis | reverse complement strand
AGATTTGGATTGGAAATTATCGTACATCATAAACCAAATGCTACAACAATAAGAATATCAGTATACCACTTGTGAAAATGTAATAGTATTGATTTTTATGGTATCCACTTGAAAGATTGATGAGCTCAAACAATATTACAAGTTTAGTACTTATTTTTCTCACACTATTCATCTGAAAGTTCATCTTCCTCAACTGTTGCAGTATTATACAAATTTGTTGTTGAGATAAACTTAACATCTTGATTACTTGCAGATTTTCGGACTTGCCACCAAGACGACAGAATAAGTCCATTTACCGTATCTAGCGCCAATCTGTTTCTAACTTTGGGTTTTATTAAACCTAGTTTGGGGAAGAGGAAAAAAAAAAAACTCTTTCACACGAAGCGCTTCTGTGGGACAACGAAATCACTGCTAATGCCAAACCGCTAGAAATCAGTATTTCCATCAAGGTGACACATGTGTTTAACAGCACTCCAGAAACTGCCAGGTTTAGGCATGTTCTTTATTTCACACGGAATATCACTATCAATTTTCTGAACAGTGCCTTCTTCATTGAGATTATCAGAGCTGGGCACACTGGCAATAAGGGGATAAAGGGTTGGAGGCTTAGTAGTGTTGGAAACGGTTGTTTTAGAGGGTGGAGACAGGCCATGAGAGCAAAAATGTAATTAGTTTTATTTCGCTTGTGTGAGAAACCAGTGAAAATTATATTTCGCCGGTATCAAACTATCATACATTCAAATTATCGTACACCCCCATAATGATCGTATGGGTTGGCAACCAGCTGTACAAGCATTGAAATTATCGTATGCCCCCATAATTATCGTACGGGTTGGCAACCCTGCCCATTTACCCGAAAAGGTAAATAGATACCTTAAAAACACACATATCCAAGACAGAACTGTGCCATTTCGTTCAGCAGCAGCTTATTTTGATGGTTAATGATTTATTTTACTTCATTTTGAGTATTATTAGCACTTAATTTTGTTAGAGAACGCGAGTTTGAATGGTTAAATACTGGGATTAGTGTTCTGATTGATTTGCACAGATGCGTTGTATTTGAAGAGAGGATTATTAAGTGTCCTGGTTTAACATTTCACAGTCATAATGCTGTTAGCGGATCTGCATCTCTTTGTTCTGCAATGAACACAGTAAAAGCTACATGAAGAGCTCCCCACCGCAGCTCTTGAATAATCTATAATAATGCTCTATAATAGAACGGTGAAAGAATGCACTTGCGTGTACAAATGTAATGCAAGCATAACAGCCATTCGTGTGTGTATGTGTGTGTGGTTGTGTGTGTGTGTGTGTGTGTGTGTGAGAGAGAGAGAGAGAGAGAGAGAGAGAGAGAGAGGGAGGGAGAGAGAGAGAAAGAGAGAGAGCGGCAGAAAGTTACGTATTTACAGACTTATATTTGTTTACAAAAGTTCATATTCTGCCACGCATTTAATTAAATGCAAATAACGGAATATTAGTGAGGTTGCGTGTTCAGAGTTCTTTAAGAAAAATAATAATTAAGTAGCCCTTTTGAAAAACTAAGATAAAGTAAATAAATAAAGAAATGCATTGAAAGCATGAGTAACCGGGTGCCCAACAGCTTCCCCTCCACTGACCAAGGCAAGGAGAACTGAATCTGCTAATCAGAGGCGGATGGCGTGGAGTACCTTAATACATACAATTCAGTGGGAGGACGAATATTTATGTTTTCGATATGAAGACGATAAATTTAAGTGCTTGATTTGTAACACTGGTAGATGCAGATTTATACAACTTCCCTTGCTTACGTTCCATGTTCACAATAAGCGTTATTCTCCTAGAAAAATACAACCAACTTTTGAAGTAATTGTACCAAACATTCTTTTCACACCTTGAAGACCTAAAAACATTTGAAATCAAACTCCAATTATTTTGCACTTTTGAACTTTCCATGTAGTGAGGGTTCACACGAGCTACAAAAATGAAACTACTTGCATTGCAGAACTTCACGATCGTAAAATGTTCTCAGAAAGAAGGGTGGGAATTATTTAGGTCTCTGTCTTGCTGTGAGCATCCGATATTACGTATGTTTGCATCTAATTTAATGGTGGTCTTTGGCTCCACTTATATCTGCGAACAAATATTTTCAAAAATTAAATATATTAAAAGTGCGTATCGCAGCAAAATAAGTTAAAAACTCCTTATTTATCTTTTGCAACTGTGCACTTCATATTTTGCACCAAATATTGAAGACCTGAAACCTAAATCGTGCCAAAAAAGTATCCTCAGAAACATCGTGGGTTAATAAGGAGTAGAATATGAATGTGTACGTCTTTGGTTTCCTGTATGTAAGAATGTGCCACCACTGGAACTCAGTGACCATGGATAAATGCGTCATTGTGTCTCAGCGGGAGGAAGGAGGTGATTTCAATCTGCCCTAACCTGCCTGCGGCTGAACACCGCTGGTATATACCATGAACTGAAGAAGGAATGTGCTTTCGCATAACTTGGTATAGAAAACTTGTTGCTTAGACCTAGGTACAGATAATCTGCTTAAGTCAACCTTAATCTTTTATATGATGTGCTTCCCTTTTCTCTTTGTCGTTCTTCTTGTCCTGATGTGTTTCTTTCCTAATCCATTTTTATGCTTTGCTTAAAATCCACCTTATTTTTCCGATTCCTTTTTCCCATTTCGTAATTAGGTAATATTCCTATGGCTACAATATTATTCTCGAATTTGTTGCACCTTTTCCACAGAAGAACAATTTAATAAAATATCGAGATGAGATTGGGATGGTTCTCTGCCACATATTTTTCTATTCCTGTTCAAAAGTGAAATTATCATACCATAATGTGAATTGAAAGTGTCATAGGTAGGAGTTATATTTTTCATACATAAGTTCACTACTACTTACTTCTAATGCAAAACAAACCCAATTAGATCCAAGAACTGTGAAATAAATTTGTGAAAATTAAAAAAAAAATAAATAAATAAATAAAAATAAAAATAAAATAAACAGTAGGACAAGGAAGTTGCTCCTTAAAGAAACTGAGCTGCCCTTCAGCCAATCATAGGAGTAAACTTAAGATGCAGTTTGTAAGAAAAGGTAAGAAAACGATGCATTCGTGTCTTCCACTTTGCTTCTCTCGGTTTTTAACAGCAAAACTGACTCTCCGGTGGTCTTTAAATAGTAATAATTGTAAGTATAATAATAATAATAATAATAATAATAATAATAATAATAATAATAATAATAATAATAATAATAATAATAATAATAATGATAATGATAATGATAATGATAATGATAATGATAATGATAATGATAATGATAATGATAATGATAATGATAATGATAATGATAATGATAATGATAATGATAATGATAATGATAATGATGATAATGATAATAATAATGATGATAATGATAATAATGATAATGATAATGACAATACTATTAAAAGGAACAACTAAATGCAGGTTAATATAAAATACAAGTATCTGTCACAACGCGTTCTGATTTTATTAGGAAAAAAATATAGCGCGAATAAAGATCTTTGTAAATGTTCAGGCCTGATAATTTGAAATGTGGAAGCCTACCGACCGAGTCGGATTGTAGAAGCTTAAGGAACACAGAAACCAAGGGGAGTTAGTCCATGCATGTAAAATAACAAAATGTTGTATCTCGGAAATCTGCTTAACATTTTTTGGTATTGTTGTACATCCCTGAAGAGCACGACTGGTGTGATCGGCTTCCTGCATGTTGCGTATTCAGCTTGCGATTGTATTGCTTTCATATCAAACATTTGGCGTTTGGGAAAACGAAATATAAGATATATCTTGGAAATGTGTTTCCAAGAGACCGTACCATTTGATGCATACAACTGGAATAACTTAAAGGCGAACTCACATATTCTTAACTACGTCATCTCATGCTCTTTGCGCATTGTTGTAGACCTAGAAAGACCAAAACACCTCGTTGGAGTGTTAGCCATGACATTGAATACTTGAATTTTAATTCTACTCTCCAAAATATTAATGTCTTTTACTCGTTTTTATCGTAAAGGTATACTACTCTTACATGCTTGGGAGCAATTCCTGCAGTATCTAAAACAGTGTTGAATGCATGGTCCAAAATTAACACCTTAATGTACTAAAACTGTATCAGTAAGACTCACCTTCTTCCACAACACATAAGCCTGACGACCTGTTGCGTCCTCAATTAAACATATCACTCCATCTTTTCCTCGGTCTTCATACTTGCCGATAACCTCTATGTTTATAATTTAACAAAACTTTTGGTACTCGCGTCCCTTTCGTCCTTAATTTGTATTTATGTTAATTTATATATATCACAATGTATATATATACACACCACTGTTTTTCAGTTTCATCTCTTTGTTTGTTACAAGAATATATCCATCAATTGCTCTCAGGAACTTCATCTCTGCTGCTTCAATTCTTATGCTATCTGTCCTATTTATAGTCCAGTTTTCATTTCCATACCACTGGCACTGTCATAACTTTATAGAATGTCATTTGGGTGTCCTATGACATCTTTTTCGTCAAGACTCTTCCGTTCATTTGTCTTGATTTATTTAATTTTATATTCAATTCTTCGTTTTTGCTATAATATATTAAAAACTAGATAGTCAAAACTAGAGACTTCTATTATTTCTTCATCAATAACTATCTTACATGATGTGTCCCTTTAAAAGCTATTGATTTTGTCTTGGCAGTCAGAATCTTTATCTTATACGTCTCCATAATGCCTTTTAACTTATTAACACTTTTTTAAGATTTAATTGTGCGACTGCATTTTGGAGAAAGATATTAAGTGCTAAGTAACCTTAGAAACTGACCATCACTTGAGCTATTCATAAATATTCCTTGCATAGTTATTTGCTTTTGGCTGCCTTAAATATTTATTTTGACTGTGGAAGCTTAAATAACTCATGTTATAAAGAAAGCATAATATTTGTACTTATCTATCTTTCTCGCTCACATAAAATTGTATAAGAATACTTTTTATACCGGTAGTCATAACTAATTTAAAAAGAATAAATAATAATAATAATAATAATAATAATAATAATAATAATAATAATAATAATAATAATAATAATAATAATAATAATAATAATAATAATAATAATAATAATAATAATAATAATAATAATAATAATAATAATAATAATAATAATAATAATAATAATAATAATAATAATAATAATAATAATAATAATAATAATAATAATAATAATAATAATAATAATAATAATAATAATAATAATAATAATAATAATAATAATAATAATAATAATAATAATAATAATAATAATAATAATAATAATAATAATAATAATAATAATAATAATAATGTGATTTGCTATAAATACAAGTAAATATAAAGAGAAAACGAATAAAATAGGGGGTAAGTTGGAAAGCGGGAATAGCGTGGAGAAGAGAGTCAAAGGACATTTTTAAATACTTAGCATCATTTGTAGGTCCGATGTGAGTGATGGATTGACGTGACACAAGTAGTTTAAAACTTTGTTCAACGCATAAACCGAAGACACACACCTCTCGTGTATTGTTAAGTTATTGCTCCAAGAATAAACATTGGTCGGCATATATCAGAGCAACAGTGTATAAAGTGAGACTTTATTAGAATGTGTTAAAGTTGGAATCCGGACTCATCTTTCAAAAAACCAACACATACCCTGAGATTAAGACTTTCTTTGCTCGAGCTATGCAGGAAGGGTAAACTACAAAAATAATCTCTATATTGCCAACCAACGGAATATATTATCAACTTTAATTATATTACTACAAACTTATTTGTTACAAAATGCGCATTTCTTGTTAAATCTTGGTATCGAATCTTTGGATAAGATACAATTCTTCTTCCATTTACTCAGTAAGTAATAGAGAATTTAAAACTGGGTCAAATGCAGTTTTTCTACAATAATTAGTTTCTGTAAAACTATTTTCAAGAGCAGAAGTCCTACTATGTCTATCGACAGAGTTATAATCGATTAAAATTGTGTTTCTTGTTCTATAAAGGTGAAGCCCCGGCTCAGATTTTTCTACACTTCTATTTCTGTCTATATGTAACGCTAACAGGACACTAAGTATTTTATGTTTGTCTCTGAATTTTTTTCCGTAAAATACAATACTAGCAAGTTAGACAACCACACAGTGCATACGTTGAGAGCAAAAGCTGATAAAAAGTGTTGTGGTTTATTGACTTATTTATTTTCTTTCTTTCCTTTCTTCAAGGAAAGAGACAAACTTTAATTATTACTTTCTCTACTAAATACAGTAAGTGGAGCAAGTATTGTATTCCACCTAAAAATTCTATGTCAAGATTTCCCGGTAATATATGAATTAAAAAAAAAAAAAAGCATTGATACGCGTGCGCGACTTGTGTGTTTCACTGTGGACAGCATAAGTCAAAAACGAAAAGCCGGTTACAAACCTATATATTTCAAGGATGCGACATGCAGATTTTGAACAAAATTCCTCCACCCTAAAATATTCGTTACATGGAAAATTTTTCAACATTTCTAATTTTCTCAAAAATGGATGTAGGTAACGATTAAGTGCCATATGTTAAAGATATTTTTATGACAAATGAAATTTATATGTTTAATTTTCTGGCTATAGTACTTGTAATCGTATTTACTCTGAATGACCTTTGTATAACTGGTAAACCGTAAGATATACACCAAATCTTACTCTACAAAAACTGTAGATCTTGCTAAAACATACAATTTATGTCCAAATAATTTTTTTTTCTGTAGGGTGAACCATTTCGGAGATATTCCTTGTTATTTTGGTCAGTTTTGGAAAACTGAAACTTTCGTCAAGAAACATTGTGAATCAGTGAACGGAATCACAAAGCCTTAAAAGATTTGACTGTCGCTCAAAGTCCTATATTTTCTTTGTACCTACAAGAATATAAACAATCGGATAATTTCTGCAGATGTTTATCTCAACTAACACGTAGAAGATAAAGGAATAAGAGTTTGTAAGAATGGTTAGTACAAGAGTAGAGAAAGTCATGTGAGTGCAACACATCAGATTTTGTTTTTCCACGTGTTATACAGAGCGATCCAAGTAAAATGAACACTTTTAAGGACATAATTTTCCACTAGAAAGAAACAAAACATTACATTGAGTTTTATTATAAGAGAGGATCAAGAAAAATCTATATTAAATGATGCTCAAACGAGCGCGGGCTCTGTAGAGCATAAAGTGACCCGACGTTGGTCTTCTCAGATTAAGAACCAACAGAAGAGTACTGGTATTCCAAGAAAATAATTTACGTATTTCAAAGGTATATTGAATCCCTGAATCATAATACTTGGTGCATTTTACTTTCTCTACTACTAAGTAGAAGTATTGTATTCCACCCAAAAATTTGATGTAGAGATTTCTCTGGAAATATATATTCTGAGGCCTCCTAAATTCAAAAAAATAATTTTTAGATAAAAGTTTGTGTGTGCGTCTGTCTGTCAGGCTGTAGACAGGAAAACTCAAAAACGAAAAGTCGGTTAGATACCAATAATTGTATTTAAGTTTGATGTCTTTCAAGGATGCAACACGAAGGTTTTCAAGAAAATTGCTCCACCTTAACTACCCCTTATATGGAACATTTTTAGAAAATTTTGATTTTCTTGAAAATGGCTCTAACGATTTTGATTAAAAATGAAATGTATATTTTGAACTTTCTGGCTATAGCCTATGTAGTCCTGCTTAGTGTGGATAACTTTTGAATAACTGATAAACCATGAGAGATCCACAAAATGTTACTGTTCAAAAAATATGTTGTTAGCTAATGCTGGATTTCTGACAATGAAGTCATTAATCCTCTTGCTCTCCAATATTTTTCACAATGATATTGAAGAGAGCAATAGCAGTCAATGTAACCGCTTTTTAGAGAACACCATATTTGTATGTTTTGGCGGTCACATCGCTCTCTCACAACCCCCAGAATGTCTGGAGGACCACACCTGTCGTTGGTTTACGGGTCTCACCGACCTGACCGGGAGAATTATCAAAATAAATTCACCGACCATATCCTCTGATTACCAATCAGAGGACGTATTATATGCCATGACAGGTCAGCATGTTAGGGGTTAAGGTTTTATATAGAAATTAGAGAAATGGAGAGGTTGGAAAAATAAAGACTCCCTAGCCCTGAGGAACCCTAATAGCATCGGGGCCGGAAGAGAACAAGAGATGACCAAGGTGAGGTCAGATAGAAAAGTTACAGTAAGTGGAAGTAATGTTCTGCTCAGGTTGGGTACCTTGTGGTCGCCATTCACATATCCCCTAGACGGAGACCCCTGAGGCCATTGTTTTTGTATTGATGTTGGGCACTCATTGAATAAAGTCTTTCTTATATGAAAGATTTAGAATTTAAAAACTGTCTCTGCAACAAAACTGGCCAACTGAAACTTAAAATTTTGAAAAAAGTTATGCACATGTATCCACCTGCATATGTGCGGTTTTAGTAGTGTTATTCTATGACATCATTTTCCACACACTTTTATAATCCCGAGAATGCTAATAAAGCGGTTTTAATCTATCCCTTTAACATTTTTGGCATTAAATATACAAAATAGCCATTAATTCTTTACATACAATTGAAATGTGGTATTTAAAAATTACAATATTCATAAATAGGTAATATTCCCAACAATGGAAGAATGATGTAACACAAACAAAATCAACTACATGCTTGAAATAAGTCAAGTTCAGAACATATTTAATTATAATTAATTTAGTTCAACGTATTTAATTTTAGAAAAATTATATATACTGTTTCAAGCTTTTCGCATGATTGCATGGAAGGAGTATGGAATTTTAAGGCCAACATATATTGTCCAGTTCTTAAACATTTGACTATCATTGTTCCCTCTGTATCTATAACACAATGTGTAATACAGACATTTCTCCAAAGGTTTATCTTGGTTAAAATGAGCTTTAATAAAAATAGTTTTTATACTCAACAAATATAGATCTCGCTAAAACACACAATTTATGTCCAAAGAATTTTTTTTTGTAGGCTGAACCATTTTGGAAATATTCCTTGTTGTTTGTATACGTTTTGGAAAGGTTATACTTCCGTCAAATGGAACATCGTTATTCATTTTTACGTATTAACCGTGAAAAGAAAACAGAATTTGAAAGCTTTAAAATATTTGACTATCACTCAAAGCCTACTGTATACATATATTCCCGTTGCACGTGCAAGAAAACGAGCAAGAAGATAATTTGTACAAATGTTTATCTCAGCTAACAGGAAGAAGATATAAGAATAAGAGTTTGTTAGAATAGTTAGTAAAAGAGTAGAGAAGGTCATGTGAGTGCAACACTTCAGATTTTTTAGAAAAGGAGCGATTAGTTAATGCAAACAGGATTTATGAATTTAAACACACATTGGTATTCGGAGTAACCATTACGCTATAACGACTAATACTTAATCTTTGGTTTCCTATCGCAAAATGAGCACGAAATCATATTCCATAGACATATAATTATTTCTTGGTGTATTTTTAGGGATGCAAATTCCTTTCTAGGAACCAAATGATGCCCCGTTGTTAATTAGTTCCCTATCATAGCCTGCAAGTTATAACTACACGCCCTCTTTCATCATCGGAATAATTGATGAGGCGGATTGGTGCAACCAGCAAGGACCCAGCTCTAAGTGAATATGTGATATTCGTGTGGGATTAATACAGGCTGGTAGGTGGCCATTATCCTCTTTGACCATTTATGAAAGCTTAGGCAGTGGGTAAATTAAAAAAAATGTGATGTATTGCACTCACATAACTTTCTCTACTCTTGCATTAACCATTCCTACAAACTGTTATCCCTTTATCTTCTCCACATTAGTGGAGATAAACATATGAGAAATTATCTTAATACTTATTCTCATATAAATGCAAGAAGAATATGGCAATACAGTAGGCTTTGAGCGATAGCCAAATCCTTTATAGTTTTGACATTCCACTCAAAACTTACCCACAAATTTCACGCATAATCAGCCAAAACAGACAAACTCCACTGGTACGAATCTTTAGTACCTGTGTTGCAACAATAAACACAATTTTGAAAGAAGGCGCAATAATAGAAAAACAAATTTTCCACGCAGAACCCTCAAGACACACAGACAGACATGTACCGTGCCGACAGTGCCAACAATACGGACATAACGAAGATCAATGCACACAACAACCGACTTGCTTCCATTGCGGACATAACACCCACACAAGACGATGCAATCATCCCGTAAGACACAACACCCCCTACTGCTCCACCTGCCAACAAAATGGGTACTACACCGGGCAAGTGAAATGCCCGATGTATCCCAGACAACCACCCACACTTCCCGAACACACTGCAAAAACCCACATATTTCCACACAACATCCCAACACCACCAAAACCACAACACGTGACTGACTGGCCCAAGATAAATTTTCCAAAAATCCCAAGGACAAAGACAGACATGATACCAAATGAAACCATTGGAACATTTAAACACGTAATAGGACATGCAGAACAGCAAATAAAATCATTACAAGAACAAATCACACACATCCAAGAAAACATTTTAAAGTACGTCCGACAAATCACGAACACCACAATAACACAAATCCTAAGCACGCTCATTCCACCAATATACGACATAACTCCACCCGCACAAAGACCCAGATTCCTACACAACTTAACACAAACCGCACAAAAGACGTTGAAAAAAGCTGTCAACACAACCAGAGTTGGCAACCAACTTGCCATCTTTATAGACGACAGATAAAAAAATTGTACAATCACACTTCAAACTACAATAAAAAACACAAACACACAGTAAACATAAACACACAGCAAACATAAACACACACACACACACTTTCATAACCTAACACACAAAACAACACAACTAATATAAAGAATTACATATGAGCCGGGGCAGCAACAACAAACAACAAACTCTCCCTAGAATTAAAACGTAAATCTCAGAGGGCAGAAGCCACCTCCATGCAGCTGGGGATGACAACACATACACAAACAAACACAAACAAACACATAAGCCACATCACCACAATCAAAACAATACACACAAACGCCAGGAAGATCTCACACACGACAAAGAAAAATATAAAAACGCGGCTGAAGAGGGTTGTCCCTAAACACCCAGGGCATGTTGTATAACATGCCCGAATACCTTTTTTCATTCATTTCATTCTCTTTGCGCGGCCAAAAATATGAAACAATAAATAACGACATTCCATTTTGGAAAGGTGCTGTAAAACTAGTTCACTCTACAAAACAATGCCTTTGAGCATAAATTGCGTCTTTTAATGAGGTATAAATTTTTGTATAGTAAGATTTTGTGTTACGGTTCACCACTTATGCAAAAGTCATCAGGGGTAAACAGTATTCCATACGCTAGAGTCAGAAAATTCAAAATACACACTTCGCTCCCCATAAAAATATCTTAAACATTCGACATTTTAATCAAAATCGTAGGAGCCATGTTTGAGAAATTCAAAAATTTCGAAAAATGTGCATGTAAAGGGTGGAGGAATTTTCTTCAAAATCGGCATGTCGCATCCTTGAAGGATATTGAACTTTGGTTTTAACCGAGTTTTGGTTTGTTTTTGGGTTATGATCTTCACAGACACACACAAGGATCTTTTTATTAATATGCTATTTTTGTAATCAGTGTGCCTCAAACTTATTATTTTCGGTGAAATCTCGACATCGAATTTTTGGTTGGAAGACAACACTTCTCCTACCTACTATACGTGGTAGAGAAAGTAACATCATCATTGGCATTCCACAATTTATCAAAAGTACCATCACAATTTTATATTTATGCAGTGAAGTTCCTTTTACGTCATTAGGGATGTAAGCCCTGCCTAGGAGGACGGTAATTACAGAAAGGAGAAAGTTCAGAATCACAGTTACGTGACACGTGATCGCAAAACAGTGCTTCTTATTGGAGGAAAAGCGGAAGGAAGTGATATACCTTAAACTGTCACTCATTATTGCAATTAAAAACGCGTAGCAAAAATACCTGCACAATATTATAATAAGTTACACAAATAATAAATCGCATATCAATATAATGAAGATTAACTATCTAACCATGTTAATAGCTGTAATTATTACAAAGTTTTAAATATGAGCCACGTGATTATTGCCAAACTTAATTCCGCTAAAACTGAAGTTTACATGTAAATGGAATATTCCATTCCCATCAGTACTTTTAATGACCCATTGTGACAAGCCGATATACTATTATAAGTAGTCAATAATGTTAAAGGAATAGTAATATTGATATGCTGCCTACCCCGGAGAAGCTGGAAGACCTATTTTTCAATATCGACTTGTATGAAGCTCTTATCAATGTATCCACTTACCTAAGATAATTATTATAAATTATGGATTCTATAAACTACTTTGACTATTTTCAATTGTGTTTTCAGTTTCAGTTTTGTTTAACGGAATCTGGGAGTGAAAATTTGGTCAAAATTGTCAAAAAGTCGAATTATTATTATTTTTTATAACCCTAAACTGTTCTAGGAACACCTGTACATTTGGATGAGCTAACATTTTTCATATCCCCCACTTCATGTGGTCATTACGGCCCTTTCAAATAGTGCTCTTCCCTTAACGTACACAGCCTGTTCCTATATAAAAGCCTGTTTATCTAAAAACTACATTTCTGCACTTTCCAAAAGAAGGTCGCATTTGAGTTTTGCTTCAAATTCAGTGAAAATTTCCAAAAGTATTCATAAATAGCAGCTAAAAATACTATGGTTTAATATTGATGTTATCATTAACATGAATTCAAAAATATTTTTTTGTATGAAAAGAATCAGTAATTTTTAAGATAAAATGTTATTTGATATTAAAAAAATATGTGCTGCATAATCAGCAAACGTATTCCAAATATCTCTTCATGCAATTGTTACCCACGTTTTAAAGTATCAGTTCTGCCAATATAAATGAATTTTGAAAAGTCAATAGGTGCGAGCTCTATTTTGAAAATGTGCCTATTAAATTCTTAAAATAACTTATATATCATAAACGAATTATCCAATTTTAATGAAATTTGGGTCCCTCCTATTCTCATATAAATACAAACACGGTAAAAATTTCAGAAAAAGCTATAGAGAAATGTGGAACTTTCAAATTTCACTCCCAGTGTCCGTTAATGAGAGAAGGTTTGACCTGGTGCCGGTGGCCCTGCTAACAGACTACAATTAACATTAACTTAGAATTATAAATGTTGTCCTTTTAGTGTCTGTTTCATTTGTATATGAACTATATGTCCCATGACACGCACATACACAGAAATTTTGAACCTCGTTGATAACATGACAGCGCGTGAGTCCAAGAGTAGATGCAGCTCATGGCGGTATGGGTCAGGCTTTATCGTCTTTGATCCGTACTCGGTGGGACCTGGCTTTAAATCCCTTAGGTCGACCAATCTTTCTGGACTTTTCTCGGGTTTCCTTCGGTCGCCAAAGTAAATGCCGAATTGGATATTTAATACCACGATCCAAAGTTTCATCATAAGTATGGAACAGCAGTAAAAATAAAAAAAAAGTATGGTAATAATGAATACTGTGCCATCTATTCACAGATTATCAAAGCAGATGCTGATGCCATCTGTTCATTACAGATAGAAGTACATTTGCCCTACAGTTTTGTGGATTAATGACGAAGCAAAATCGCATAGACAGGAATGAGGCCTTGAACGATAACTGTGCGGCACACGTCAATCGACGGGATATATCCTAGCAAACTAACAAATCCGTCGAGATATTACTATGGAGTTAAAAGTGACACAAAAGAAACAAACTACTATGTTGCACCCACGTGATTTTCTCTACTCTGGCTCAAACTATTCTTATAAACACTTATTCGTCTATCTATTCCATGTTAATCGAGACAAACATTAGTAGAACTCGGTCAACACTTTTTGTACTATAACATTTGCTCTTTCTTACGGCTTTCCAGCTATGCAAACCTCAAAAGTAAATATGAGTACATGGCTATAGCCAGAGTATTCAATATATACATTTCATTTCCAATAAATATATCTTAAACGCATGGCATTTTAATCAAAATAGTTATCATTTTTGAGAAATTCAAAATTTTGGAAACATTTTGTATGTAAAGAATAGTTTAGGGTGGAGGAATTTTCTTCAAAACCTTCGTGTCGAATTCTTAAAAGATATTAAATGTAAATGCCAACTTAGGTTTGTAACCGACTTTTCGTTCACACACACACACACACACACACACACACACACACACACACACACACACACACACACACACACACACACACATACACACACGCGCGCGTGCGTGGACCCTTTTCTAAATCGGCCTTTTTTTTAATTCATGGGGCCTCAAAACATTTCTGGTGAAATCCCGACTCCTAAATTTGGGGTCGAATGCAACACTTCCCGTGCCTACTCTATATGACATGAAGCGGGATGGCTCAGGTGGTACCGCCTGAGGCCCAGATTCGGAAAGTCGAGGGTTCGATCTCCGTGGTCGCACATTCTGACGGGTTTCTCCATGGTTTCCCCATGTCACTTAAGCGAATGCTGGAGTGCATTATTTCATACCACGGTTTCCTTTCCATCATTTCCCTATCGTCTTTTAGGTATACTTTCAGGCGTATAGTGTTGACCGTTTCGGGCAGATGGCGCGGATGATTGCGCATGGTAACTGCTGTTCTCGGTGTTAGGTGGCGTTTGGCCGGCCTTTTCCTCCATCGGGGGTGGAGGATGCTCAATGCGACACCGGAACTGCGGTGAGGTGGCTACTTGGTGGGGCCTGGCGCCGGGATGAAGAGATCTCAGCACTTGTTGCGGACCTCCGCGCGTCCCTGTGGCCTGTCTAGCTGCGACCCTGTGTGGCACATTTGGTTACCTATTTCATCCCTAGCTCTAGGGGGTAGTAGCCACAATACGTCTGTATAAGTTGAAGTGAGTAAGGTGTCGCATCTTTTTATATATGATAGAGAAAGTAAAAAAATGGTATTAAATTACATTATCATGCAGCTCATAAGGAAGGGATAGAATAGGTGGGTACTTTACTAGCGCCTCTCCGCAAAAACAAGTAAACATTAGTTTTAGAGCAGGAAAACACATGAGCCCATCATTTACACTTCATACATGACAGTTGACACCAGGCGTGACGATTGCCACCCACATAATGGAACCTCACTGATTATAGGAAGTTGTACCACTAGTTCTAACAGAGCTTGCTATCTTGGCAAAGAGTTGTAAGTTGGAATAGGATGGCCCGAGGCACGTAAAGTACCTTTCTTAGCAAGTTGTCACTCAGTTTCGTTCTTCAGCTGCTTTTGTAGTTTCCTTGAAATGCTCCATGCGAGAATTAAGCAAGTTTGTGAGGTAGTCATTAAACTTAGCGCTTGTTCCATAACACATTTTGCTGAGAGATAGACGGTTAGCTGCTTCTTCTTACTCCGCTCTCTAAACTAAACCAGGCTTCAAACGTCTAGCTTTCCATTCGCTGCACGTCAAAGATAGTTTTGTTATAGTTCATTGTACAACGATAACGTTATTATCTACACTGCTGCCTGCCAGACGTGCAGTCGGTTCTCTTTATTGCTTAACCCTTTGTGCATGGATCCCGCCCGCTCATGAACAATAGATTTTTGATCGCACGCATAAAATTCAAATTCACTTTAAAAGATGGGGATTACATTAAGAGACTGGGTATGTAAATTAACTAAAATCTATGCACATAATAATTACAATAGTTCTTCGTGGTGTGGAGTAGAAGTCTTTAGTTCAATTCCGGGTTAGTTTACCAGGGTTTTCCTTTATTCTGAGTAGACAGATATTGTCAATTATTTTAATGCACTATGGACCCAGGGCTCATTTCATTCATTTCATTTATTCATCGGCGATGGGGGTAATATACAGGACGGTTTCTTCATTCCATATAACTGACTAGTGTCATGGAGGTATCCTAAACTTAGGCCTGGAACATATCCTTCACAAAATTCCTTTATCAAAATAATCTCATTGCGTGAATTCTTCGTTTCCACTGCCTATGGTGCCGTATGTAGTAAAAAGGGCGTTACGTACTTCTGAAAAACATTACTATATACGAGCTAAATAGCTGAACTGATGCAACTGCCCAAATGGAACTGGTAGAGAAGAAACCAAGAGTGTGATCCAATATTTATATAATGTTATCTAACTGGAAATAGAGTCTGAAGAGACAGAAAGACAATGTAGATAGTAATATTCGGTTATAAAATGTGAATGAATTGTCACAAAGCAACCCAAGTTTATTGTATTTTTCTCAGCACTTTACTAAGCAAATACGAAAGAATGTTGCATGTTATATTTTCCTAAATAATGGTTGAAACTTTTACTATGATATCTGTCTAATAACGTATGTTAACATGTTTTTATACAAGGTGGCCCAAAGGTCACTACCAGAGGCCAGAAGTTTAGGCACTATAAATCATGCGGCAAAAAGGCATTATAAGTAACTAAAATAGGCAGAACAAACTCATTATAAATACTAGAACAGGCAATAAAAAGCAATCAGAAAAATACATCCTTCCGGTATGACATTACGTTGGAGGACGTTAACAAAGAAAATACATTTTAAAGAACTTCAAAGTTTTAAACAAAATGCTAGTATTGTAATCGACACAAACATGAAATTTGTTTAAAAAAGGCTGTGTGTTGCAATGCCTTATTCGTTGCACATGACAAATGCTTTTTTAAGTTCTCTGGGGCCATGTTAAGTCTCCTGTTTCAGATGACAAAATGACCTCTCAACATCGACAGGGTGATCTAAAATACAGCATCATTGTAGGATCCATTTCTACTGCAACATAATTGTCACCTTGTAGAATGTTTTAAATGTTTCAAGTTTATCCAGACAAATAAATCATAAATAAAAAAATAGAGGCAACAAAAAGCATTTATTTGTTAAAATGAGAATTTATATTTAAAAACGCAGAAAAGGGCAACATAAAACTGGCATTTCAATCACAAAGGTAAAATTCGTAGATTCACTTTCAAATTGAAGATAGATTTGACACACTTAAAAGGGCATTCTGCCTAAGTTCCGGTCTCTGGTCACTCACTACTCATTATTACTTTTACTCTATTATGGTTTTAATACCCGTTACAGTAACGCTTGAGTCATTTATAGTACAGTTTTTCAAATTGTCTTCCCTCTGCGTTGACAAATTTCTGAAGACAATCTGGTACACTTCACACAGATGTAGATTCGAATCAATTATCTGAAAAGTATTATCAATGGTTGTGGCTAAGTCCTCGATTGTGCTTGGTTTTCAAACTTAGACCTTATCTTTAATCAATCCCCAAAATGGGAAGTCCATTAGAGTGAGCTCTGGTGATCTGGAAGGCATTTCTATTGACCCTCGTCTTCCAATAGCACTTTCACCAAACACCTCATGAAGGATTTTCGTACTACAGTGTAATGTGCTGGAGCACCATCATGCTGAAAGTAAATTGAGTTGAAATTGTTGTAGTTTATTGGTAACCCTGGGACGACACAGTTAGTGAAAATTTCACCTGTTACTGTACCATCAAAATACCAAGGCCTCAGAACTCCATGGCATGATACAGCATCCCACACAGTGACACCAAGGGTTAAGTTATTGTTTAACAGTGATGTGATGTTTTCTCGTATGCCAATAGTTGCAATTGTATTTTAACGTGACCAGACAATTTAAACGTTGCTTTATTGCTCCAAATGATTTTACGATAGAGTTCAATGTTACTGTGTTAAAGCTCTTACATAATTATTTCACAAAGCATCCTAAAGTACAGTAAACGCCGTCATTCTGTCATTCTGAAATTCTCTTCAGTCCCAGTAAATGGCAGACTATTAAGTGGCGACAGTGAAATCTAATCGCTGTCACCTACTGGCAAGTTACAGAAAGTAATGCCGGTTACTATTTGGCCTGTCAGAGAAGTTGCCTACACGGTAGGGATGAAGGGGCACGAGGTCTCCATTTTGCAAATATACGGGCGTGGTTTTGCGGGCAGGTAATTATAATATCTAGATATTTAAGGTGCATTGGCGCTTTAAAAATGGTGAAACCTTGCATTTTTATGCACTTGATTCCTGAAATTCCTGGGTACATTTGTAAGTGAAAATCTGAAATTAGTAAATTTTGTCATTTTTGTTAGAAATTTCAGTCCCTTGTCCCCTAATACATGAATGCGTATGACGCTAGGCTACTTAGAGGTATATATTCGTTATTTTGATGTTAGAAAAGGTGTTATTGCTGAAAAATTCTAGTATGTAATGAGTTACGAGAACATACAACGGGAAAAGATATGTTTAAAATTCTTGGTAATTTTATAATAATAAAACTAAATTTGTCATGGTGTGCAACTTTGTCCACAGAACTTGCTGCTTCATCGACAGGAAAAAAAGATCGGTCTTATTGCTGCCATTTGCAAAATTAGTCCCAAAGTAATTTGGCAACATTGTATTACATAGAATATAAAATTTGGTAGACAAAAAGGTACTTATTGACCAGAAACATTAAACATATTTATGAAAATATTAAATTTTATAAAGCCACGTATACTGAACTCTCATCATTTCTAAAATCGTGTGACTATGGGAGTTAAACATACATGTTGACTTCAGTTTTTGAACTGAAAAATGAGGTAAAATGCTGCTTTGGAAAATTGAAATCCAATCTGTTGACGCATTTTGAATTTTAAGAGTGGCTTTAACAATTAGCTTATTTAACAGATATATTCAATAAATTTAAGGAACTCAATCTTCAATCCCAAGGTTTTGACAGAAATACTTTTAAAGTTTGTGTAAAGGTTATGGAGTTTTACAAGAACGTTTTATTTTGGAGTTCTTCTTCTACTTCAGGCCTGTTGCGGCTCCTTTATTTGTTGAATCCATCTTTTTGCTGGTCGGCCAATACTTCTTTTTCCAATAAGTACATATTCTATCTTGGTTCATATTCGGTTTCCAATTCATTTGCCTAAGTCGTTGTAATTGATTATTCTAGCTACTTCCTTCCAGCATTCGCGTAATTAGAAGTCTTCTGGTGGTGTAACCAGCACCACGCAGAGCTATATTGGTGGTAGGCTGCTACCCTATGGTATCGAATCATGCCATCATGTATATAACCCTACATGAAGTGGTGCTCCCTCCGCCTATTTCTGCCGCTGGAGTCTTCACCCTTGTTACCCCGGGTATGGGGTGCTAGTTTCGGTCCACCCCAAGTATTTGATTTCCTTGGTACCACCTATATCTGGTTGCGTTAATAAGGGAATATGTGTTGAACTTATTGGACAAAATGTATTGTTGATGGATTTTTGTAAATAATAAAATTCAAGCTACAAAGTCTCAGATTACAGTTTTTAAAATACTTCCAGAAATTGAGAAAGGCGATAAAACACAAGAATAGATTACAAATCCGTATTCACCCAATTCCTGTGATCTTCCTGTAAAATTAAAAGAAAGTCCTTTGGAAATGTCCGTACACTGATTTTAATGGCACTCCTATTACACACCTTCTTCCATTCCACACTACTTCTTCCTGTGAAAAGGATTTCTCTGCATTGATACAACAAGCGTGCTGGTGGTTTCGTTCCACCTGCGCGGTAGTAAAAACTTCTACGCTGTTATTAACTATCTTGATTATATTACACATATGTTTCATACAATAATAATTATTACAGCCATCTACTTTGATTAGGCAAATTACATGATCTTCAGTTTATAGTCTACCTTTATTTTATGCACTTAATATTCTTCTGCTGCCTTATGATTAACATCTAAATTGTTTCTCTTTCACAATAAACAAAGCAGTAAAGTTCCATTGTTATTTATCCTTAACAATATTTTAAAACTATTTAACCAACATAAGTTGTTTGGTTTTAAACTCAATATTGTGTTCAAATTTGAAACACGAAATTCTACGGCTTATATTAAATAATCTAATTGAAAACTAAACTCCTAAAAAGTGAAATTATATCGCGTATGTTTACAAATACAGGTATTCAAAAAGTGCCGTGTGAAATTGTAAATAGATAGCTGTAATATCACCAAAGTTTGATTGATGCTTGCGAGCAAAGTGGCGTTTGATATTCTAGTACTTTAGTTTTGGAAATTGAAATCCGCTGTTAAACAGCAAACCGTTCTATTTTTGTTATTGAGACATTCAGACGAAGCCATACTCGCCATTGCGTGAGGCGCGTCGGAGTCAGAACTGAAGATGAACCGCGGTGAAGGAGAGAGATGGACGGTGAAGTGCTGAAAATATCACTGAAGCCGAATCTGCTCATGCTTAGGCATGCGCGGAGAAATAGGTTGAATATCACCGAACTAGAAAGTATTATCATACATGGCCACACATTATGGTTAATTATTAGGCATAGTAATTCTCAAGCAGTTGGCTTCAAGCTACACTCACTCACATACAACGAACACAGCAGTGACCCTGAGTCACTGACGGCAGGTAAAATACGGTGTTGATTAGTCTACATACGCCAACAGACTGTACTAGATTTCTTTTTAATCTTGGCTACTATGCTTGGGAATTTCTATGCTTCAATTACAAATTAAAGATATAGAAAGAGTATAATATAGCTAGTATGTTCTACTGTTATTAAGCTATATTAAGCTATATTAAGCTTTAAGCTTTAAACTGTATTCTTACGCTGATTTCTTGTTTCAGGTAAGTTCTACACCGTGATGCTGTTTCTTTCTTGTGGTAAGTTTGATAGCTTCTTACAAGAAGCACCTAGATATTGTGAATATACCCATATGCGAGACTGCTTTACTACGAAGAAGGCGAGAGGGATCTGAGATGTCACAGGGGGCTTGAACTCTTAATCTGGTCACCGAGTAGATTTGTTTACTATAAAATATGTGTATGTGACCGTGTTACCAACTCTGGCGACTCTCGCTAGACCTTGAATTCTTAGAAGTCATATATTGACAGAACTTCAAAGATAGCGACTTTTCTGAAGGATTCCAATTTTTGGCTAGATACATTTGCTAGCTGGGGGTAATTTGGTTTTTAACTATCTAATAAAATAAATACATTGTACAAATTATGCTTCTTGAGAAGCATTGCGGTTGAATTCCTCCTCAAATAAGTGAAATAGAGGAGAACTTCTGGATACCACAGGTAGATAGTTACAAAGATGCGATGGCATCAAACTCACTTAAAGAATAGGTAGCTTTGGTAATCACAACTTCTCGTTTCCACAGTGCAATGCGGAAGTAAACAGGCTTTCTAGTCAGTTGAACATCTCCAAACTTAATCAGCTTAAATGCTTCACATATAGTAGCTGGGTATGCTGTATTGTGGAAATACTGTTAGGAGTTTATGAAATATGTGTTACTGGTTCGAAAACTCACAAAAATTGGTAGTACAAATAAACGTACACAGGACTCAGTGGAAACTTTCACGTCATTTGCTGGAGATGTTTGAGGAGTAACTAGAAGCTGAGCTATTTTTATGTATTGTATTCTACCCAAAATTTCAATGTGGAGACTTCATCGAAAATATTTTTTGAGGCCTCCTGAATCCAAAAAGCATTTTTATAAAAAGGTCTGTGTGTGTCTGTGAACAGCACATAACTCAGAAACTAAAAGTCGGTTAAAAACCAAAGTTGGTGTATGAAATACATTTCAAGGAAGCACCACAAAGATTTTTAAGAAAATTCCTCTATTCTAAAATATCCTCTATATGGAAAATCTTTCGAAAATTTTGATTTTCTTGAAAATTGCTAATGATTTTGATGAAAATGCCGTATATTTAGGATGTTTTTATGGACAATGGAATGCATACTTTGAATTTTGAGGCTGTAGCTATGTGATCCTGTTTACGCTTGATGACTTTTGCAGAACTGCTAAACCATAAGAGATAGAGCAAATCTTACTGCACAAAAAATGTACATCCCATTAAAACACACAATTAATGTCTAAGTGCTTTTTGTGGAGTAAACCACTTCGGAGATATTCCTTGTTACTTGTGTGACTTTAGCAACACCTACACTTTTCTCAAATGGAAGGTCGTTTTTCATTATTCTATAAACATTTCTGCAAATGTTTATCTCAACTAACACTAAGAAGATATAGGAATAATTGCAATAATACTACAATAGTAGAGAAGTCCTATGAGTGCAACACAGCAGATTTTTCTTCTGATTACTGAAGTGAAATTCTCTCCTAAAAGTATTAAGCTTTCAAGCTACTTTTAATTTAACATTTGGCGACTTTTGGCTAACATCGGCAAAGCTACTTTGTGAATGAGAAGCGTGCATAAAGATAAATAGGGGTTGTTTGCATAGCCCTTCCTCCAGCTCGCCCTCTTCTCATGGACAGATCAATGGGACAATGTGACGCAGCATATTAAGACGTTGAGTACCTTCTACTTCCAGAAACATGATCCTACGAGTACAATAACGCATAATTACAAGATATGTAATTAATAAATCAATGTCGTGTTAATAGCTAGATATGCCTTAACAATGACATGGGAGCGTTAGCTATTCCCCGGAGAATACCTCCGTTGAGAGTCATTATTACTTTCTCTACTACGCATAGTAAATAGGCGAAGTATTGTGTTTCACCCAAAAAATCGATGTCAAGATTTCAGCGGAAATACATGTTTTGAGGCCCCTAAATCTAAAAGAATCAATTTTAGAAAAGGGTCCGCTCTCTCTCTCTCTCTCTCTCTCTCTCTCTCTCTCTCTCGTGTGTGTGTGTTTACAAAATTTTGATTTTCTCAATAATGGCTCTAATGATTTTAATTAAAATTACATATCTTTAAGATATTTTTATAGTAAATGAAATGTATATTTTGAGTTTTCTGGCTACAGCCCAAGTAGTCCTATTTACTCTGGATGACTTTTGTATAAATGGTAAACCGTAAAGAGATAGAACAAATCTTACTGTACATAAAACGTAGATGTTGCTAAAATACACGATTTATGTGCAAATAAATGTTTTGTAGACTGAACCATTTCGGAGATATCCCTTGTTATTTGTGTTAGTTTTGGAAAATGGGCAGTTTTTTAATAATTTTACCTACCTATAATTTTACCTAATTTTCCTTTATGTATTAGTCCCTTAAGAGAGGACTGCTCCCTCTGCTGTTTTTGCGAATTTCAACTACTTCGTTAAATGTTTAATTATTAAAGGCAATTTCGAGTAAGCAATGCTGGTACATACTACCGTGCATTAATGCATCAGCCGCCACTGCTTCTAATGGACACTTTATTATATACTAATTCATGTCGTCGGGCCGATTAAAACTGTTTATGGAATGGCATGAGCTGGTCTAACTGTAATCGAAGTGAATGCGTAAGGTTCTTGTCCTCCGAGAGGTGTTTCCCTTAAAGGGATGGACTGCGGAATGCTGAGACATCAAGAGGTTAGCTACAGCCGAAACAGGCTTGAGAGTGTCCCTGAGCACAAACACGCAGATGACGCAGAGTTACCGTCAACAAATAACATTACTGTGACGTACTAATACTTCCGATAGCAATAAACGCACCAAGGTCGACAGCACGGTTCGATGAGGGCCTCAAACAGTTGCTTCTGTCTATTTGAGTTGCTGTTCCACTGCACACACTAGATATCCCTGCGTGACATTGTTAAACATCAGTTGTAGTGAGGAACTAGCTAGACAGGTGACTCTGCGGTAATGTGTGAGGCTCTGACCTTTGGTCTTTTGTGACGATTTCCTATCCATGATCTCCCTTTCAAGTTTCAGGCCTGCTTCTAGTTTCCATGGCGTGTGGCACTACTCAAGGAAAGACTACTTCCCATGGATATTAGAGGGCTGCTTGATTGATGGGTCGTTCATCGCCCTCTCTAGGCAGCTACGGCAGTCGGACAGACGTGTGCTCGAGTTTGGAATTGTTAGGGACTTAAGCGCGCCACTGTCTCTTGTCTTACCTGCGGCCTGTAGTCTTGTGGGGTAGGTACCTTCACTTCATCCCTTCCCCCTACGGTAGTTACAATGGTTCTATGTAGGCCTAAGTGTGCGAAGTGTCCCCCTTCAAGGTATAATTCATTTTTGCATACTATGATTATGGTATTTCAAGGATATACATTATAAACTCTTAATATCGAATTGAAATAATTAATATAAAAGTAAAAACTTACTCTGTGCTATAAAAAATTACTGTTGTAACGTATGAGCCAGATTATTTCAAAGCATTCTCAAAGTCATTTCTTGCAAGATCACTTGCAAGATTAGGTCATGCAAATGGCTCTTTCACCCGCAGTCAGCTGTGCTGACGAATTATTGGCCAAGCTTCTTCGCAAGCGAGGTTCATGTGTTTAAACCCCGAATTCTGGACCAGTAGGCGACCTGATTTCATGTGCTTCACGAATGTGCGTCGCTATGATATCTGAAGGGTCAACAGGGCAGGCCGGAGGTGTCATGAGTGAATAATTTCTTATTATGTTTTGCTTGGCGAACATTAATGAATGTTTACCCATTTGTAGCACACAATTAACTTGATTTTTATTAAGGTTTTAAGGTCTACAATTTTAGCTAGAAACATCATCGTGAGCGGTTATTGCAATGTGCAATAATGTATTTTCTAAATTTTTGGAAAGTAAGTCGCATCCGATTTGCTCGCAGAAAGTTTTTGTATTTGAAAAACTACGTTCCAGACGTGCAATGAGCGTACAATATATCTGAAACTTGTTCTATTGTCTTCATAGTCTCGATCATTTTTATACACATGACTTAATATGTTATTGTGGTTACTATATTACTGAAATTCTTCTCAATGTATGAACAACCTTCACAAACAAGGCTGGTGTAATTATTTGCTTCACTGCACGTATTGCGACATTTTTCTGCACGTCAGACTTTTATTATGTTTACAATTCTGTAGTAACATTAAGCATAATATACTGCAGCCTGTAGCCATGTCCCCCAGCGAGTTACATTTGGTTGTGGAGCCAAGGGAATTCCAGGTGCCATCTGTTTAAGTATCTTGATTTTGGGGGGTGTTTTGCGAAAGATCTGTTTCGTGTTGGCTATAAAAAGCATTTACATCCAGAAAGGAAAATATAATTTCGGCAGCTGGTAGGAGACTGTGTGCTAGACAAGTTTTAGTTTTGGAAATGCTTACTGTATTGCCGTGACAGCTTTCTTCATATAGGAGTAGTAAACCATTTTGTGTTATTGGACAGACACAATAGAAAGAAGAAAAACAGAGTACAACCAAATATAACATACATTCTTGCAAGAAACAGGCTGTTATGTAGGGATGGGCATGTCGTTTCCTCATCCCTCACGCTAGCTGCCGGTTCTATACTCCCTGCTGTTAATATCATTCCTATGTTTATCTACTAAAACCCCGCTCCTTGGTCATCTGTCCTCTGTCTTTGTTCACTTTCTCTGTCTCTCAAACAGCTGAAGATACAATCATTTGACACTCACTAATTACTTCTCTGTCTTCCTTCACGACGCGTTGGTTCTCTCACAACGACCGATCACACGCAGGTGACACACACATGCACTGAAACTAAAAGCTCACTGACCTTAAATCTGGTTACCTCGCCTCCTTTTATAGGGAGGATGACGTAATATGAGCCTTTCTCGAGCTTCGCCTTTTCCGGAACTTCTGCACATACGCCGGCAGCGGGAGATTTCGCGAATAACCTCGAAAACCCGTTTTTGTCTGCCACGCTGATTCTTGTCAGGTGTTTGCTCGCGTCAACTTGACCTTGACCACTGCGTTCGGTATATGTAGCTTTGCTTTGTTATGCACCGCGGCCGGTAGTGTTAATGCTATGTTAAATAGTAGGCTGTGAGGTTATGTACTTTTAACATATTGAGGTATGAAACAATAAACCTTTCTAAGACCTGATTCTTTCAATAACCTGACAAGTGAACAACTGTTATAGGT
Source organism: Tenodera sinensis (assembly GCA_030765045.1). Classification (NCBI taxonomy): domain Eukaryota; kingdom Metazoa; phylum Arthropoda; class Insecta; order Mantodea; family Mantidae; genus Tenodera; species Tenodera sinensis. The sequence continues at coordinate 127,306,950 of CM060967.1, read as the reverse complement.
GGCACTAAAACAAGTTCATAAACTTCATCTTTGTATAAACGGATCTGGTTTTTCATATAGCAATTACTTTTTATTTTCATTTACCTTATCCACAAATAGAAGTAAATTGCCATTTCTTCTTAAGCCTGGCATTTCTACATCTTTGTGTAAATTAAATTTCTGTAAAACTCTTTGGTATGAAGAGTTTCTCTCACTTAATCTAGCAAAATTTAATCAGAAGTTGGCAACAGCTTTTAGGAGACGTGGTTCCAAGCTTTTAGGGGTGTGTGTTTAAACAAAGGAAACTGTTCGCACTAGTTCATGTAGAAAGAGAAAGAATATGTGAGAGAGAGAGAGAGAGAGAGAGAGAGAGAGAGAGAGAGAGCCGCAGACTTCCGCTGGAGTAAGTTGAAAAGCGTTTGAAATAGAAAGCGGATTAAAAACCCAACTTTGTTTAAAGTAACTCTGTTCTATTCAGCAGAAACTCAATATTACCCCTTAAATAACAAGAGCATTTTATTTCGAGCTTTTTATCTCGGGATGTTGGTCTTAGCAAAGCCAAGGCTGGTGTTTTCAAACAAAAGCTTAATTCCTTTTTAGCAGAACTTGGAGGTAAAAATCCTAGCCAAACTACAGTTCTGCAGAGTGGAATGGCAAATCTTCTTTCGAAGTAGCTTTATTCATAACCAGAAAACCGAATTTGACAACCTATAAATGCTAGGGATCGTCTCCTTAGCACGGTGGCAGCGCTGCTACTTACGGGGGATCTAGTTTCGATTCTCGCTACGTGCGTTGGGATACTTGGTCCGGGATGCACTCAGCCTCGTTAGATCCCTGAAGTGCCAGTTGAGGAACTACTTGATGGAAAAGTAGTGGCTTGTAGTCGAGAAGATTGCACAACTGGCCGGGAGGAACCGGGGTGAACCGGGGCATTGGCCACGTGCCACCTCCAGTACTGCACCCAACTCCTGACGCCTGTGATGGGCAAAGTTGTGGGACGCAGCAATCGGGCTGTACGCCTTGACATGGATGGTTACAGTATATAAATGATTGGAAAATGACCAATAAAATGAATCTAAAAATGAAGAAATGGCAGAATAATTACAATGAAATGATATAGTCTGCCTATGGTTAATTCCCTATCCACGCAGAGTCTGGAAGTGTGAATGTGGGAACGAATGTGAGTGTGTTTAATCTTAAAAATGATAAAAAACCAACAATTGGTGTGATGAAACAAACAATTGTGTTTTAAATGAATGTTTTTGAACTATTTACTAACATTTAAAAATCTTTATGCTTCTCATGAAATACTTTTTACAATGCCCTCGCTAAATATGGCGGACTTCTTCGCTAACACACAAATTGGCTAGGCACAGTTAATTATTGTGAAAAATCAATGTTCTTTTATAATCTTGTCGTACTTGATTGATCTCAGTCACCTATGGATAATATAGTTCCTTTTTATGAATAACACAAAATTTCACAATTATAAGTAGTTATTCACTTTTCGATGTATGATTATTATTTCTCGTCGTTATAATGATCAAAATAACTTCCTCCTTCGTTGTATCACACATGAGCTGAAGAACTCAGCCCACGCTGTCTATAATTTAACATGGTTATTTCAGGGGGCTTTTCGTTGCCTCTATATATACAATTTGAATTATTTGAGAGAACTTATACAAAAATACTGCCTCAACTGCTATACAGATAAAAAAACTAGTTATAACAATGATTTGAGATAATTTAGAACTGTATTGAAACATATATGGTTCCATATTCTTCTTTGAAAAGTCCGAAAAGGAAATTAAGACATTTCTTTTTATGAAAACTGTAGCATTAAGTCTTCTGAGTACCCAGGTTCGACAAAATTCCCAGCGAATCAAGAGGACTCCATGACACGATATACGGCTAAGGACAACAGAAATCTGATTGCATGTACTCATTAAAAGGGAAAAGGGAATCTGATCTGTGTCATCCTTAGTTTGGGATAATAACCGTGATAATAACCACGTCTTCATCACAATCAGCCTTTTAAGGACTAACCATTATCAAGGAAGATGCTTATTTTGCAAGGGTGTACGTATAATCTATAACTTTCTAGTTATAATCTGGGTCATAGTGACGTGCCTTGACTATGCTATTATCCGAGTTATCCTGTGATGATAACATGGGTAAGTTTCAGTTCTGTTCACCAATGTTTCGTCTGAAAATTTGTTTCGTGCATTTCATACCACCTCTATAGGTAAAAACAGCATTTACCGAAGTAGTAAAAATGATTTGAAACACATACACGCACAAGTAGGTTGTCCCTCATTTAAATTTTGGTGGCTTGGTGTTGACAGACCCCTATTGTAGAGGGACACATCTATGCGTTTCATCAGATCACACGGGAATATGCACTTGAGCAAGCCGTGGCTTACCTCTAGGTGCACTGGTTCCAAAACCATTCACAAATATATGTTATGTGCACTGCGATTGGTCCTTTTCCACCCAGCCGTGGGTAACAGTGTCTTTCAGGGTTCTCCAGCAGAGAGGGACAGAGGACAGAGTTCTCACCAACGTAAGCAATGGGAACGGCTTTGAAACGCAACCAGATAGCCATAGACACTCTCTTTCCTCGCCTCCCGCGAACATTATAGTACTCCCGATTGTGATGTATAGAAGAGGTTGCTCACGGAGCAGCGCATTAGTGCGGCATAAAATGTTCTTTGAGTTGTAATATACAGTGAGTGCGACTCGCGTGAGATTAGTGAAGTCCAGTGTTTGATACCCCATGCGAGTGGAGTGGAAGGAAGTATACGTTATTTCGCGTGTGGTTTATTTCATTGTGCGTGCAAAACAAAGTAAAGTGACAATTATGACTGAGCTAAGTTAGAAGGATCAACTGAAGAGTTTGAAGCTGAACTGAATCACACTAGTAAAGTGATGTGGCATTTAAAATCTGAATCAAGTCATAGTATTGTTCATATTTCTTAAAACCACTGAGAAAAAAATAAATAAATGGCAATAAGGTAATTGAGGTATAATTGCCTCCTCTATTCTTCATGAAATGCAGAAGCAACATTGTAATTAGAACCTGCACCTCAGAGAATGAAACTGGGTAGATGAAGTTATGTGACTGCTGTCCATTAAATTTTCGTGGTAAGTAATTGCCAGTACACGCTTTAATGGTTCTGCTGTGCAAGTAGCTTCAAATTGAGGCAGACACGACACGACACGATAACCAACTGGGGGCGTAGGTACATCTCGTTCCAGACCTCCGTCAACCTGAAATCATCGCCAAGATTCTGTGCAGTGAAGCTGAAATAACGCCCGCATGTGTGGAAAATTGGCTTACGCTCCAGTACTTCTCTGTGTCTGACAGACAGACACACTTGCACTTCCGTTAACTCATGATTACTTTTCTCGTCTATTATATACCCTCTCCGGTGGTCACACCAGTGGCGTAGCCTGTAGTTTACAGGGTCTGTTATCAGTTTCCTTATTCTTATTCTTCAGACTTTCAAGGATTAGGCCACCAGGACATGTTCAAAGTCTCATTCCCAACCTTCTATGTTCCATATATTATCTTCTTTCGGACAGACAAATAGGTTGTGTCCGACTATAGAACAAAGACTACCACTAAACTCAACTGCATGTTAGAAATATCGACCTGTGTATACTGCGCTGCACCGTGACGTAAATTTAGAAATATTCTGCTATCCCATGCGTTCTAATATGTTTTCCACGGCTGTACCAAGCAGCTCTAATGTCCAAGGGGAGTACTCTTTCCTTTGAGCACGCATCCGCGTCATTATTCCGGTATCACTCCGCTAAACCTAGTCAACCCATTTGAAATATAAAAGGGAAACGGTAACGGAGATACTCACTCGGTAGGAAAAACATATTGTAATTTGGGGATACACAATTGAAAAGAACTAAAGCTGCTCCTTTGCGTTCCACGGCACCTTTTGCCAAAGTCATTTGGCCACGTCATAGTGTGAGTTATGTAATCTGCTACATCTAAGCTATGGGGTCCGGTCGCCTTTCAGCCCAAAGCCCATCTTGGTCTATGTTACTAGTCCGTAAGTAAAGATTTTGCCTTGGAGTAGATTATCCCAATTACTCCTTGTTAATTTAGTCTCCTCGAATGAATGCGTTACGCCCTACAAGACTTACAGGTTTGTACCTGGAGCTGTCGAGTGAGTGAGTGAGTGATTAGGGTTTAAGGGCCCGTCGACAGCTAGGTCATTTGGAGCTGTCGAGGACCAGAGGAGTTCTAGATACGACAAAATATGCAACAAGTGGACCAGCTGATATGAAGGTGAAGAACTGGATGATGAAAAAGCTGGGTGAAATGAATAAAGCAACTGCGTGACAAGCATGAGCGTCGGCAGACGTTTTTCCAGGGGGGTGCCACATGTTGGAAGATTGTACTCAGATGATATTAATTCGTTATTTTACTGTCAATATTTATACTCGTAATATTTGTTGCAGATAACCGTATCAACTTGTGCTAAATAAAATTTGCTCTTTACATCAAAATTAAAATAATAGTTTAATAGTCAGTAATTGAGTGCACATTAAGCTCACCAACTTCCAAGGGGGGGGGGGGGGCCGCGGCCCCTCTTGCCCCCCCCCCCTTCGCGACGCCCATGGTGACAAGAAAGCAATTAGTGGAATACATGGGAAAGGAAACTGGAGAAAATTCGCCCAGTTGCCACTTCATATACCATAAATCCCACATGCGGTCCCCGTGGTTCAAATCCAGCAGCTTTGGTGAAGTTTGAGCGGCCCAAAGACCTAAAGATAGGCGCAGCCTATCCCATTTATAACTATAGGAGCTATCACGTTATGAAGGCACAATGGTTCTTATGGAGAATAAGCGCGGCGTTGCCACGTATGTTGCGCCACTGTGATTATCGCGTTTTTGCTCACAACCAAGTTTATTATTATTAGTTATTGTTTTATTATTATTATTATTATTATTATTATTATTATTATTATTATTATTATTATTATTATTATTATTATTATTATTATTATTATTATTATTATTATTATTATTATTATTATTATTATTATTATTATTATTATTATTATTATTATCATCATCATTATTATCATCATTATTATCATCATTATTATCATTATTATTATTATTATTATTATTATTATTATTATTATTATTATTATTATTATTATTATTATTATTGTTGTTTTTGTTGTTGTTATTATTATTGTTGTTGTTATTAATGTTGTTATTATTAATGTTATTATTATTATTATTATTATTATTATTATTATTATTATTATTATTATTATTATTATTATTATTATTATTATTATTATTATTATTATTATTATTATTATTATTATTATTATTATTATTATTATTATTATTATTATTATTATTATTATTATTATTATTATTATTATTATTATTATTATTATTATTATTATTATTATTATTATTATTATTATTATTATTATTATTATTATTATTATTATTATTATTATTGTCAAACACCTAAGAATTGTTTTTCGCTCGCCACTTTTAATGATGCTTTAAGACAATTGGATAACCCGGCCAAAAGCGCTTTTTTAGGAGTTTTTATTGTCCTATCCTTCCAAACTTTTGATATAGTGTGCCCTACATTTAACCAACTTTCATTAAGGTACACGATTTTCCTTCCCTCTTTCCTGAATTGTTTTATTTTCCGTAAATAGGAACGCCGCCACACTATAATATCACTTCTCTCAATCATAAGCGATTTATTTCCACTCTTTTCAAAATCAAATCCCATTTCCTTCACTAAGCGACAGAAGGTTGAATATTTAAAATTTGGCAAGTCCTCATCCTCACTGACCTTTTACAGCACGGATAGAATTGTAGCGGGAATATTTTGTAACAGAAATTAATGAAATTTGCGTCGTATAGAACTGCGTACAAAAGCATTAATTTCACCTCCCTGCAGGTTTTGTATATATGTACCGTTTGTGTTCTTTTCCGCGGTGTAGTGATGGGACCCTTTTTACATTCTTTTCTTAATCTAAAAATGTACGCCTACTCACACCAGTCGCCTTATAAAGTTCACTAACAATAAACGAGTTACTGTGTCCGGGGTTCTTTTCCTTTAAATAATCATACACCCTAAGAATTGTTTTTCGCTCGCTACTTTTAATAATTTCGCACTTTCTTCTGCGATCCATTGCGCACTGATCACTTAACTGCAATGCACACGATTACCAGAGAATGCTCACACCTCAAATTCCCGAAACCTATTGAAACCTTCCACTGACCTTTCAGCCCTTCAAGTGCCACACATCTGGTTTCCCTCATCTGCAAGACAGGAGAACCGGGCGTTGTTGGCCGTGTGCTTTGCGCGCTAAAAACATTTGCCTTTAAATGGTGATTTATGGATGGCTTGTTACTGGAGACAATCTATATTTATATAAAAAATATTTTCGTTACTTCCTTGACAACTTTGTCGCTGGAAGTTTTTACGTGGGCTTACAGAACGAGAATTAGCCAGTGACGACATTTTCCAGTGTGTAAACGAAGAATCCCAACACATTGTTTTAAACTTTATTTTTTTAAAATATATTTAGCATATTGATATAATCTAAATACTAACGTGGCCTATAAAAGCAAGCGAATAACCCAGATTTTTTTCATTGCAATTATTTCGGTTTAAAGCCATGTTTAAACGTGCGGAGCGAGAAAGATGTTAAAAAATCTGCTTTCAACAACATTTTACATTTTATTATTGTAAAAAATTTACAATTGCATAAAAGGTTTATCGTGCATACCATAGTATTCTTCGACACATTTTACACCGAAATGCATGTTCATACTTTATCTTAGTCACATTTAAAAACACGCAAATTTGGCAACGGCGCACCTGATTCTTCCATAAGAATAACATGGTCCATAAGAGCCCGTTGTGCCTTCATAACGTGAAAATAGCTATAGAAAATTGCTTGCGCGCTACTAAGTTTAATTACATCACCGTGGTAGCGCTGCTCACTAAGTAGAAGACCCAAGTTCGATTCCCGGTAGAGCTGTGTGGGTGGTATCCCTCTTAGGGATCTAATCTAGGGTACACTCAGCCTCATTAGGTCCCCAAGGAACCAATTAAGAAGCTACTTCATTGTGAATAGTGGCCTCTGGTTGCCAAGATAGCACATACCGGCCGAGAGAGACCGGAGTGCTGACCACGTCCCATTCTCTAGTCCTCCACTAGCCGTTGAGAACTAAGTGACCTTGCCCCATAAAGGACTGTTGCGCTGCGAGGTTAGTTAAATACTTCAACCAATTCAACTACTACAGTGTATATATTTGAAATAGTATTTTTCTGGTCTTTCATATATTTCAGACGAACTTTATCAATTTACCAGGGAATGCTTGACGGGGTGTAAACGATGAAAATGATTAGCACACTTTACGTTCCGAAATATCTGTTCCGGATTAACTTAAAATGATATTATTTTATGCCAATAAACATGTTTAGAAACAAGAAAGTACAACAAAACTTTGCCTATGGCCATCACACTGTAGTCGTTTTATTTTCCTTTTCTGTGAATGTACATACATACCCGAGCAAGCATCGATAAAGCTCGTGCTGATAAATAGTTTACACAGTTGCTTTTCCCTAGTCACCTGTGCAAGTCTCTGGTCACGCACGTCAACCTCCCAAAAACAAACATTTGTTAATTAACTTGCAGGAGGTTCCTCAGTTCCTCATTCCACGGAGTTAGGGGTTAGGTTTACTATTATTCTTTAATTTAATTATCTAACCTCAAATAATGCTGATACATTTGTAGCTTCTACAAGCTGTTCTTATGAAGCTGTTTTTATTCTATTGTTAAAACTAATTCTGCTAATGACAAGCATTCGGACAAACCAGGACACCAAACAAGAATATGGTTTATCTCGCACATTGTTTAATATATACATAGATAATATGATACGAGAGTTCAAAGAAACGTTTGATAAAGGTATTAAATTGGAGGAACATTATACCTGAATATACATTTATATGCCGACGATATGTTGTTAATTTTCGACGAGGAAAATAATCTGCAATATACACTACATTGCCTAAGTAACATATGTGAAGAATACAATTTTGAAATTCTCTTAAAGACAAAGATCTTGGCATTTAAGGTTAAACAATCACAAATAAACTAATAATTCAGAAAGCAGAATAGAACAGATTTCGATGTTTAACTGTTCGGTATGATAGCTTCATATGATAAAGAAACAGATGTTGACTTTAAGCATAGTAAATGTTTATATATTTTTGAATGTTAAAGAAAACCATGAAAAGAACAAACCAGGAATAAAACACAAATTATATTTTATAATGACATGGCGTTGTCTGCGTTATTATATATTAGTGAAACATGAACTATGGACTAAAGGAGCCTAAAAATTGAATTAGCAACTATGATATATTTAAGATCAGTAAAGAGAAGTAAGCTACAAGACAGAATTTCAAATGAAACTGTTAGAGAAGGCCTAAATGTTGAATGTGTATCTAATAAAATAATACGTTATGGAGATAATTGGTTAAATCTTTTGGAACGACTGTCAGAAAACAGAATTCTTAAAGTAACAATGAAATATGAAGCAATTGGAATTCGAAAAGTAGGTAGACCGAGGAAGAGATGGAAAGATAGTGCGAGACCAAAACAGAGCTAAGGTCTAATGCATGGAAGGAAGAAGAAGAAAAATCTTTTAAGGGAATTTAATTACTTGCTCGATAAAGGTGCAAGGGGGTAGGAAAACCTAACAGATATCGTGCTGCAGACATAAGCAATATGCTTGACATACACAAACGCATATTTTTTCCACACCTGGTACACATAGCCGGGAGCATAAGAAAACAAATGTCAACGGATGAATTAACTTGTTCGAAAGAGAAGTCAGCTCTACTCCGCCACAGCCTGAAATAGGACAAATATTCACTCAATACTAAGAAACGTATTCCAAAGCCTCGTTTTGACTGAAACTATGTCCTTTTGTCCTTGGTTGGTTGGCTATAAAAGGTAACCTTCTGAAAATAGAAACAATTCGGTGAACCATACACGGCATTGCTCTCACGATTCACCAAATAGAATCGTTTTAGAGCTTGCTTGATATACAATTTCTTCGCATTTATCATATGAAAATAAATAAAGTATCAGGAGCATTGGAAAATTACTTACCCAAGCATTTTTGTCTTTTTCTATCGTATGGATACGGTATATTGCTACGTATTTCCCACCAAAAGTAACTTAAGTTTTTTACTTTCCCTACTACGTTTAGTAAAGTATTGCATTTCACTCAAAAATTCGATGTTGAGATATTTCACCAGAAATATATGTTTTGAGGCCCCCTTAAATTAAAAATTTTTTTTAGAAAAAGGTGCGTGCGTGTGTCTGGGTGTCTGTCTGTGGACAGCATAACTCAAAAACGAAAAGTCGGTTAAACACCAAAGTTGGAATTTAAGTTTAATATGTTCCAACGATGTTATACGAAGATTTTGAAGAAAATTTCTCCACCCTAAACTACCCTTTACATGGAAACCTTTTTTGAAAATTTTGATTTTCTCGAAAATGGATTTAACGATTTTGATTAAAATCCCTTATGTTTGAGATATTTTATGATAAATGAAATGCATATGAAGTCCTATTTACTCTGGATGGCCTTCGCATAACTGGTAAACCGTCAGAGATAGACATATCTTACTACCTATACAAAAAATGTATATCTTGCTAAAACACACAATTTATGTTGAAATAAATTTTTTATACAGTGAACCATTTCGGAGATATTCCTTGTTATTTGTGTAAGTATTGGTGAACTTATACTTCTGCCAAATTGAACATCGCTTTTCATTTTTATACGTTAACCGTGCAAAAAGACCGGAATTTGAAAGCTTTAAAAGATTTGACCATTGCTCAAAGCCTTTTGCATTCCCATATTCTCCTTTTAGCTACAAGAGGATAAACAATAAGATAATTTTTGCAAATGTTTATCTCAACTAACACTAAGAAGATATAGGAATACGAGTTTGTAAGAATGGTTAGTACAAGAGTAGAGAAAGTCATGTGAGTGCAATAAATTAGTTTTTGTTAGGTTAAATCTCTGATAATGTCTATTCTATACAGATTTTAACGGCTATAATTAATTAGTGTTAAAATGAGTTTCATGCAACGAAAGCGCTGAATGTATCGAATGTCGCACTTCTTATAGTTTGACCTTGAGCATAAATTGTTGAAACAAATTGTATTTAATGACTTTAATGTAACAGCATACTAACAGTACTAAAATGCTCGGTTGGCGTAACACAGCATGTTTTTTAAGTGAATTTTAATCCTCTGCATTCCATAAGCCTGTTTTGCAGTGGGTGTTTATGTAAATACTTGTATGTCTTTTTAATCAGGAGACAAAGGCAGCTTTTACGGCTGCACGAATAAAAAAAATATAATGTGAATATTAATATTGTCTCCCCTATCCCAGATTAATTTGTATACCAAGTGAGTCAGCTGATCCTTATTTTCCAGTTTTATGCAATCCGCATTTTATACATTGGAATGAACACAGTAGTCCCTAGGCTAGGGTCGGTCGAAGTGTATAACATCTACATAGTAAACGGATTTTTTTATTCGTGAGGATCTAGGTACCCCAGTTGGAACGAGCACACGATTCGTAAGTAATCCGTATGCTGTAGAGTTGGTTGGAATACCCTAAGTGTACTAATTTTTACCTGTAATATTCACAAATAACACTGGTTAAACAATTATTGTGTTTAAAGATGTGATCTTGATTCGTAATTGATTTATTTCCATTTTATGATATTGTTGTATAAGGGGTTATCCCTCCAGGTATAGATGCTGAGTTACTTGTGCATTGGCTCTTGCTTCTCCGTGAATCAAAAGCATATCCACGTACTCGTCTGTCATACGCATAGAGATTAGGTGGAGGCAGCATTCATAACAGTCCCATGGGGCAAAATCTTATACCTATTCTATTACAAAATGCAGTGAACTAAAAACTATTTAAACTATGGTGTACTAAACCCTCAGGACCTCAAATTGAGATTATTTGGTTTCTATGTTTTGATGAGCAGAAAAACAGTTGTACAACTCCGAGACGCGAACCCTATCCCTAAGGTTAGTGCACAAGACACAGTCATAATTTTATTAAGTTATTTGGAGACGAAGATAAACATTTGCAGATATTATCCTATTTCTGATTCTCGTGTAGTAATACAGTAGGCTTAGAACCATATTCAAATCTTTTAAAGCTTTGAATTTACGTTCTCTTTGCACGGCTAAGACACAAAAAATTAATAACGATTTTCCATTTCTAAAAGGTGTGAGTTACGGTTTACGGGTTATTTAAAACTCAGCACGAGTAACAGGATTACTTGGACTATACACAGAAAATTCAAAATATACATTTCATTTGCCATAAAATATCTTAAACATATGGCATCTTAATCAAAATTGTTAGTCATTTTCGAGAAAATCAACATTTTCGAAAAACTTTCCGTGTAAAGAGGGCTTTATGGTGCAGGAATTTTCTTCAAAATCTTTTTTTTTTTTTTTGTTATTTTTTTTTAATTGTTCCATTTATATCCCGCCATTAACTGCAGAGGTCATAACGGTGGCCTTGCCTATTGGTAAATGGTGTTACTCGTTTAACAGTGGGTTTTCGGTCTTTGGGGCTTTTATACGTTGAATTCACACACAAATTCACACTTTCATTCATACTTCCAGACTCAGGGAAGGATGAGGAATAATCTTGGCTGGAGAAAACTTTCTACCCTCCTGCCAGGAATCGAACCCGGGACACCCTGCACAGCAGGCAGGTGCTCTACTAACTGCGCTACTGGGCCAGCTCCAAAATGTTTGTGCCGCATCCTTGAAATATTAATTACCAACTTTGGTTTCTAACCGACCTTTAGTGTTTGAGTTATGTTGTTAACAGACACTCCCCCCACCCACCTACCCTCCGAACACACACACACACACACACACACACACACACACACACACACACACACACACATACGCACGCACACGCACACGCACACACACATCGCGCTCGTGGACGTTTTATTAAGAAAGCTTTTTCTTATAATCAGTCGTCCCAAAACAAATATTTCCGGTAAAATTTAGATATTAGATTTTTGGGTGGAATGTAACGCTTCCCTATTTACTACACGTAGTAGAGAAATAATGATTGTTAGTTTAGATTGGCGCTGCCATGTGAACATATACACAAATAAATACTTAAGCAGATAAATATTAGAGCAATACCGAGCTAACAACATTATATCATATTAAATAATTAGCATGTTTCATACGAAAATTCAACATATGCTTAGAATCTGTCACAATAATATATCAACTATACCTTATCGCCTATAATGTATCAACTATACCTTGATCAAATCGTTATCATTTTTTGAGAAAATGAAATAAAACGGAATATGTTCCATGTGAAGGGTTACGGCGGAGAAATTTTCCTGAAAATGTTTGCTTGGCATGTTTAAGCAGTGTTAGACGTGAGTATAAAATTTGGTATGTAACCATCTTTTCGTTTTTGAATGGTGCTGTTCAGAGACATGGCTCTACGAACATACAGACTTTCTTTTAAATGCTTACTTGCGGCGGAGGGACGTAGTGGAAGTCAAAGGACGCATTTCCAATGATTTCTCCATATCAAAAGTTTGAGTGAAATATAACACTTGCATCATAGGAAGGTAAAAAATGCCGAGAGGATCTGATGGGTCTCTTATTTCTGAAAGCAATGCAATATAATTAGTGAAGCGGTATTTACTTCTAAGAGATTGCCGTGGTTTTAGTTTCTTTTTCTCTTACAGTAAGTAGACCAAGTATTGTATTTCACCCCAAGTTCTATACTGAGGTTTCACGGAAAATACAAGCTTTTAGACTCCCTATATTCAAAAAGCACTTACTGAAAGACGTGTATGTGTGTGCGTCCATATATCTGTCTGTGAACAGTATAACTCAAGAAATCTGATGTGTTGCATTCACAGGACTTTCTCTACTCTTGTACTAACCATTCTTACAAAGTCTTATTCCTATATATTCTTCGTGTTAGTTAAAATAAACATTTGTACAAATTATCTTATTGCGTATTTCCTTGTAGGTGCAAGGGGTATATTAGAATACACTCGGCTTTGTGCCATAGTCAAATGTTTTAAAGCTTTGAGATTCCGTTCTCCTTGCACACTTAACATAAAAAATGAACAACGATGTTCCATTCCACGAAAGTTTGGTTTTCCAAAACTCACACACACATAACGAGGAATATCTCCGAAATGGTTCACCCTGCAAGAAAATGTATTTAGACATAAATTGTGTATTTTAGCCAGATCTACATGTTTTGTATAGTACGATTTGGTCTATCTCTAACGGTTTACCAGTTATGCTAAAGTCGACCAGAGTAAACAGAACTACATAGGCTATAGCCAGAAAATTCAAGATATACATTTCATTTGTCATAAAAATATGTCAAACATATGACATTTTAATCACAATGGTTAGAGCAATTTTCAAAAAATCAAAATTTTCGAAACATTTTCCATGTAAAGGGTAGTTTAGGGCGATTTTCCGCCATATTTAGCGAGAAAGTTGTATTAGGAAAATTGTAAAAGTATTTCATGAGAAGGAAGGATAATGATTTTTAAGTACTAATAAATACTCCAAAACATCGCCGTAGTTCACGTTAAGAAATACCAGCAATTTCCTGGCGGATATTTTGTTTTAACTGTTCCAAGGTGTGTGGGTTTGTTTTGTACACTTTATGCTTTAAGTTACACCAGAGATAGAAATCGCAGGGGGTTATATCGGAGACCAAGGGGGTCATGAATCTCTACTAGTAATTCTGTCCTGAAACGCACCTTGAATTCTTCCCATCGAAAGGTTGGCTGTATAAGTTGTTGCAGAGTCTTGTTGGGGGAAAAAAAAAAGGCAAAATTACGCTCCCTGTCGGTTAATTCTCTAAGGGGGGGGGGGGGGGCAAATTGCATTCACGTATGTTACGGGTACAGCTTACAACTCTAGCTCTGCTAATGGCGCACCATACACCATGTTTTGCGTCATGAAGGGGTATTTTATGAACGATATTAGGTTTCTCACACTCCAATAACCATTATTTTGTGTACACACATATCCATAATGGTGTCGGATTGAAAGACATTAAACTTAAATACCAACTTTGGTTTTTAACCGACTTTTCGTTTGTGAGTTATGCTGTCCACAGGCTGACAGAAACACAACCACACACGGACCTTTTTCTAAAAATGCTTTTTTCTTTTTTTTTTTTTTTTGATTTTTTGATTCATGGGGCGCCTCAAAAAATATTTCCAGTGAAATCTCGACATCAAATTTCTAGATGTAATACAATACCTCCTCTACTTTATGTAGTAAAGTAAGAAGAAAAGTCGAAGTTCAGCTTCTCCTAAGGCTGCGACTATGCCAAGAAAATTTCTCCACTCCAAAACACGCATTATATTCGAAATATATAATTTTCTCAACATTGACTCAACCAATTTTTATGGAAATGTCATATGTTTGAGATATTTATACGACAAACAAAATGTATCTTACCTATTTTGAAAATAGCATCTGAAGTCCTCTTAAATCTAGATGGCTCTCCAATAAGTTGTAAACCTTAAACGGCGCACAAAATCTTACAGCACAAAAAATGTCCATCTCGTTAAGGCATACAATGTGTATAATATTTTAAACTTTCACGGCGATGATTATTGATTAAAGCTTCTAGTGTTATCAGAGAAGCACAACCGGATAAGGCTTATAAAGTTGCTCGAGATTTTGGTTATATTAAACTCCATGCGTGATCCATAAATGGCCATCTGAAACTTATGACCACCGGGAGCTGCATAAGAAATAAACGGCCAACTCAAAATCACGGCCTTCTTCAGGAAAATTTATTATATAAAATTTGAAGGTTTCACGGATATGGTTATCATTATTCCTGTTCATGGAGTTTAATATGGCCGAAGCTTCGAAAATTGACATAAATATTACACGACTGGTAACTCAAACTATAATTAACAGCAATTGATGCTGAAATAGAATTTCATAAAATAAATACTCATTTTGAAAGAATAAGGAATTTTCTGAAGTAGGGCCAATAATTAACTGATTTATGGAGAGAAGATATTCCAGTAGAAAGGAAATATAAAATCAGAGGAATATATTTTATTAAGTTTACGTGTATAAATTATGCTATATAGGGAATTTGTTTCATGTTACCCTGGAGAAAAAGGTTGTTAGTTAATTAGCAGAGCGCGGGAGGGTACAAATTCGAGGAATTGGCCGCGTCTCAGCGACTCCAGGAAATTGGGTGGTTTCAAAGAATTAGAGAAGTGAAAGGGAAACATCGCAGAGCCGCTTGGAAGTAGATGGATTTCTAGGAATTGAAAAGGGTAAGAGTGGTCCAATAGCTAGCGAGTAGCGAAGACAGATGAGCCTCTCCTGTGATTAGCGTCTTGGCTGTAGCCAGGCACTCTTTCGGCGACGGGCGTAAAATCCAGACATTAAAGATTAGATACGAGACCTTCTTGTCCTTTAGCCAATAAACACTCACGCATACCCTAAGTTAGGAATCTCATCGCTCGAGCGAAGCCAGATAGAACAACGAGATATTGTGGGTATCGGCGCCCAGAATAGTTCATTATGGAGCAGAAACCTGCTTCAAAAGAGAGACCATCATCGTGGGGATTATTGGATTGGATTTTCAAATACGTATACAATTCTCTGTCCTGGTTACGCAAAGAGAATGGAATTTGAGAAGGCGTTGAGGCTTAGAGTTCACAGCTGCCAAGCCTGTGCAAAGATCATCGTCAGGGTGAAAGAACTGGGACAGCGAATGGGGAGGGGGCGTTTTTCTTGCCAATCTAAAGGCGAAAGATTCACGCTCTGGGAAATACGATCCGGAAACATTAAGTCGACTTTGTTCTTTAATGTAGCGTCCCAAGGGCGTCCCAGAGGAGTCCTTGCGTCTCAAACAAAGCACGTAGTTTGCCGGCAGTTTGGTGCCATCACGTGCGCGTGCGTGCGTGTGGGAGAGAGGGGGAAGGAAAACCAAACCATTCAGAACGAACCAGAATAAAAACATGTGTGTTCAAACTTGATCGCATCAGCCGTTCGAGCCTACAATTTCCTTGGCTATTTATTGAATCACCGCACTTTCATTGTGCCTTATTTTCACTTCTGCTTACATAGCATTTCAAAAATTCGATACCGAAATTTACTCGGAAGTACAGGTTTTGAGGTTCATTGAAGAAATAAAGGACCTCATATGACTTTTCCTACTCGTGTACTAATCTTACAAATCCACATTCACGGCACTCGCCTACCACCTAGGCGGCCCGGGTTCGATCCCAGGGACCCGCATGTGGTATTCGTGGTGGACGAAGCGGCGTCAGGGCGGGTTTTCTCCGGGTACTCCGGTTTCCCCCACCATCTCATTCCACCGGTGCTCCATCTTCAAGTATCATCAGTGTCACCACCTGCGGTGCCGTAGTAGTAAAAGCGGGCGTTAAACACTACAGCAAATCCACATTCCTCTCTTCATGTTAGTCGAGATAAATATTTACAGAAATTACCCTATTGTTAATTTTTTTATAGATGCAAGGAGAATATAGGAATAAAGAAGGCTTTGAGTGGTAGTAAAATCTTTTAGGTCGCCTGTGGTTGCTTTGAAATGCCGTTCTCTTTGCATAGCCAAGAGAAAAAAATGAATAACGACCTTCCATTTGAGAAACCTTTAAGTACTGCAAAACTCACACAAGTAACAGCCAATATTTCAGAAATGGTTCACTCCACAAAACATGCATTCGGAGATAAATTGTGCGCTTTAACGAGATTTATATTTTTTGGATAGTACGCTTTGTTCTATCTCTTACGGTTTACCAGTTATAAAGTCATCAAGAATGCGCAGGAACCAGAAAATTGAAAATACCCTTCATTTGCCATAAAAATAATGAGGACGAATATTTTTGTTTTCGGGATGAAGACGATAAAGTTAAGTGCTGGATTTGTAACACTGGTAGTTGCAGATTTATACCATTTCCCTTGCTTACGTTGCGTGTTCGCGAAGAATGTTGTTCTCCTGGAAAAATACAGCGAAGTTTTTAAGCAATTGTACGACACATTCTCTTCACAATTTGAAGAGCTAAAAACATTTGAAACCAAAATCCAATTACTTTGCACTTTGAGGTTTGCATGTAGTGAGGCTTCACACGAACTGCAAAATATGAAACTACTTGCATTGCAGAATTCCACGACCGTAAAATGTTCCGACACCTTTGACCTCGAACGCTCGGTCAACAGTGGTCTGTGTCATTTCCATGCAAAACGTTGCATTCTACTTCAAGTGACATTTTGACAGAGAGAAACAAAGTACCAAGATATCAATACCATAGTAGGAAAATCATTTGTAATTCAATGATGTTAATCTATCATATTTTAATCAAAAATGCCTAAAATCCTCTGCTTAAATTATTTAAAATACCGCAAAAAACACATACTGCACATCCGATAGTGTTTCTCAGAGTGAAGATGCGGAATTTTGATGAAGTGGTTATAACAAGGTGGAAGACAACAATGTACACACCTCATTAAAGCCGCAGTATCACATTCCCTATCACTTTCTTATTCACACAGTCCAATATCAAAACCCACACTAATTATATTTGCAAATAATGATATGGGTATCTCAATGTCATATCGTCATTTATCATATATTCCCATACATTCTGGCCGTGGTCCAGTTTCGCCCAAGCACCTTCAGAGAATAACCCCTCTGCAGGTTAACAACTTAATTAATTCAATAAAACTGAATCTGTATCAATTGGTTTAGAACAAAAGCTTACAGGCAATACAGGCGAAATATCACACGTTCACTTCTTTAAATATCTTGGGTCTATAATACAAAAGGATGCGAGAACAAATTTAGAGATTGAAAAAAGAATAACTGATGCGAAGGGAATTATGGGAATGCTCAGTTCAATTTTATGGAGTAACAATATTTTACATCGAAATAAAAAATTAATATCGGGCGCTATTCCAAGTTGCAACATTACAGGGCGCTGAAACTTGGACTATAAGCAGACAACAAGCAAACAAATTAACGGTATTGGAAATGGACTTTGGAGACGATCAGCACGAAAATCCAGGAAACATAACATTTTCAGAATAATAGAATAAGAAAAATTATGTAAGTTGACAAAAGTATTTTGGAAATTGTAGAAGACAGTATGGACACGTACTTAGAATGTGAGAGAACCGCCTACCCAATAACATTCTAAATTGGAAACTAAAACAGAAAAGAAGTGGGAAGCCTAAGGAACGCTGGATGGATGGGGTGATGGTGAGAAGAGGGTTAAAGGAGGAAGAAGCTTTGGACAAGGACTTCTGGAGGCAGATCTTTTTAGGATGAAGGAAACCCATTGTATTGTGAAATATTCCTTAATTTAAAAACCTTTTATTGTTATTATGATGATTATTATTGTTATTATTATTATTCTTGTTGTACTATATTTGAGATTTCAAACACGTAACCTCAAAATACTTCGACTCTAAAATTTTTTACACATTATTTCTACGCAGTCTGTAGATTTGTTTTCTTTGTTTTCGACAAATAACTGGTGTTACGATTTATAATAATTACCACAAAACCAAAAATAACGTTAATCATTTGTGTTTATGTATTTGTGGGTTAGTATTCCTTCCATGAATAAAATTATTTCCCATAAACAGGAGCTTATAATTGGACACCTATTTTTAAAGAACATTATATCACATTCAACCCGTTCTTCACAAAATCTTGTTCTACTTCATGTTAAACGAGATAAACATTTGTAGACATAGCTTTATTATGTATTTCCTACTGCATGGTCAGGAGTAGAAAAAACAACGAATGAGCATTTCCCTATTTTGAGAAGAGTATTTGAAAATTCAAACCAATAACAAAAAATATCTCGAAAATGGTTAGCTCCTGAAAAAGGATGTATTTGGCATAATTGTTGTTCTTGTAGTGTTTAACGCCCGCTTTTACTACTACGGCACCACAGGCGGTGACACTGATGACACATGGAATGAAGATGGAGCACCGGTGGAATGAGATGGCGGGGGAAACCGGAGCACCCGGAGAAAACCCGCCCTGACGCCGCTTCGTCCACCACGAATACCACATGCGGGTCCCTGGGATCCAACCCGGGCCACCTAGGTGGTAGGCGAGCGCGCTAACCACTCGGCCACGGCGCCGCCTATTTGGCATAAGTTGTTGCTTAAACAAGATCTACATACTTTGTGTGGTAAGATTTTGCTTCTCTTGTAGTTTAACAGTTACGTAAAAGTCATACAGAATGAAGTCTTCAGAGGCTATATGTGTTATATATATATTTTAAACAAACACGTAAGGAAGCTTGCGAAACATTTTTCCTTGTAAATGGTTATTTCGAGCAGGGAATTTTCTTGAAAATGTTGGTGTCGCGTTCATGGAAATTGCAGAAATTGAATACCAAGTTTCGTACCTAACCTACTTTTAGTTTTTGTGTCAATACTTTTCACGGACATTTCTTCTGAAATATATATTTTCATTCAGGGGACCTCAAAGTATGTTTTTGCTGTGAAATCTCAACATAGGTGTTTTGAGTGGTATGTGATAATTCTCTATCCGTTATGTACGTGGTAGGGGAAGTAAAAAGAATAAACACCAACTGTTTCATTCAGGAATAAAACATGAAAACCTGTCCATCATTCCAGGAGATAATTGGGGAAGCGTGGTATTAAACCAGATTTACAAGTACCTACACACAGTTGTTTTGAATAGTTGAAAATGGAATCATGAGCGCTGAATACCGTTTGGAGGGGCGGGGGTTAAGCTAGACGTGCACTTGAAAACGTTGCAAGGGCAGAAATGCCATTGGAAAACAAAACGTCATTGCTGTTCTTTGTAACTTTATGCTGCACAGAAGCGAATGTTACAAATTGGACTTGTTACCGCAACACTTTTGTTCTAGACTCCCATAATGCACTGCAAACCTGGGAGCAATTTGATACCTCAAAGTTATTTCTTTCTTTCCCTTTTTACTTTCTCTACTGCTTACCTACAATCCCTGTGGCAGCAAGATAGCCTCTCAGGAGAACCAGGTAGAAACGTTCTCAATGCGCACGTACCGTCCAGACGCAACACAACAATCGTCGTCACTCAGCCCTTCAAACCTGGAACAGATGAGAGCTGAATGTAATGCCGCTTTTGTGACAGTTATCTCGCAACACTTTAGGTAAATATTTTTATCATATTACCAGTCTCAACTAAAGACTCCCTAAAGGTCACTAAATTAGGGCCTATCTGCAAGGCAAGAGGCAGAATCTCGGTCGAGTTTAAATGTTTGGGTAAGATTTCTTGCATATTTCCCCTCTTATCTTATGGGGGCAGATGTTAGTATATGATTGGACTTAGGTGTTTCCTGCATTAACAATCAGTTATTTCCTTGACTTTATAGACTTGACATATTATAGACATGACCAGGCTATTGAAGTCGTATGAACGCTTAATGAAATTCGCAACCTTACTTTTACTTTTAAGGGCTACTCCACTCTTCAGAAGTTGCCCTGCATTCCCATTTGCTATTCGTTCCTTTTGAAAAGTCATCCTTCTCTAGACATCGATCATTCATCATTCTATGAACGAGTCCTCTCCAAGTTGCTCTTGACCTGTCCCGCTTCCTTCTTCCACGAGGCGATCATTCTAAAAAAGGTCTTGGGCCGCCTACTCTCGTTGTTTTAACTAACCCAGGGATCGCTAGACTCCTCGATTGAAGGAGCTACTACAACATTTCAAAAAACAGTATCGAGCTAGCAAGCACAAATTGATATTTATCAGGCAGAAAATTAAGATATAATATTTAAAGTTTATTAAGTTAGGAAAGCCTTTGTTTACTAATTAGAAAAAATTTGAGTTTTTCCTACACTGAAATTAATTAGATATGGCATTCACCCTCAGCTACAATTTTCTTAATAATTAGTCACAGCCATTCGAATAATGTTGTCCAAATGTTAATTAGTGAGCCTATTTATGAATTTGCTTTTAATCACATTCATGCTTGAAAAAGAGGTTTCGCACAGATATGTAGAACTGAACAACGCCTTCACTCGAAGAGCAACACGATACTTCTTCCTCGATACAAGAGACCAAACAGCTTCTGAACTTGAGACAGATTGCAAAGACCGATCACTTTGGAAAGTTATGAGTTCCATTTCTACTGCAGGGCAATCTTCCTGAGAGTGTTGCATCACACAAGTTGAAATTTCTTCGATATCCAGGTCCATGAAAGGTGTTGTGATAAACTGCGCCAGAAGCACAATTTTTTTTTTTTTTTTTTTTTTTTTTGAAATTTTAAAAACGTTTCTTAAATTGCTATCTTAAGCTTGAAATAACTTCTGCATTCATTTTGCCGTAGTATGTTTCTGAAGCGGCTTGTTTTTCCAGTTTGTCTTTTAAAGAAGGAAAATTTTTGAAATCACTTGCATTAAGATTCTTTTCCCATAACTGAAGTTTTCTTGAAAATAAATCACATATCATTTCCCCCAGTTGGTAATTGAGTTAGTTGAGTTTTTTAGTGATATCTACCAAGAAAGCAAAATCCTACAGCCAAATTGAATCTTCAAGTTCAGGATAGGATTCACCACGTTCTTTAAAAACTATTATTGCAGTTGAAACGCTGTAGAACCCGCCCTCTACTCAACCACCTTACATCACTGTGGAGCAGTAGTTTTTCATACTGGCAACCCAGTTCATCAAGCAGTTCTTTGAATAAACGTCTTTGAAGTGCTTGAGTCTCACTTTGTTGACAATTTTCACTACAAGTTTCATGACGTCATTGATTTGTAAAAATGTTCCACATAATACCTGTTGCTGAATAATGCAGTGATAGCTAACGAATTGAGGAAAGGTTTCATCACTGACACAATGCTACAAGGCCTTTACCTTCAACAACCAAGTTTGGAGCACCATCTGTTGTCAAACCCACCAATTTAGACACGGGAATACTCTCAGAGGAAATATATATTTTTTTAAACTCTGAAAATATATCCTCTCCTGTTGTACGTTCATTGAGAGAAATAACGCTGAGAAGTTCTTCTTTTGTAGTGAATTTGTCAAAGCTCATTTTCACAGAAACAGTCATTTGAGAAGTACCTACCACTTTTGTGGACTCATCAATTTTAAGTGAGAAGTAACTGCATCTATCCAAATCTCTCTTCATTTGTGAAACAACATCACCACTCATAACCTCAATTCTTCTCATCACCGTGTTTGCAGAAAGCTGCATTGTCTTTACAGCAGAAATTATTTGACCTTTGTTTTCAAAATTATCAAACAATGCATCACTAGGTCAACATGAAAATGGTAGGTCTTTTATTTCTTACTCGCCATTACAGGAAATATTACATTCAACACAATATAAACTAGTAACAAATCTACATCCACCATTACACAAGTCAGCTGACGGTAGACTGTAGCCAATCTTGCTGGGCAAAATTTGTCTTTCATGTTAGGCAACCTTTTGTGAGCCACCAAAAATATCCCTGCGAGCTCGCGAACTACGGTCTGGCGACCCCTGTCCTGACTGCTGCGCGGTATTTTTCCACTGCGCAAAGGAACGCACGATAATAGCAGCTGCTGTGCACAATGCCATGTGGATGACTTGTTTTTCTCTGCTCTAACAGTGATATGGGATGGTTGAATTATTACCACTGTGCCTTATTATTTTGTCCTCTACTTAGTCATAAAGTGTATTATGGTTCGGCCTTTGTTTCCTACTGCACAGCGTGTATTTATGATTAGTATGTGTTAACTCAGTCAGCTCGCCAAGTGAAAGTACGATTTGCAGAAAGATTCCCAGGTGTAAAGGTTCCAGACCGTACAACAGTTCATGAACTTAATAATAAACTTAAGGCCACAGGAAGTGTTCAGTCTTAGAAATCTAAAACACGGTGTACGGTTCATACTGAAGAAACATTAGACACATCGGTCATCGCTTGGAGAATTCCCTCCAAAAATTACCTAGGTGTCTTTCACAACAGGCAGTCATTTCTTATGGCTCTTTGCAAACAGCTACTAAATTGCTGAAGTTAAAAACATAAAATAACTGTGGCACATCGCTTGGAGCAGGTGATCCTGTAATTAGGCACACATTTTGTGAGTGGACTCTCAATAATGTAACAATGGTGAAATTGACCCACATTTAATATTTTTCACGGACGAGGCTTGGTTCCACCATTATGGATATGTGTGTACACAAAATAATGGTTATTAGAGTGTGAGAAACCTAATATCGTTCATAAAATACCCCTTCATGACGAAAGACATGGTGTTTGGTGCGCCATTAGCAGAACTAGAGTTGTAAGCCCAATTTTTTTTTCCGAGTCAACAGTTGTCGCCCGTACATACGTGAATACAATTTGCGCCCCCCCCCCCCTTTAGAGAATTAACCGACAGGGAGCGTAATTTTGCTTTTTTTTTCCCCCAACAAGACTCTGCAACAACTTATACAGCCAACCTTTCGATGAGAAGAATTCAAGGTGCGTTTCAGGACAGAATTACTAGTAGAGATTCATGACCCCCTTGGTCCCCAATATAACCCCCTGCAATTTCTATCTCTGGGGTAACTTAAAGCATAAAGTGTACAAAACAAACCCACACACCTTGGAACAATTAAAACAAAATATCCGTCAGGAAATTGCCGGTATTTCTTAACGTGAACTACGGCGAGTGATGGATAGTTTCCTAAAGAGGTGTCAAAAATGTATGGTCAACGACGGTGGCCAGTTTATCATGTCCTTGATTAACATTGGTAAGTAAAGTAATTTTTAAAATGTCGTGTGGTTGCATCCGCGCATTTCTATGACAGCGCCGAGGGCGCGTGCAGATAAAACACAGCGCATCTGCTACGGAGTGTTCCGTATCACCCATTAGTATAGGTTTCGAAAAGAGAAGATGTGTTTATGGCTAAAGCCAAACAGGAAAACAGAATATTTTTCACTTTTAACACTTCTATAAACAGGATAGGAGCTGCAATACTTTTTCTAAGTAAATCTTTGATCCCATTCTGGCCATTTCGTTGCTTAACCAAGGGCAAACTGGGTTAGCCATTCTTCTTCATGACTGATACTGGGGTGAAATGCTTGAACGATAAATATCTATTACGGGCTTGCTGTCTGATTCCGCAGTCTTCATCGGAGCCCATCTCCCATTTCGTCTAATTTCAACTTCCGACTGTGGTTAATTGCCAAGATTGAGTCTACGGAAACACTGCCCCACGTATATTAATTACTCTCATGGCAGAAATAAGTCAGGTCTTATGTGCGGAAGGGATGAACCTCCTTTAAACACGGCTCACATTGTGTTAGGTACAGTAATAGATTTTCATATAGTCTATTCAAGAAAGAGAAATTATTATGGTAGACCAAATTGAAAGTTATATGTTGTTAAATATTTTAGTGTAAGCAATGTATTCAATTCTTATCTTGTTAATGTTAATACATTCTTATATACAGGCTGTTGCAGATATAGGTAATTGGTAATTTAGGACATTTAAATTAGCAATATTACATCGATGTTGTTTCATTTGCGAACTTATAATATTTTTTTATTAAGAGTAGTATGTTTTAGGTTGAGATAGGCGTGGTTTAGGAGACGTGACGCAGAGTGGGCAGAACGAATGCTGGAACGCGGTAAAAAATGCTGCATTGGAACTGTGTTCGAACGCAAGATCAATGATCTCACATACTTAGGCCAGTAGGTCGCTCATGGAGGTTTGTAGTAACAGGAATAGTCTATCTCACAGGCGTTGTTCATGTCGTGGTGCAGTTACGAGCGTGCAAAATTCAGTTAGTAAGCTATGGCATTGGTTTGTGGGAAAAACTGTTAGACGAAGAGAAATATCTGCACATCCAAGGGAAGCATTTTAGTTGTCAATCACGAAACTCTCTCATCCTATACTCTCAGCAGCCTATATATTGACACATCACATATATTAAGTACACGCAAATCCAACTCCAAACCAATCTATTTATCATATTAGCACTATAGGAATCCCATTTCCTGTCCTTTTCCCTCCCCGTTCATGCTTCAGAGGACTTAGGGGCTGTGCAATCGGTCAGTGTTGCACAGATGGCACAGATGCTTACACGTTGGTTAGTTCTTCTCAGCTCTGCCAATGTAATACGAGGTACAATTTTAAAAATCAACTCTGTTGTTAATATCTGTTGGAGGAGATAGATTTTTATTATACCCAATAAAAGCTATATCAATTAATGAAATTTAGTACACGCATTTCTTTAGTTGCTAGAAATGCCTTTGCAAAAGATTAAGTTTCCAGTTTGGATACTTTAAAAAATAACATTTTTCACTTGTGTTCACGTATTCAATCTTTTCCCCATAAACCTTTTGCTGTATTAGTATATCCACATTTAATTCACCAAGGAAGTGCAGAAAACCATTAAGATAATTTGAAACTGGATTTAAAACTTACTAGATACTCCTTTGTAAGACCTTTTTAACTTGAAAATTATTGTTGGGCAACTAATTTAAATTTATTTCTCGACTGTTTACCATTTAAAGTCATTTTTAACCCTAATAAGCTCGACAGCCAAGCTGCACTTAGTAGTAAATTGTCTCTGGTATGCCAGTTTACATTTTCTGCTTGTGTGTAACATTTCTTTTGTCTAGAAAAGTATTTCCACACATTAGTCACAAAAACACGACGCCGGGAAGGGAAGGAATGCCAGAAAGATAAAGAATAATTTCCATATGACCTTATGAGCTATGCTCTACTTTTCCAGACTATTATACATAATAGTCCTGTGTGATTAAATACTAAATGAAATCTAATATGCAGTTTCTCATCATAGCTACTTCACAACGCGAGATGGAATTCACAGAGAAAAGACAAGCGCCGGGCGTTCTTAATCAACATTCTGAGTTTAAAGAGAATAGTACCTTAAAAGAGGAGCAAATGCAACATAAAAACTAGTGTGATAGTATTAAATGTTTTCTCTCACCACTATAATAGTTTAATTTCACTACTATTCTGCTATTTATTTCTAAAAGTGTCTTCTCTTTAGTTTCTATTCCACATTTTACTGTAGGTGGACAGTCAGATGTTTAAAAAGAAGATCGCTAAATGCTTTCCATAGACTGATTAGAAACAACAGAACGTATGTAACGTTTCGATAGTATATGGCTTAAAATACAGGAAAAACAGGATATCGGCAGTTCCAAAGAATTCAATATGGCCGACATTACACTAAATTGCAGTGGGTATTACGCCAAAGAGCAGTACTGCCGTCCTACATGAGAAAAGCATTATTTCTAACCTCAACTTTCACAGGGTTAAAGTAACATGGTTTCAAATGATAATAATGCCTGAACAGACAACGCATGATGAACTTCCTTCGGCAAATGTTGCTCTGCAATAACAGTTTTGTATAAAATCAACAATGCAGCAAAAAGACAACAAATTGTGGATTCTTTTAAATTTAATTTGCACAAAAATCGTTGAATCTACTGAAATACGCCAAAGGAAAAAATTGTCATTTATTCAATTTTCTATGACTATAGCCATTACTCAATAATAATCCAGCCAGATGGTGATAAATTTGTTTGATAAAAATATTTTTTCTAGAAAACTATAAGTTTTTCAACACTTTGATATTAGACTTACTTGTTATTCACAACATGAAAAATTCGCCGTTAAAGTCTGATGGATCATTTCCCTTCCATCTTGTATGCACCAATTTTTTTCTCTAAAACATGCAATTTTTTGTGCTCAAGGGAATCTCAAAACATGTTTTCCGATTTAATCTCGATATCGATTGTGTAATTTCAAGAAATACATCTACATAAATAGAGAAATTATGATTAAATTTAAAATAAAGGAAAATATTGAGACTTATGTTCCGAATGCTATGTATTTAACCTCTAAATTCTACTTATACGTTTATTTAACATATCAAATTGTATCCATATTTCCATTATAGTAGTGCAGTTTATTTTACAAGCATTTCTATGATTCTATGACGTAACAAAGGCGCCGGTCGCCAGATGTGTCTACGCCAGACGTCACTTAGCGTCTCCACCAGATGTCATGTTAAAATGGACGTTTGGTGTCTTCATTTGAGGATAACTTACCATGAATGGAAGGGAAGTACAGGACGGGTATTTACTGAGGCTGTCTGTAAATGGGATGAAGGGTTAAACCCAGAAGTCAACTTGTAATTCTGGTGCCAAAAGGTTTAATTTATATAAACAAAACTATTAGTTTGTATTATAATGAGGTAAGACTACGTTATCTTAGTTGGTATTCCTTGGGAGTTTCATATTGAAAGAAAAGGTTAAAGAGCAGTGTCGCAAACTTGCCCTAAGAAGTGAAAGTGACCCTCTCCTTGGTCAAAACCCGGGGATTTAAGTATACAATGATCGCTGACGAAGTAGCTAGTGAAGCATTTGTCAGCACTCGTCAGCTAAGCAGGTTCCACCTGTACGATGGGAGAACATGTCTTGTAGCATCTGTCCTGCAATATCAGCTTCCAGGAAATGATTTGCACGTGTGCGAACAGAAAGTCACATGTCCGGACTTTATTAAATTGTGTCCCAAATATCTAAATTCTATAAATTTAAAGTCACAATCATAATCGGATACTGGAGTTGAACTTACAACTGCAGTATGACTTTTATATAAATATATAAGTTATTTAAATCTGTTTTATATTCCTTTGGGTCGTCTCCGCGGTGGTAGCGCATTTGCTTACTAAGCGGCAGACCCCAGTTTGATTCCCGGTTATGACATGGGGATTTTCTCCCGCTGGGGATCTGGTTGCACTGAACCTCGTTAGGTCACTGAGGGGAGAACTGGGGAGCTACTCGAAAGGTGACGGTCCCTGGTTGCATAGATCAGGAGGAATCGGGGCGCCTGCCGCATACCACCCTCCAGCGCTGCACCCCACTGATGATGTCTGTGGTGGACAATGGTGAGGTACTCTGGGCGGTAGACCTTGGCCTGGAAAGAGCTGTTCTGTCTTGGGTTATTATTAGGAATTATTTAATCGGTTTTTATTTGTTGTTTAACGTCGCTGTCAGTTGCCAAGATCACATCAGCGTCGCCGGTGTGCCGAAATTTCGTTCCGCAGGAGTTCTTTTACATGTCATTAAATCTACTGACATGAAGCTGTCGTTTTAAGCACACTTAAAAACCATCGGACTGGGTCGGATTTGAGCCCGCGACCTTGGCATCAGTACGCCAGCGTCTAACCAAGTGAGCCACTCAGACCAACTTCTTGTATTTATAAGCAGATATTTATAGAAGTAGTGATTTCATGTAATATTTTTATATCTGTATTAAGTATCTAAGAATATCAAGGGAGTTTATCACCTGGGTGCGGTTACCACATTCGCCACAACTTTACTTATCACGCCACTGAAAGTGTCCAACTTGCGAACTACCTTAACTAGTTCCAAACCACTGCACCCGACAAAGCTGAAGCTCACGTTTCTGTTAACAAGAGAGAGACATGTGTTCACCCAAAAGGAAGCCGTATTTCAATTCAGTTCTTTTAGGAACAGCTGAACATGAAAGAGACTTTATAATAGCCACGATGTCAGTATGAAAAAGAAGTAAAATAAATGACAAAAACACATTGAACGTTGTTAAAGGATATCAATTAGTAGGAAATTTATTGTTATTGTAAAACTAAACATCCTCTAAGACTAACAAATAATACAAAATTGAACTAAGGTTTTTTTTTTTTTTTTTTTTTTTTTTTTTTTTTTTTTTTTTTTTTATTATTATTATTAACGTCCTCCAACATTGCGTCATATCGGACGAATGAATGAAATGATGCTCAAATGAGCCCGAGGTCCATGGAGCTTTAAGTTACCCACATTCGTCTTCTCAGGGTAGGGAAAACCTCGGAAAAACACCTTACCCGGATAACTTACCCTAAGCGAGATTCGAACTCGGGACCTCTTGAACGTGAGGCAGATACGCTAACCATCACGCTACCGAGGCGGGCGAATTAAGGTAAAGATGCATAGGATGGAAGACAAGAGATACCAGAAATTGAATGGTTTAGACTGGAAGACTGGACAGCACAGAACATGACTGATGATTCTGTCAGGAGGAGAATCTGCCCGGTCTGTGGTTTAGAGGAATACTGGGTAGGTACACACTTTGGCAGAATGTGTACAGCGGGAGAACCGGCAAACAATTAACCCACAGAAGAAAACCTTTGATGTGTGTACTCAAATGATTTTCTCTATCCACTTTATTCATACTACATAAAACTTAAAAACGCTTCTTATTATCTTCTTTGTGTTAATCGAGTAAACGTTTGTAAAAATTGTTTAATTACATATTTTCTTGTAGGTATAGTGGGAATGCGGAATAGTATTCCAGAACCTCACAAGGCGGCGCCGTGGCCGAGCGGTTAGCGCGCTCGCCTACCACCTAGGCGGCCCGGGTTCGATCCCAGGGACCCGCATGTGGTATTCGTGGTGGACGAAGCGGCGTCAGGGCGGGTTTTCTCCGGGTGCTCCGGTTTCCCCCGCCATCTCATTCCACCGGTGCTCCATCTGCATTCCATGTGTCATCAGTGTCACCGCCTGCGGTGCCGTAGTAGTAAAAGCGGGCGTTAAACACTACAACTACTAGGACCTCTCAAACGTTAAAATCGTACATACAAACTGCAGAGATCCCTTGTACCGTGAATCGTGGTGGCTCGGTTGAGCTCGGCTCAACTCGTGCGCTGCAGAGTGAAGAAGCGAGGAAGCGTGTGTTGATAAAACGGCTTGCTTATCACTTAGATAGACATGTGAAACACGCTACCTACCACGTGTAGTAAAAACAGAAGGTATTATATTCCACCCAGAAATTCGATGTCCAGATTTCACCGGAAATATATGATACAAGACTCCTGAATCCAAAAAAGAACATTTTTAGAAAAAGGTTCCGTGAGTTTGAGTGTGGTTAAGTGTGTGAGTGTGTGTGTGTGTGTGTGTGTGTGTGTGTGTGTGTGTGTGTGTGTGTGTGTGTGTGTGTGTGTGTGTGTGTGTGTGTGTGTGTGTGTGTGTGTGTTTCAGTCTGTGAGCAGTATAACTCAAAAATTAAAAGTTGGTTGAAAATAAAAGTTGGTGTTTAAGTTTAACATCTTTTAAGGATGCGACACAACGATTTTGAAGAAAACTCCTCCACCCTAAACTACCGTTTACATGGAACTCTTTCGAAAATGATTTTCTCGCAAATGACTGATGACTTTGATTAAAATGCCGGGTTTGAGGTATTTAGGATATTTTTAGACAAATGAAACGTATATTTTGAATTACTATTTATTTATGCCAACAAGCTTACTGCAGGTGTTTTTAAACACACAAATCGTATATGTTTAAGAGGTTGAATCAGACTGAAAAATTCAATGCCATAGTTTGGATTTGAACCACGGGTCTTCCGCTTATCGAGCGGCTGCTTTAAGCACTAAGCTACCATGGCCAACTTGCGTTGTTAATTTTTTATATTTTAGCTGTGCAAAGAGAACGGAATTTTAAAGCTTTAAACGATTTGATTATGGCTCAATGCTAACGTATACCATATTCCCCTTCTACCTACAAAGAAATAAACAATAAGATAATTCCTGCAAATGTTTATTTCAACTAACACGAAGAATATATAGGAGTAAGAGTTTGTAAGGATGGTTAATACAAGAGTAGAGAAAGTTATGCGAGTGTAACACATCAGATTTTTTTTTTCTGTCAGCCACATAGAAGTCTTTCCCGAAAATGCAATTCTAGTTTAGGAGCTATTTTCCTGTATCGTATATGTCATAAACGAAGGAAAGCTGCTCAGCGACATTTATTTCAGGTTAGACAAGCGTGCACAATAAAGTCGTTATCTGGACATACGTCTGTCACCATAGAGTAGAACGGGGAAAACAGATAGCTGGAGGTTGTGAAAAATAGGTGTTCCGTTGAGTTTCAGGAAATTACTGCACACATTTCTCCGATCTGGCTGCGATCTGTGCTCCATTCGCTTATCACAGTTCATTCTCAATCAATTCTGTTAATACTAGAAATAGCCACATGTTACAACTATAAAAGTAACAGCAAACAAATAAGTCGATGTGTGAGCTGGCCGATAAATTCTGGGCGGAGCGAGAGAATGGCATTTATCTGGACTGTTTCATAAATAAAATATGAATTTAAAGATTATATCGAAAATATATGATTAGAAAATGTTAAGTTATATAAAATGTAATCTAAAATATATTAATTACTTAGTGCAGTTCGAATTACCCAGTATTGCCAACTGAGGAAAACGAAACTCAAGAATTACACTATATCGATCTCCTCTTGTTGTTACAACGGAAAACCACTTTGTAATCTCAAATAAATCGCACTTCGTTTTAACATTAAAAAATAATATTTGTTAAAATCAGGGCTGTCAACTTGAAATGGACTGGTATTTTGATAGTGAATGGATTGTAATGTGTAATAAATTGTTTTTCAAGGACTTACTGGATACACTTGGCGACACTGACTAAACAAAGAATGATCCAGTGATAATTTGTACAAAACAAAAGAATGACCAGGATTCATGTATGATAATTAGAGCGTGGAGCCGCCTGCGGTCACATGCGTTATAGTTAAGTTGGGCACGGAGAGTAAATGGCGTAAACGGCACTGCGCAGCCGTCGTATATGCACGCGCATCAGTAGACACCTGCAGCTGTGTGCATGTGAGAGTAGCAATAGCATAACCTATGCGCACTAAACCTGTGGCTTTTCGCACAATCTCCCGCGCTTTAATGATAATTGAATGTCCGTCTGTATGAAACAGTACAAAAATATGTACCAGTTCTTGTTTTATTTCAAAACTGCCTTCATTTACGGTAGAAATGAATCAAGAGTGGTGTGGGCTCTCGTTGAATGTAAGTAATGGACGAAATGAAATGTATTAGCAAAGACGAACTGTTAAAAATGAAGGGCAGCTTAATTTAAAATAACTTACGTGCTAAAATTGTGTGATTCAACATTGTTTCAACCTTGTTTATAGTATATGGGAGCTGGGTCCTTGGATATGGTGTGTGAGTGCGTGATTCTGCAATGACCAATTCTTAGCCTAGTTATAGCCACTTGTTTCTGACGTTTCAGTTGATTGAAAGGAGGTTTTAATATTCCGTTGGTCATTTTGTCACACAGTTTAATGTTTGAGTTGCTACACCACTGGTTTTCCCAGTTTCTTTTTATCTTATTTTTAATAGAGACAACGTAATCTTGGTACGTTATTCTTGTCATTGTTTCATCTGGAGGTAGACTGCTTGCTTTACGGGGTGTGATTTAACATCTGTTATCCAAAAAGTGTTCTCCACAACTGTTATTACGAGCACAAAGTTGTTCAGCTTTTAAGCTTTGGTGTTAAGGAAGAATATTGATATGTTTCTCGCTCATAATCTAGTTGATTATGATTGTAAAACCTGACAAGTGTGGGCACTGATGTAGAAGAAGATTGCCATCGGCTTTAACGGAAATTATTTCTGCAGCTTTTTATTTATTTTCAGAGAATAATCATTATCGATGGTTTTGCGTTTGAACTTTTACAACCTTAGGTTCATTAAAAGAGGCACAATGGACTCTATGTGATGCAGACAAGCTTATTTGCAATTCCCTAACGTCAGGGCTTATTATCGTACCATGTTTCATTGCCACGGGAACAGCAACAGGTATTGACAAAAGTGATAAAAACAAAATTTTACTTAAACTACGCAACTATTAATTATTTCCATGGCATTTAATTTAAGAAATTAATTCTTCCTATAAAATCTGATGTGTTATACTCATATGACTTTTTCTGTACTAACTATTCCTACAAACTTTATTCCTCTATCTTCTTCATGTTGGTCAAGAGAAACTTTCTAGAAATTATCTTATTGCTGATTTTCTTGTAGGAGCAGGGGAATGTGGGAATACAGTAGGCTTTGGGCGATAGTCAAATTGTTTAAAGCTGATCGCTTTGAAATTCCGTTCTTTTTACATATCCATTTGAGAAAAGTTTAAGTATTGCAAAACCCACACAAATAATAAGGAATATCTACGAAATGGTTCACTCCTCAAAAATGCACTTGGGCATAAATTGTGTGTTTTAACGAGGTTAGTTTTTAGGTACAGTGAGATTTGGTCTATGCCTTACGGTTTAGCAACTATGCAAAAGTCGTCAAGAGTAAACAGGACTACATGGGCTATAGTCAGAAAATTCAAAATATAAATTTCATTTGCCATACAAATAGCCTTAAACATGTGGCATTTTAATTAAAATCCTTAGTCATTTGTGAGAATAGCAAAATTTTCCATGTAAAAGGGCGACGAAGTTTTCTTCAATAACTTCGTGTCGAGTCCTTGACAGAAGTCATTTTCAAGAAAATCAAAATTTTCGAAAAATTTTCCATGTAGTCTGCTATTTTCCTTAAAATCTTCGTGTCGCATCCTTGAAAGTCATTAAACTTAAATACCAACTTCGGTTTTTAACGAATCTTTGTTTTTGAGTTATGCTTTCCACAGGCTGACAGACACATACAGACTTTTGTCTAAAAAATGCTTTTTGTGTTTCAGGGGGTCTCAAAACGTGTATTTCTGGTGAAATCTTGACATAGAACTTTTGGTTAAATACAATACTTCCTCTAGTTTCCAGTAGAGAAAGTATTAAAAACACCTGCGCTTGTTATCTTGAATAACATGAAGCAATACATTAGCATTTTGGGCCCAGAAATAGATAGATACGACGTGCTCTACTAAATCATGATAAATCAACTGTAATGTTACTACTGATCTTGTATAAATTGAGAGCATGTAATCGTGCGGATATAACACGCATTATGTTGGCAAGGAAATACTGAACCGCCCCTGCCACGCCCAATCCCCACTTCTAGCACTTCATTAGTAGTAGAACCTGAGCCTGAAAATGACATAAGCAATATAATAAACATTTTGTTTATTAACGCCAGGGTTATATCAGCGCCGCCGGTTTGGCGGGAATTCATCCCGTAGCCCTTTTCCATGCCTGTGAATCTACTCATATGAGGCTGTGTCATTTAACTGGGTTAGAACCCGTGACGTTGGGACCAGTAGATTAGAGGCTAACCGTACCACCTAGACCGACTGAGAAGGACTTGAGTTCATAGACATATATTTAAGTGGCAGATGTTTACACCAAACCTATAAGAGACAGCCCAGCCCGTCTACGGTCTAGTGCAGATCACCGTTGAGAAGCTTTGCTTCCTATCACTCAGGACTCTTTCCCTTTCGCCACTCACCTAGACCCAACCTTTCTCATGGGCCAATGCGTGTGTTTCGTTTTGAACTCTAACATGTGACTGGTTTACCCATGTCTAGTGCAACGCCATATCATAACTTCTATATTGATATCTTACCCAAAATACATGTTTTCAGACTCCCTGTAACCAAAATATGTATTTTTAGAAGGCCTGCGTGTGTCTGTATGTATATGTGTGTATAGATACAATGAGAATACTAGAATATAGTAGGCATATCCATTAGCAAAAGTTTTATAAGCTGATCGCTATATGGTGACTTTGGCATACAATTTTCTTTGCATGTCCAGGAAAAAAAATGTGTAAGTGTTGAAAAATGCAAACAAATAAAAAGGAATATCTCGGTAATGGTTCCATCTGTAAATAAAAATGTAATGGACATATATTTTGTGCTTAAGCGAGAACTACATTTCTGTGTAGCAAGATTTTGTGTATATCTTGGTTTACCAGTCATCAAAAGTTATCTAGAATAAAGAGGACTTCTGAGAACATTCCAAGAGAATCGAAAATATATATTTCATTTGCCATGAACATATCTTAAACATGTGGCATTTTAATTAAAATCACTAGAGAAATTTTTGAGAAAAATCAAAATCTTCGGAAAATGTTCCATGTAAGGAGTAGCCCGTGGTGGAGAAATTGTAGTGCATGTGATGTAACACAATCGGATTTTTAATATAAAAAAAGGAAAATTTGATACTAGGAAGCTTACCGAGATTGAAATTATAACAGAATCTTCCATTTTCTGTAAAATGAATGGCTTGATGTCTTTTTATTTAACTATCACAAGAGTATAAGTTGTTTGACCTAACCAATAAACTCGAGAGCAGAGCGATAGAATTTATCTGGGATGGTCAGACCATCCATATTCATCTGGACTACTTCATAAATAAAATATGCATTTAAATATTATATCGCAAACATTTGACCTGGAAATGTTAAATTCTATAAAAGGTAACCTGAAATGTATTTATTTCGACTTGCTCAGTACTGCCAACTAAGGGAAACAATACCGAAGAATTACACATATTTCGATCTTCTCTTCATAAATTTCACTTGATTTTTAACATTAACTAACAACCATTCTTCTACTAAAATACATTAATTGTTAAAAGAACAGTTGTTAAAAACACAGTTGTCAAGTTGAAATGGAGTGGCATTTTGATTGTTAATCGATTGAAATGTATAAAACAAAAGAATGTCCTAGTGAGTATTCCACTCATACTTGATTTTGTTGAAATCAATCATTCATCTGCATCACAATTTCAAATTTCAAACCATGACAGCCTTCATTTGTGAAAAAATTATCAGATTCCATTACCACCCCCTTCTGAGTTTTAATATGGCCTCCTTTGCTTTTCTAATGTTATGTATAGGTTAGAGAACCTAGCTGCACTGCGCAACCGCTGACGTAACAGAGCCACTACTCAAATGTCAAATATGGCTGACACTCGCTTCGGCGAAGCATGTTATGCTGAAAAAGGTGAAATAACCCTAAGAACTCAGAATACAACAGACAAATTTTGTGTTGAACGAAATTAGAAATTAATAGCGGATACTCGAAACGTCTGGCATTGCCAATATCTTTCAAAATTGGAGGTTCATATTGAATTGTAGGCCGTGCCAATGGACGCCAATGTGTGAATCGTTGCTTCATGCCTCTTCTAAGAGGTTAGTAACATTTCATGTACTATACTATCCTTTAATTGGCGAAATAGTCTTAATAAATGTGACTCGTGATAGTCAAATTCTCTGAATAAATTGAAAATGAGTCGTGGTATTACTTATGATAATTTTTTCAAAACAAAAGAATGATGAGGTGATAGTTTGTATAAGAAACTGAACGTATGTGTGTATGAAATAATCCCTAAGAATATTCTGTGGTTTTATCCCAAGTTAAACAGCTGTTCCAAATGCTGATGTGGTACATCGAAGAAATGCTGCTGAGATGTCTGGAACTATTAAAATTGACATTTACGGATGGAAAAAACAGTGATAATAGCCCAAGTTGTGGACCAATACCCGAACGTATCTAATGGAACAGGTGTGTGTGGCATCGCGTGGTCATGTTCCCTCTCTTACCGCCTTCGAGAGCAGACGGAGAGACTCGAGTAGTGCCGACCGCGACCGAAGCTTCTCGCCCAGTTCACAAGTAATACTTGCGGGCAGCTCGGCTATCGGTGCGGATGTGAGCACGTGCCAAGTCCCGCCAACATCTCGCGCGAAAACTTACGTGTCGATTACCGAATTTCTCACCTGCTGCCCTCGCGTATTAAAATACTTTCGCTTTTATCGCGTTATTTTACTTACTAGATATTTTATATTTTATTTATTTACGTACGTGCCAAAGAAAGAACTACAATTTCAATGTGCCAAAGACATATAAACTCCCCCCTTTTGGAACTATGAACGTGTGACTTGTCGAAAGCTTTTATTTATTCGTTTATTTAAGACGCGTGTGTGTGTAATGTGAAAAATGCAGGCAGATTGCAATGTAAAGACAAAAAGAGTAAACAAAACTTTAAAATTGCTTTCATAATTTCCATTAAAACTTTTAAAAATGGAATTATTTGGAGAGGTCCAATATTTTGATAAAATTTGCATGCTAACAGAATTTAATGAAATTATCAAAAGGCTTTAAGTGATATGTGCAAGGTTAAATTAAATCAGTGGTGCTATAGTTTATCTAGAAAATAAAATAATTGACTCTGATGATGTTTTTCTTACGATAAAAAGTCAATTTCTTAAGAGGAAGGAACATTATCAACAACTCGTCATTATCGACGAGGTATGAGCTGATAATCGAGCCACGTGAAGAAGCTACAGTTAAGATGGACTAAAGCTGAAGATGAAGGGTGTGTACAAAGACCCGGTGCACAAGTGCAACAGTGACCCAGGCAGAGTCGCAGGTGAGCGCGAAGAAAACAGGCCCACCTCGTCAGCAACAACAGTACCTGCACGCAAATGTATCCTGACACTTGATGGCTACTCCTACGTCATTGGTGAGTCCACTCAACTGACAACAATACCTTCATTCTAGTGCGTTTACTCTTCAAATACCCCACCTTCATTTAAAACGTCTTGGCATGCGCGAAAACGACAAACCCACCATAAAATCTTAAATTTTTTTAAAACTCTTGAAAAACGGCCCTAGAGAAACGAATATGGGCAATTTAGTTAGTTTTTTTTTTTTTTTTTTTTTTTTTCGTTTAAAATTAAATCACGGGAAATACATTTAAGTAAATTTCATAACAATGCTATGTAATATTTTTTCAGTCAGTGAATGAACTTAAGACCAATGAAAAAAAGCACGCTGATGGTAAATATTATGAGGTTTAGAATCTAGTATTAATTTATTTTATAACGACCATTTCTGCTTCAGTTCGATTTTTGCATATTATTTGGATAACTGGGGAAATTCTCCCCCTCCCTCTCTGCTTTCCTCTCTCGCCCTCTCTCTCTCTGTATTCCAGCGTATATTTACAACCAATAATAAAACTACTTTTTTCTTAGGTGTGAGAAAATTTAAAGATAAACAATAGCTTTAATGCTACAGAAAGTTAGGATAAACATTCGAAGCACACGAACTCTAAGCTAAATAGAAAACAATAACAGGCTCAGTGATATAATAGTAATAATACTAAAACATATATAATTTCTTATATTCATGCTATAAAATTCTAAATAATGAAATATGTCGAAAAACCCTGCTGACACAGTTTTGATATTAATTATTTTAAACTAATTTCAATAATAAACAAGATACTTTGAATTTTTGACATCGTATCGCACTATAATTGCAATTTATCTATTATAATAATCACAGATGCTTTAGTTTGTAGTTGCAAACCTATACTTTGTATTCCAACAAAACACAAACACGCTATCAAAACATAAAATACATTTTAATGATTATCTGTAACTTATTTTGTTAACAACAATAATAATATGCATTAAAACCAAGACTTTCTCCCCTATTGTGAGTTTACAACCATTGCAATGTGTAATACCTTGAAGGCACATTTTCTCTATTTTCAGAAGTATTGTTTTAATTTTCGTCTACTTCATTACCCAAACACCAGTCGTTGAATTTCGTATAACTGCATAAATAAATATTCCTTGACTTTCTTGGAAATATATTAATAGTTGCATCCCTGAGCTACTTTTAAACATTTTTTTTGACAGACCTTCTTCACTCATTTTTTTTTTTTTTTTTACTTTAAATTTGCATATGACACTAGTATCCAAAGTTGGAGAACATAAATAATGTTTGTTAATGTATTGCGTCTTTTTTTTTTTCCAAAGCCCACGTTAGTCTTTCTTTAAACCTCGTTGCTACAATAAATAAATGTCGTCAAATATCAAATATATAACACATGCT
This sequence comes from Tenodera sinensis, assembly GCA_030765045.1. Classification (NCBI taxonomy): domain Eukaryota; kingdom Metazoa; phylum Arthropoda; class Insecta; order Mantodea; family Mantidae; genus Tenodera; species Tenodera sinensis. The sequence continues at coordinate 127,268,172 of CM060967.1, read as the reverse complement.
AAAATGCTCTTAAAGTAGATCAAATATTGTAAACAATACCTACCTTAGAAAATTAGGATTAGCAACTAGTACTCTATCAATTGTTAAAGGCATTTATGGTACGAGTTATCCCCGTAAAGGAACCCAACTTATGTTATGCAACAAATATTATATTTATTTGTTAAAAAATCTTGCATATGGACATAGACAAAATTAATAAAGCTACTTTTATGTTCAGGGTAGCCTATTATAAATGTAAATATTATTTATTCAAATAACAAACCATAACGTTCGTAGTTACAGTGCTTACAGATTACAGTAAAGACATTGTGCATATTTAGAGCTGTTCAGCTGAAGTTGTCTTTTAAACTTGCATTTGTCACGACTCCATATTTACAGACATGCTTAAAGTCGAGACCCAAAACCCGCACTTCTATTCCAGCGTATAATTTTAAAGCGATATAATGGTTCATTACTGTGAATTTGCGTTATCTAATCACTGCTAAGTTGATCGGATTCAACACTGAAGTAGGATTTATCTCGTTCTTCCATGTTCCTTACAACTTCTCTTTAATTCTTTAACCGTAAAATTCGGCGTGACTGTTGACTCAAGTTTGACGACAGTTTTATTAACTTTTCTTGAGCAGAAACGTAGGGCATGTACTCTTATAATAACAGTATGAAAAGTAGTTGAACACGTTTTAATATCTTCCCTGAAGACGTCATTACTTCTTTGGTTTACTTTGTGAAGAAGTTACATAAAAGTTCAGTTGCATTAAAAAAAATAGAATGGTACTTTTGATATTGAACTAAAGAGAAAGGAATACGAAAGAGAAAGAAAACCTATGTAAAGCTGAAGGAAAAGTTAAAGAGGAAGAATCCAATTAATTGACTAATTCAGAATATAAAATATTCTTAAAGCTTGTAGTATTTCCTACATGTTCTGTATTAAATACTTGACATATTTATAAGTAGTACGAACTGATCAATATAACATCAGACATGTTTCATTGATTATTTATATTCTCTATTCCCAAACAAACGCGGGCGTTAGGAAAAACTCATTATTAATGAATTCTTATACATAAATAACTAAATAAATAATTTTTTGTACGTCTTCACAAAGCTATTGGCATTATGAAAGAAGCCACTTCATTAAGCTACAATTTTTCCTAGCTTCCCCTTACGATTTGGGGAAAATATTTTCTTCCCCATGTATATAATGTGACTTTCTGTTCTACTTGAATATTTACCCTGGTAAATACTGAAGGTCATTAAGCTGGACACTAGATTTGGAAGCCTTTAATTTTTAAGTCTCTTCGCTTAATTCTGGGGTATTAAGCATATCATGATTGAAATTAATTTGAGGGCTTCATTTATGAACCAGTTTTTGGGAATAAAATAGATAATTCTGAGGTTTCAAATGGTTTAACCATCTGTTTAGGAATACAATACCTTTTTTTAGTTAGTAGGAACGTCCTCCCCCACAAAAATGCACAATAGTGAATTATAGCTATATCAAAAAGGAAATAAAAATACGTGAATAAGTATGCATCATAAAATTGTTAGGTTTTGGATTTTGAAAAATAAATAGATGCAAAAAAAAATTTTGCATTGATGTAAGATGTAAATTGTCACACAGTAAAAGAAGTATTTAAATAAAGGACATTTTGCTCAAAGGATTCTATACAATTTAGCCAAGGAATTCATGGTTGCTCTTTTAAAATGCAAAGTATACATAAACCGAGAGTGCGAGATAGAGATAGACGGAAAAAAATCCTTCAACTAAATTAAACTAAGCCGACAATGTCTTTTTCGCTTTCCTTTTAACATGACTTGAGCCATTCTGCTCCAAAATTTTGTTTCCTCCACTTTTCCTCGCTCGCCCTATGTTTCTTTGTCCTTTTAGTTGATAGTTGCTTGGAAATTCTCTTGTCTTCCATTATATTTAAGTGCTGTTTCCAGTTGGTTCTGTTTTCTACAGTTCTGTTTAATTGTACTAACTTTAATTGTTTTCGTATTTGATCACTTTGTTTTTTGTCTAGTCCTCTATATCCAGCCAAGGCTCTAAGGAATTTCATTTCTGTTGTTTGTATATTTCTTTTATGTAGTGCCATGTTTCTGAGCCGTATGTTAAAATTGGGGCAGTCATTGTTTTATATAGTTTTATTGAGGAATCATTCCTTGCATTATGCTGACAATGTAATCAAAAATGAGTTGGAAATAGTAACAGATAACCACTTCCTGAACAAATAAATGTTTTGCACTGTTCTTAAGCCTCAATCAGTTAAAGTATCTGTATAATCCTTCTCGTTTTATATTATATAAAATGGAAAGCCAAAGACCGTAATGTACACTTACATATCAAGGTGGATCTAGATTCCAAAGCTTGGCTGAATAATTGAGCTGTGCTTTCTAAAAACTCTTATTACGCAATACCTTGCACGTTTATGCATTTAACTGCTTAACGACGTTCTCTAAACACAGCTCTCTTAAATTTGCATGTTTACTGTTAAACGTAGCGTGTGGTATTGCTGGTGTGTGTGTGTCTATGTGTGTCCCAAACGAATACCACACTTGGACTTTTGCTCTGAACACTTTTATCAGATGGCTGTGCCCATTGTAAAGCTCATTTCACAAGTGTTTAAGGTCATGAATCAGACTTGCTATAACTATTTCATTATTAGCGATGGTCACGAAAACCCGGCGGCTCTGTCGGCGTGTTTGCTAACCAAGTAAAGAAACCAAAATGCTTAGAAACTCTTAATAAAGCAAATGTGTGTGAAGTGTCGACTCGAGAAAAGTAACGGGAGTGTGGGTGTTTCGAGAAAAGTTGAAGGTTGTTTCTGTATTTGGTGTGCTTTATCTGTCTTACTGATTGTTGTTGCTGTCAACTTTTGTTACTATTTGCATGACCCTAATTTCACGTAAATGTATGGAACTGTATGAAAGAAAACTAAGAGAAAAGACACATGATTATAACCAATTAACATCCAGGTTGACCTAATTCAATTCGTATTAATATAGCATTCTAAGACTTAATACTCAAGCACCAAAGATAAACTGTTTCAGGTCCTTTGTTTGACTTTGAGAAGTTGATTTTAAGAGTTTGTATAGTGCCAATATTAGTCCTATTTGTAACATAGCATTTATATCTCCATTAGCAGTAATACTCATAACCTCAGTCCTCCCAAACAAGAGACAACAGCATTATCCAGAAAATTTTTGGTTAGACCGTTTTTAGGCACATACCTTCAGCTGTCCTGTAGCTTCTCTTTCATTTTTTACTTTTCGTGTGCAAACCATTTAGATTTTGTGGACAAATCACTTAATTAGCACAGAGTTAAAAATGTTACATCAGTTTGAATTCCTATAATATTTCTTTACAAGCGTTTTAAAAACATTTCATTCCTGCAGATGCAAATTGGTTCACTCGGCAACGTTAATGAGGCAGTGAAAATGTAGGCCATCAAAAAAGTCTACCCTCGCTTTTGTCTCGGACAAACAACGGACCACTTCTCTGCAAACAGTTGACAAACTACTTCATTATCTCTTAGTTTGACGTCCATGCAGGGTAATAAAACTTTTGTGGGAAAATTAATGAGGGATTTGCAGCACATTTTTTGTTCCAGATGCTAATTCTTTTATTTCGGGTCAATTTGTAACTGTCCAGAGGCCCTTTTCTCACCCTCGTGACACATTCGCACAAAAATCAGAGACCTTACTTCCGTGGAAAATTAAAGTGGGCGTTTTTTTTTTATCTAATCTACTAATATTTATTATTTTTATCAAAAGCAGATATTTACTATTTGTATTATTAATTAGTTATAGAATGTGTATATCATCTCGTGACAGCCAATTGCACATTAAACTAGAAACCTTTTTATATTCCAAAAACTATTCTATCTCTCCTTTATAGTTTCCATAACTCCATTTAAGACTTGGAAATCTCCCTTTTTACTTTCTATACTATGTATAGTAAGTAGGAGAAATATTGTATTACACCCAAAATTTCGATGTCAAGATTTCACCGGAAATAAACGTTTTGAGAACCCCTGAATAAAAAAGCAGCTTTAGAAAAAGGTACATATGTGTGTGTGTGCGTGCGCGCGCGTGTGTGTGTTCTGTGTGTGTTTGTGTGTGTGTGTGTGTGTGTGTGTGTGTGTGTGTGTGTGTGTGTGTGTGTGTGTGTGTGTGTGAACAGCATAACTGAAAAACGAACAGTCTGTTAGAAACCAAAGTTGGTGTTTAACTTTAATATCTTTCAAGGATACGACATAAAGATTTTCAAGTAAGTTCCTCCATCCTAAACTACTCTATGTATGGAAAATTGTTAGAAAATGTTGATTTTCTTAAAAATGGCCAAACAGTTTTGATTAAAATGTCATATGTTTAAGATACTTTATGCCAAATCAAATGCAGGTATATTCTCTGACTATAGCTCTATAGTCCTGTTTATTCTTGACGACTTTTGCATAACTGGTAATGCGTAAAACATACACCAAATGTTTACTGTGCAAAAAATGTAGATCTCGCTAAAAAAGGCAAGTTGTGTCCAAATGCACTTTTTGTGGAGTGAACCATATCAGAGATATTCCGTGTTAGCTGTGTGAGTTTTGCAATACTTAAACTTTTCTCAAATGGAGGGTCGTTATTCGCTGTTTTATTCCTGGACAGTGCAAAAATAACTCCTTCATATAGACCCATATTCTCCTTGCACCTAGAAGAAAATTAGGAATAAGATAATTTCTACAAATGTTCACCTCAATTAACATACGGAAGATAGAGGAATAAGAGTTTGTAAGAATAGTTAGTGCAAGAGAAGAAAAAGTCACGTGAGTGCAACACATCAGATTTTTCAATTTCCATTTAGTGTCATGTTGTCATTCCTAATTTTCTCCTCTATATAGCCTAGTAGAGCACCGCCAATAATCAATTTCTAATATATAGTCTGTTGAATTTTCAATTGCCATATTTCTAACCACATAGTGTAGAACTCTTTACGATAGAATTATAAATTGTATTTTTTCTTTGTCGTCTTATCTGTTTTTCCCGTGACATAGTATTAAATGTGAGATAGCTCTTTTCTTTTTTTTGTTTTATTCGAGGTTTAAGTTCAGTATAATTACCTGAATCATTTGTAATTTTAACACACACACACTGTATACATACATATAGGTATATTATATAGACATACCATTGTAGGGCTTAAATACAGATATTGCGTTAGTAGCACCCTAATATGTATCCACTTTGTTGTTATTTTTTTATTTCGTCTAACACTTCGCTGCGAAAAGAACATCGCTTGCCAGGATAGACTATCCTTTTACTTCACACATCAATGCGTGACCCTCTGGCTTAGATAGTGTGAGGTAATTGGCCTTGTACAAATCATTCGAACTCAGTTTCAATATAACATTCGTTACCGCAAGGCCTACCCACTCTGTCTCACGCCTTCTGCTTCACCCTCTTGGGGATTAACACCTACGGCTTGTGTGTGCTACGCTCTTTGGATACACTAACCAACTTAAAAAAAAGTACTGCTTTTAATAAGTAACGTAAGTCCGAGAGTAAACAAATATGGATACAATATTGTTTTTGCAATACTTGATACGTAAACTTATCATCGCGACCACATATTTGGTAGTATAAGCTAAATTTACAGTTCATTTATCAATTACCATGGTACAAGGCTAAAACTGGTCATTAATACTTGCGGTACCAGGAGGAGATGACGTCACACTCAATAACATACTAAAATATTAATGAATCCTTGCCAAAATATGCCAATAAAACTGTCTAACTGGTATAACTGGTATAACTGTTAACGTTTTTATCAAAGCACCACTTTCGGAAAGTATTGTAAGCTTCAACGTATATTAGTTTCGACTTCGCTGGTAAAAGTGATGTTACATGCTAGATCCGCAGCTTCTTCAATCGCAAAGTCACTCATTCTTATAAAAGTTTACTGCTTGATAATAACTATTAAAAGTCGAAAAATTCAATTCGGCTACATAAACCAATAACCTACAAACCAAGACATGTGCTACTTCAAGTAAAGAATATATTGTAAAATTCATTAATAAAACAGTGAATTAGAAGGCTTTGGCCATATAATTTATATGTAGGTTTTCATTTGTTCACATAGACAATTCTTTTTTTCTCAATCTTAAATGAAATATGAAATGCAGTTTTGATTTATTATTGCTTTTTACGGGGTTTTCAAGTATTGCAAAAAGTAATTGACACGAACTGTAATTTACTTATCAGATCTCGAATACTTGGGAAAACTCGGCCCTGTGGACCTCGTATTCCCAAAATACATTCTTGACCTGATAAATGTCACCTCCAGTTCTTAGTACGCTTCTCAATTGTCAATAGAATCTGAATTTATATCCCTAACAGCTTCTGTATTATATGAGGTGTAAAAACTATATTTTGTTTCAATTATTTACAATGAAATTTCATTTGTGCATGCCCTTTATTTATGTATTATACTTCAGTTTGTCCTGAAGTATAGTAATACAAGTGTGGCTTTCTGTTGTTCACCAAACCTTTTAAAATGTCATTTCTTACAATTCACACCCCGAAATAACAGACGCCTTTGGCTTTTAAAATCTAAGAGCCTTGACTGTATTTTGTAGACTTACTCCAGAGAACTTGTAAACACAACTTTTATGCATTTGTTGCCTAACCAGTGGACCTATTAGACGGTGAATTAACAAAATATTTGGAACGATGATCAAATAGGCATAGAAAACCTAGAGTTTAAGGGCTACCCAACATTCCTTTTCTCAGGATAAGAGAAAATCCCGAAAAAGAAAAGCGTATTAAGGCACTAAACCTGCCAAGGTTCAAACTCCTTGATTGTGAGACAGATACCTCAATATTTCACTGAAATCGGACTTTTTTGTGAACTTTTGAATTCATCGTAAATAACGATTGTCATATTTTCACTGTGCTGAGATGTGTAAAATATAATTGAAATATTTTACAACCTAATGAGCAAGAAAGTACATATTTAAAATCAAAGGAAATTAAGTTCTAACGAAGAACTTGAAATGTTTTGTGTTTTCAAATTTAATGGAAGGGAGAGAGCAATACGAATGCAGGGATAAATCTGAATGCCCAATAAACTCCTGCTCTTAGGTGTTTTTACACATTACAGTTTAATCTGTCAACTTCAAAATCTTGTCCATTCAACTTTTCAGAGCACACTTAAAAATACAAGCCTGAAGTGTTTACGTGGCCTTATATGAATTTCTCGTAACTTCGCCTCCTTGCCTTCCTTCATTTGCTTCTATTTCCACAAATGTACACCATTAAGCGTTGGATTTATAACTTATTCAACATTTAATTTAACTTAATTTTTAATTTATTTAATTAACATTGTTGTTGTTAACAAACTAAATATTTATTTAATAGTAAGTAATGTTTGTAAAATGGTTATCTCTATAGTCATTGACACAAATTCTGTATTTTAATGAGATGTGCACTTTTACATTCTCCACTACGTATAATAGAAGTATTGTATTCCATCCAAAAATTTGATATCTAGATTTCACCGAAAATATGTCTTGAGACCTCCTGAATAAAAAAAATTAGAAAAAGGTCCGTGTGTGTGTGTGTGTGTGTGTGTGTGTCTGTGTGTCTGTGTGTCTGTCAGGCTGTGGACAGCATAACTCAAAAACGAAAAGTGGGTTAAAAACCAAAGTTGGTATTTAAGTTTAATGTCTTTCAGGGATGCGACACAAAAATTTTGAAGAAAATAGCTTCACTGCAATCTAGGAAAATTTTGAGTTCCTTGAAAATAGCTCTAACGATGTTGATTAAAGCATTTCAGATATTTTTATGCCAAATGAAATGTATATCTTGAATTTTCTGGCTATAGCCCCTCTAGCCGGATTTACCCCGGATGACTTTTGCATAGCTGGTAAACCGTAAGAGATAGACCAAATCCTACTATACAAAAAATGTAGATCTTGCTAAAATACACAATTTATGTCGAAATAAATGTTTTGTAGAGTGAACCAATTCGGCGATATTCCTTGTTATTTGTGTGAGTTTTGGAGAACTTATACTTCAGTCAAATATAACATCGTTATTCATTTTCCTGCATGTTAACCGTGCAAAGAGAACGGAATTTGAAAGCTTTAAAAGGTTTCACTATCGCTTAAAACCTGCTTTATTCCCATATTCTCCTTGCACCTACAAGGAAATAAACAATAAGATAATTTCGGCAAATTTTTATCTCAACTAACACGAAGAAGATACAGGAATGAGTTTGTGAGAATGGTTAGCACAAGAGTAGATTAAGTGATGTAAGTGCAACGCATGAAATTTTTATAAAAGTGTCAAAAACATTACATCATTTTTGAGACAGTTAAAAATAATTAACATTTGTACATGAAAATATTCGTCAACTTAAATATTAAGTATGGACACAGACATTTCCAGTGAAATGTCAATATTGAACTTTTAGTTATAATGTGATATTTTTTCTAGTTACTGTAATAGATAGACAGTAGGAAAAATAAAGAGAAAGGAATATGGCGATGTGGCCAAGCCGCAGCACGTTCATTTTGTACAGCTTATCGCTGTTTAAGATATAGTGTGGGTTTAACCTTGTTAATGGTATCTTGTTCAATTCTTTACGAGCTGCTTATCGTATACAAACGTCAACGTACACGACTTACACCGGAAAACCAGGATTACATTGACACAAGCCTTTACATCATCAGTGTGTATTCTTCCTAACGCGAAGAGGAATACACTCTGTCTTAATGTAGGATATTTCTTGCATCTCTTTTGACAAGGGAATGAGAGTTACTTATATTATAAGTGGCTTAAATAGACTATTATTTGTGAGCGAGATGTTTAGTTCACGAGCACATAATTGTCTGATAAGCCACGTGTAGTGTACAACGTTTTATCTTAACATAATATTAATTGAAATAATCTTATATTTTATTAATATTAATATTATTGGACTCATCAAAGACGGAAATGTGGTTACGTCATCAAAAGTGTCTAGATGAAGCTATCTTGTTTGGAGTTAGAGGAATATCTGCTACTGTTCTTTGATGCTCTCCTTCAAGTATTTCTTCTGTTGAGTTTGAGGTTTGTCATCTCTGCAATTCCTTTTACCTTAAAGCTCTCTGCAATCCTCAAAGTCCCGGAAAGCTGACGTTCACTTCCCCTTGCACTATATGAATTCACTGAGAGCAGCTCTCAATTGCGCAAAGCTTAGATCTCTAAGTAACAGAATACGTGTGTATGTGTGTTTGTGCATCTGGCTGTGTGCCTGTGAACAACATAACTCAAAAACGAAAAGTTAGTTAAATGCCACACTTTTTATTTGACTACTCCATTTTCTAGGGAATGCAACACGCAGATGTTAAAAAAATCTTACACACTAAACTACGCTTTAGAAACACAATTTTCACATATTTTGATTTTCTCAAAAATAGCTCCAAAGATTTTAATTAAAAGTATCATGTTTTCAGATATTTTTATACCTAATGAAACATACAATTTTAATTTTATGGGAACAGGTTTGAAGCCCTTTTCATTTTGGATGACCGACAAAATCTTAATATGCAAACAATTTAGATCTCATTAAAGCACAACATTTATGTAACATACATTCCTTTGTGGAGTTAACCACTTCCAAGATATTCCTTGTTAGTTGGAATTTCCCAGTACGCAAACTCGCTATTCGTCCCTCTTTCACCGTTTGGTCATGGAAAGACCAAATACATTCCATAGCGACCAGCTCTTAAAATATTTTACTATCCCTTAACCCTACGTATTATCCACACATAAGGAACCTATTTTTTCACAAAAATGTATCTCAATTAATGTGAAGAGTATAGTAGAATGTTTTATGAGCAGTGTGTTGAAGAATGGTTACAGAAAGCTACATAGTAAGGAAACCAGAAAGGAACAGGGAGATATACGGAGTGGAAGGGAGGTCATTAAATTTCTTCTAATACATGCTTCATAGAAGCATTGCAAACAAAAAAGTCGCATGACTTTTTGTTCTTTAATCAGCCGATTTCGAAAAAATAAATGGTTTTTGTTCCAAATTAGATGCGTAATTCCACAAGAATGTACGAAGATAACAGTTTGTTACTTGTAACATGCGTAGAGTAACTTATTTCTGACATAGCTTCAGTAGTAATTATGGGGCATCATACAGGGCATCCAAATAATTAATTACTTAAAAGACATGAAGGAATACCACGAGCAGCTCTATCAAACGTGAAGTATGTTGACAACGTTGCGTTGAGGTTGGTCAGGGAATTGACCTGGTTTGTGGATGTAAACAGGTCGGGCACTTTCGCTTTCGTTCTATGCTTTACGAGCTAACACTTCTGATTGGCCTACACTCACGCAGTAATCATGGAAAACAGTCACGGAATGACAAGGCAGGGTATGAGTTTGTTTTCAAGACGCAGCTTTACGCTGTTTGTTTATATACTGAGCTAGGGAATGAATCTACAGTGTTGTCAGCTTGTTTTCGACAAAACTTAAATATGTCCTTAGGAAATGGTCAGAGACAGAAACGTAAGATACAAAATGTGTTCCAAATACAGAGATCTATCACTGGTTTAAATTAATTTAATGACTTCCCTTCTACCTGGCATATAAACAACTAGGTCAAAAGCACCAATTCATGGCATTAAACGTTTTTGTATTGTATCTTTCATTCAATAGTCTTTCTACAAAAAGGAAATCAATAAATTTGGGCATGAATTAAAAAGTTAGAAGATTTTTTTCTTTAAATATTGCCTTAGTGGAGTAATGAAAAATTGTGTTTACTACTACTACTAATACACGTTTTATTATTCTGCACTCGTGAATATTTACAGGTGATATTTCAAAAACACGTGTCTGTTACTGTATACTTTGGTTAACCCAAACTACTCAATTCTATTGGTTATATTCGCCGTACAAATGTCCATGTTTATTGCATTTATATTGTCACTGCCATAGAACACAGGCATACATACATACCTACTTCTTACGATATGTATTATTCATGGATATAGATGGTGAGCTAATGGAAATGAAATAAAATAACCAGATCACTTTATAAATATTTATTTAAATACCTACAAAAATTAACATTACAGATACATTGGTTTCTGCTAAAGCTCCCTTTAATGCGATTTACCGTGGTCCCGTGCTTCGTTATGTATTCTATAGAGGCAGGGCGCGCTGCTCAGAATTGCTTATCAGCCTACCCTTGGCGGAAAATTCCTGAACTTACCTAACCTCTATTACCAGCACCAACACTAGGTCAGCCGCTTCAGCAAATCAGGTGTGAATTGATCGTCAACTGCAACTTGAGAGTAGGTACTGCCTGACTACCAGAGGAAGGCGAGCTGGAGTAATGTGCAACGTAAACATTTTCCAGTGTTTCATTATGTTTATGCATAATATTATCAGAATTTATTCTTAAATTATATCACATTTTGAGCAATTTAAGTGTTTGGCAAAAACGGACAGTTTCAGAAATTCTGTAAACATTTGAACAGGTTTAGTTGCAAGTTACACCGTAACGCGCAAACCTGTAAAACTCAAGTTAAGTTAAATACATTGAAAACACAGACCATTAGACGTTGTGCCTTTAGGCGCTTAAATGATTATGTTTTGAAGATTTAAAAACTCTAAGAGCAAACACCAAAGCAATTATGTAATTGAATAAGGTTTTAAGCACAAATCTAATGTTTGAAATTGTTAATCCCATGGTACTGTTAAACGTGGTTATCTCTTACTGCTGTCCTTTCTCTTCACGTATGTTGCATATGCAGATGTCTACAATACTTAAAATGCAAACAAAGCAATGAATTATATCTTTAGTAACATGACATTTACATCACGAACATAGAGACTAGCTTGTTTCGATATTTTTCATTCTCCATCCTGCGTTTCCTAAGAGTCGCAACGTTGTAGATCTGTCCTGGGTTACTAGCATTTCATATAACTCATTTCTAGCTTACAGACAGACTCTACCACATCAATGTATCAGGCCAGAACAGGACGAATTTTCAACTACTACCGATCGATAAGGACAATTTTCTCTAGTCTTGCATTAGCTATTCTTAACTCTTATTCCCATATCTTCTTCATGTTAGTCAAGATAAACATTTGCAGAAATTATGTTATTGCTAATTTTCTTGTTGATGCAAGTGAAACATTGGAATAGATAAGGCTTTGAGTGATAGTCAGACCTTTTAAAGCTAGTCGCTATATCAAGGTTCTGAAATTGCGTTCTCTTTACACGACTAAAAGATAAAAAAGTGAATAAATAGCTTCCATTTGAGCAAAATTATAAATATTGCAAAACTCACACTAATAACAAGGAATATCTCCTAAATGGTTCACTCCACAAAAGATGCATTTAGGCGTACGTTGTGTTTTAACGATATGTGCATTATTGTATAGTAAGATTTGTTGTATCTCGTACGGTTTACGTGTTACGCAAAACTCAAGGCCAAATAGGGCTATAGACAGAAAACTCAAAATATACATTTCATTTGTCATAAAAAAATCTTAAACGTATGGCATTTTAATCAAAATTTTCGAAAAAGTTTTCCATGTAAACGGTAGTTTAGGGTGGAAAAATGTTCTTCAAAATCTTTGCGTCACATGCTTGAAACACATTGAACTTAAATGCCAACTTTGTATTTTAACCGATTTTTCAATTTTGAAGTTATGCTGTGCACATACAAACGCTCTCTCTCTCTCTCTATCTCTCTCTCTCTCTCTCTCTCTCACACACACACACACACCGATCGTTTTCTAGAAATGCTTTGTTTTTATTCAGGCGGCCTCAAAAATACATTTCCAGTGAAGTATCTATGTCGAATTTTTGTGCCAAATATAATAAACACTTCCCCTACTTACTATACGCAGTAGAGAAAGTAAAAATGTATTACTTATGAACGGATGTACCTGTAATTAATATAAGATTTCACGTTTCTAAAGTGAGCGCAAGCTTCTAGAGATGGAGTATACGGAAAAATATTGTTATTTAGTAAATAAAATTATTTTCTTCATTTATGGGGTTATAAATATATTAGAGATACCTCGTTGCTAGGTGTGTGGCGGACAGTTAGTCTTCTAGATCTTATCCTCGAACTTTGTTCCTGCTTCGTCACTCTTACACAGAAGTCGTAGTACTGGTCAACTGCACTTCTGCTTCTCCACGTGACGTACAGATGGCAGCTTCAACAAAGACTTTGTTGTCGGGCAACAATACATCTGCTTCTTCACGCGCCAAGGTGATGGCATTCGGGTGCCATACATTCTATTTACTTTCGTTGTCTGTGGATAGATGGCATAGCATTTGTTATTATCAACTATTTTCATTTGTACTATTGTTTTAGATGTAAAACCAAAATGTGGTTAATGGTTTCCAATATCCAATCCGGCATTTACCTTGGTGACTGTGCGAAACCTGCAGATATAGCCTTCTTTGTTTCTTTTTCCAAGATTGTAATCGTGTTAGTATGCCAAATTGTTTCTGAAATCAATGTAACACTATTCAGTTACGAGACATCAAATAAAAACGTTTAGGTGAACCTATGAAGCATCGATCGCTCTGCGACTTGTGTTGTGTGCACATGCGTCACATACTCCTTGCTGATTGTAGAAAAGCAGTTCCAGTACATTTCGCCAGGGGGCAGTAGGAGAACTTCCGCAGCGACCGTGATGGAGCTATTACGACCAACCGTGCCAGACAACAGCGCAGAAACCATGTATACCCTATAAGAGGCTTGAAAAGCCAGCTTTAGGGTACACCAAACATCGATCCCGCGTTCCTGGAGGGGTGTGAGCTGGTGAATCGAGAACAGGTAAACCCCCGACATTAAAACTGGCAAACGAGACAGAGACAGCGGTTCCGTTGGGCCACAGCCAAGGGTAAGGGCTTTCATTCCAATACCCGGAGGCAATATGGCTCACATAGGCGTCTCCTCTAAGGAGGGGATCCGGTCCTCTGCGGACAGCCGGATGGGGACCGCAAAGACACCCGACCAAGACGGGCAATATCCCGGGACTAGTTCCCAACTCACCCCACCTGAAGTGGCAGAACCCACGGCCAACAGGCACAAGGGTTCTAAGAGGAAGGCCACGGACCCTCAGCGAGTACCACCAGCAACGACAATTGGAACCAGCAATCCACACCTGTCTGAGACAGAGTGCGAGGAGGACGACACTGCGCAAGACGACGGCTTCACTGTCGTCGAGCGCAGGAGAAAGCGAAAGTCTTCGCAAAGCTCATTGCAACCCCCACAAGGGGGAGGGGCACAAAGATTCCGCCTATAATAGCGGATTATTTCACAAACCATATAAAAATTATGAAACTCCTAGCGGCCAAATTGCTCAAGGGATTTGAGACTCGAAGGAAGCCAAGGACGGTTCACATTCGAAGCTATCCGCCCGAAGATTTTTAGAGGGCGAAACAGGTACTAAGGGAGCAGAATGTTCATTTCTACTCCTACTCACTCCAACGTCCCAATATGGAAAGACGCATAATTCGGGGACTCTAGTCTGAGTGTACACCAGAGGAAATAAATAAGGTACTCCAAGAAGACCATGACATTAGAACCTCAGTTGCAGCGCAGTTGAGAAAGACTGTTTGGACCGAGGAGGGGTCCAGGAAGCTGCCGATGCCACTTTACCTGGTGGTAGTGGACAAAGTCCCAGGTCAGGCAGTGCAGTGCATAGACGCTGTGCGTACCTTTTCCACACTGTGGTCAAGGTGGAACGTTTCTATGGGCAAGATGGTCCAGCCCAATACCGCAGAGGCATGGGTTTCCACCATTCCAGCCAGGCGTGTGAACGAAAGCTCGCATGCCAGCGCTGTGCGGGGGAACACCTTATTGCAAACTACGACAAAGGCACAGATAAAAAAGAATGTGGTAATTGCCACAAACCCCGTGTAAGTGTCTACAAGGGGTGTTAAGTGCGGGAAAATGTTATAGATAACCGCCGCCACGGTCCAAACAATGTGGCACCAGTCCGCACAGGGATGAGCTTTGTCGCCGCCCTTAGCGAGGCTGAAAATATTGTGCAGCAGGCTGAAGCTGCACAAACTGGACCAGCACAGATTGAAACTGTGCAAATTGCACCAGCCACTATCGTGGAAGGGAAAGTAGCTCCACCTCCACGCTCCTCTCGCGGAAAGCGAGAAAGAAGGGCTGAAAGACAGAGGCCAGCTCTAGTAGAGCGAGAGGCGGCGCCTGGTGTTGAGCCTCAAAGTGCCGAGGTACCCACCCCGGCCCTAACCCAAACCATAAATGCCAAACCGGCACGCTCCACTCCGAAGGCCCCATTGGCCCCACTCGGAGGTGCTATATCCTCGGTGGACATAGAGGAATTTAGGACGGTTTCCAACGGGTTCGGAGACATGATAAATCGGACACTTCCCATATTGCGGAAGTGTATGCAACAACTGACGGACGACAATGTTGACGTCCTGCATAAGCACCACATCCTACTGCAAACCCTAGAGCAGCTGTTCCCAAAATCCTCCCAGTAATGACCTACCGTGTTGTGCTTAGGCCATTACGCGCCGCTTTCTGGAATGCTAATGGCGTAAGGGAACTACGCCCAGGCATTCTAGAGCTTGTAAAATCCTACGGGATCGGCATCCTCATGGTTACCGAAACACACCTGCATGCTGCTCACTGCCAAGTTACGTCGCCCATCGGTCTGATCGGGTCAGCCGACAGGACTGTGGTACAACTATCTTCATCAAACGCATTATCACTCACACACCTTTTCCTCTACTGCCATTAGGCTTGCCATTGGCGATGTGGACTCATTGTTGATTGCGGCTTATGACCCAGATCATCGCCTCTATGAAGCAGATTATACCATTCTCCTTAGCCTACATCCAGTAGTCTGCATCGCTGGAGACCTCAACGCAAAGCATGGGCTCGATGATCTCAAAGCGTTGGAAGCGGTAGCGACGGATTTTTCCCACCAGATCCTAAATGCGGTACGCGCACACACTCACCGCATTCCAACCAACACCAGACCCTAGAATCTTACCTATAGAACTCCGACAGTTGCTAAAAGTCAAGGCAACTGTTCGGAAGCTATGGCAGCGTTTCCGCCATCCCAGGATAGGAGCAGTAAACCAGAGGTTCAAAACCGTGGGTAGGCGACTGCTACGTGCGCACAGAACAACAGCCTGGGAAAACACTCTTCAGAATGTAAACCTTTAAGAAAAGAAACCATGGCGGATTATAAGGGCCTTGAGGAAGTACAGGACCCATTACCAGCTTCTCTTGCACGGCACTCGTGGGCGGCTCGCCTTCCAGGCGAGATCATCGTGGATCATCGTGAGGTACAGTTCGAACCCCGGGAGGACCCACAAGACGAAGACTTTACGGAACTTGTGGAAGCAACCGTGGACTACCTCTATGAGGAACCACGGCGGCTACACGAGGAGATCCAAGTTCCTATAATCACCCCGAAAGCGGTGATTTCCGAAATCCAAAGTCTAAACCCAAATAAATCCCCTGGACATGACGGCGTCACGGCGCTTATGCTCCAGCACCTACCCAAAAAGGGTATCGTCCGCTTGACCCGGATTTTCAATGCACGTATTCGCCACTTTCCAGCTTTCTGCAAGGAAGCGAGGGTGGTGCGTATATTGAAACCGAGCAAGAACTCAGTCTTTCCTAACAACTACCGTTCCATCAGCATTCTCCCAACCGTTTCAAAAGTTTTTGAGCGGTTGCTCCTTATCCGCCTAATGCCTCTTTTTGAGGATAGGTAACTCCTACCGGATCACCAGTTTGGTTTTCGTCGGGGTCATTCCACGACCATGCAGTTGCTGCGACGGCCGAGAAGGTTTCCCTGGGTTTCCAGGAAAACATCAAGACCATAGCGGTTCTGTTGGACGTGGAAAAGGCATTCGCCACAACTTGGCACCAAGGCCTTTTGTACAAATTAAAGCAGGCAAACATTCCTCCCCCATATCTCACAATAATTAGCAGCTTCCTTCAAGACCACACTTTCAGAGTGAAGGTGGAAGGAAAACTGTCCACACTAAGGGACATAGCGGCAGGAGTCCCAGAGGGCAGTGTACTCTCCCCCCTACTCTTCGCAGCATACATGTTGGATTTCTCCACCGAACAACACACTGTGACATGCCAGTATGTTGACGTCAAGACGCAAAACAAGAATGTGAGATATTGCCTCCCTCCCCTTCAACGACAACTCGACGCCGTCGGCCGTTGGAGTGAGAAGTGGAGAATGTCTATTAGTCAGGGGGAAAGCTCCGCACTCCTTCTTGGTAAGGTTCGCCATTGGCGGCCAGAACGGTCACTTCGGCTCAGGCGGAGAAATATCCCATGGG
Source organism: Tenodera sinensis (assembly GCA_030765045.1). Classification (NCBI taxonomy): domain Eukaryota; kingdom Metazoa; phylum Arthropoda; class Insecta; order Mantodea; family Mantidae; genus Tenodera; species Tenodera sinensis. Next base: position 127,250,810 of record CM060967.1, on the reverse strand, counting down.
TAGCCTCCGCCAAATATTTAGGCGTCCTCCTCGACCGCGGGCTAACATACGCTCCACACGTCCGCGCAAAGGCCAGACATGGTCGCGCTGCGCTCAGACAGCTCCAATCCACCATGCCCAGTCACCTAAAACTACATATTTACTGGGCAATCATTCCGCCATTGACCTTATACGGCTGCGAAGCCTGGGGATCAGCGGCACCCTCCACCATATGCATACTGCAGACAGTGCAGAATAGGGCGTTAAGAACTATATATGATACCGGGCGTAGATTCCCGTCTTACATCCTTCCCAACCACTTCGGACTACCCTACATCATGGACTTGGTAAGAGAGCGATCCCGAACCATGCACTCCAAACTTAACTCCCACACTAACCAGCTGGTACGGGCATTAGGTCAATACGACCACAAAGCACCTCATAGAAGGAAAAGTTACCGACTACCCAAGGACGCGCCTGGATAATGGTAATACCACTCCCATCTTCTAACACATACTTACCCCAACACTTACTCCTGCACCCTTCCTGTATCCAAAATTAGGTATACAGGAAGAAACCGTTGCCCAAAGACACAAAAGCTTGAAAACATTTGAACACCTTCAATACTGCACAGATAAAGTCACATTAGCGGCTAGGTGCTGTGCAAATAAACATACCGTACAGGAGAACCTGTACGAACTGTTCTCGAGTGCTGGAATGCCTATAAAGCATACTATAATTGCTGTGTTTGTGGCGAACGAAGCGGCGTTGGGGCGGGTTTTCCCCGATTTGTCCCGTTATCTCACTCCATGTATGATCAGTGTCACCGCCTGCGGTGCGGTATGTAGTAAAAGCGGGGTTAAGCACTACAAAAAGATTCGTGGAGTTAAATGGCCCGAAGAAGTTCCGAACATTAGTATAGGATGCAAATTTTAATAGGTTTAGGTTATGCTTAGTAATATTGATGCAAATAATAACAATAACAACAATAATAAATAGTTACTACTCATTGGTTCACGCTGTACTGTTCACGTTGGTGCTTTTGCTTTTTACCCCAGTTGGACTTTGTGAATTGTGGAAATCGTATAGCCAGTGCAAAACGTACTTGTGTAGGTGAGAAAACCCAGATAAATCACAATCAGGTGTTGACAGGAATAAGGTATTTAAAGTTAAGGGACCGCCAAAGTGTAAAAATACCATCATTAATCAAAAATTCCTGCGGATCTCACTCTTAAGCATGCCTTTGATGTTTGAGTCTCGCTCAGAAATTCCAGACACCAATGCTTTATGGAGCAACCATTTAGATGTTTACTCTGTGTAAATCGCCGTCTCTCAGCCTTTCAATCCTTGTTCCCTGTTTTAGTTTTGCTAATTTTCCTTCATTCGAAGCCTTCCTATTACCTCAGTTGTTTAAGAAGAAGCAATGTTGAAACATTGAAGAATGCGCTGCACAAAAGTTGGTATAAATTTCCATGCTAAAAGGGGTTTTGGTAATTCTTTTTTATTTTAAAATTTTCTCAGTATTTCAGGGTTGATTAGAGTGGTTACAACTAATACCAAAAAAATAATTCTTAAAGGTAAAACGATAGAACAACAACATTTTTATTATTTAGGATCTAATACCACAATTATGATAGAGATATGAAACAGAAATTACATAATTGGAACGCTTAAACGAACTCTGAAGAATGAAGTTCGAAATGAAGCTATGTTGAAGTTTTATAAAGTGATGGCCGTACCAATATTGACTTATGGTTCAGAAAATTGGGCAATGAACGGAAGACATAAAAGAATGGTGGAAACAGCTGAAATGAAGTTTTTAAGAAGCATTGCCGCATATACCCGTTTGGATCATATGAGAGTTCACACAATCAGAGAACAACTAAACATGTATAACCTAAATAGTAAAATATCTATATACAAACAAAATTGGGTAGATAACATAACACGGATGTCAAATAATAGACAAATAGTTGCAGGATATAAACCTGAAGGGAACCGTAATGTTAAAGACCTAACGTCGCTGGAAAGATGATCTTTTCTGAGCCGAAACCAGCCAGCCTGGCCTACCTTGGTGTAGATGATGATAAAAATTTTAAATTTAAAGGATAGTCAAATGTTAGAGTATCTATATGTTTGCTTTAAAATTTCAATATCTATGAAAGCCAAGAGCTTAGAAAATGAATAACCATTTCTCATTTTAAAATGATGTGTTGCTCTCACATGAGTTTCTCTACTCTTGCACTAACCATTCTTAAAAACTGCTATTTGTTTACTTTCTTCGTGTTGGTTGAGATAAACAATTTCAGAAATTAACTTATTGTTTACTTTCTTGAAGGTACAAGGGGAAAATGGGAATACAGTAGGCTTTGAACGATAGTGAAATATTTTAAAACTTTGAGATTCCGTTCTCTTTTTAAGGCTAAGGTATAACAAAAAAAGAAAAGGAATGAATCACGACCTTCTATCTGACGAAAGTTTGTTTTCTAAAACTCACACAAGTAACAAGGCATATCTCCGAAATGCTTCACTCTACAAAAACATTTATTTGGGCATAAATTTTGCGTTTTAGCAAGATCTACATTTTTGGAATAGTAAGATTTGATCTATCTCTTACAGTTTACCAGTTACGCAAAAATCATCCAGAATAAACAGAATTATATAGGCTATAGCCAGAATATTCAAAATACAACTTTCATTTGCCATGAAAATATGTCAAAGATATGGCATTTTAATCAAAACCATTAGAGCCATTTTCGAGAAAATCAAAATTTTCGAAAAAGTTTCCATGTAAATAGTAGTTTAGGTTGGAGGGATTTTCTTAAAAATCTTCGTGTCGCAACCTTAAAAGACTTTAAGGTTTGGTTTTTAACCGACTTTTCGTTTTTGAGTTATGCTTCTCACAGACTGACAGACACATACACACGAAATTTTTTTTCTAAAAATACCTTTTTTGAATTACGCGGGCATCAAAACATTTATTATTTATGTATGCTAACAAGCTTACTGCTGGTGTTTTTAAACATACAAGCCGTGTGTGGGCAATGTTTAAGAGGTTGAATTAGAAGCTGAAAAATTCAATGCCATAGCCCGGATTTGAACCACAGATTTTCCGCTTATTGCTTATCGAGCGGCTATTCTAACCATTAAGCGGGATTTTCTTGCAAATTTTCATATCACAATTTTCATTAAGATAAAATCCTGGACTTAAATACCAAGTAGGGTATTTAATCGACTTTTCGGATATTTATCCCGTAATTGATAATAATTCTTCCACCGTCATTCTGTGGATACAGTGGGAATTTCACTGATTAATGTATTCTAATGTACATTGATTTAATAAGTGTTCTAAAAAGTCTTAAAAGGATTTAGTATAGTAGCATAGTTTCAAAAATATTAATTTCTGCTACACTCAGTCATCATACATTTCGTAATAATGGCGTCTAGACCACTGTTGATATGTTTCGACTCCAAACTGAAGTTGTTCGTCCATCTTCTAGCAGATCTTCACCAACTTCGCTGTCCTCTCGGTCTATAATTTTGTGCCTTAGGGGAATCGCATCATATTCCCTTCTGTAGACATGGTTATGCTAACTTTTACTGCTATTTTTTCCATTATTTTTTACTATTCCCAGTTGTCCTCACTTCTCTGTTTGTCCAATAGAGTATAACCTGCTACTAACGTTACAATTTTCATTTCCGCAACTTCTATTTTTCCCAAAGGCTCTTTATATGTAGTCCAACATTCAGACCTATACAGGATGGAAGTGAAATAATCCGCCAGACTTTAACAGCGAGTTTCTCGTATTGTGAATAACAAAAAACTGACCAAAAGCCTGACAAGTTTGTACTTTTCTAGGAAAAAATACTTTTTGAAAAAAAAAAAAAAAAAAAGAATTGTCATCACCTGACTGAGTTTTTATTGATTAGAGGTTCTTAATTTATGGCTATATTCACAGAAAACTGAATAAACGACAACCTTTTCCTTTGGCGTATTTCAATCGAATTAACGGTTTTTGTGTAAATTAAGTTTTAAAAATCCACAGCTTGTTGCTTTTTTAACTCTGTTAGAACTGGCAACATCGCATCAGCTGTGTTTACTTTCTTCCGACATCCGTGTAGATCGCGCGATTGCTTACTTAACTGCATTATTATTATTATTATTTTTTTTTTTAAGTATATTGGGTGGATAGTAAATTTACATTATAAATTCTGCTTAACTAAAGATTTAGCAATGATTAGTGCCACATGGTTAAATGGAACACAGAATAACGGTATTAATAATGCAAGAGGTGTTTCACGTGAGTAACATAACCTTTGAAATACTGTAATAGTTGCAGGACATACGTTTGGCAGACGATATTAAAACTGTTCCTGTGTTCACCACAAGTGCTGGTTTTGGCAGCAAACTAGCTTTACTATTTATAGTGAAAATGAATGTCCTGTTCGGTCCCTGCTATTTAGTAAATAAACTTCGTAAGTATAAGTTATGTTTGATTCTTTAATAATGTTGATCTCTCATCATTGTTTCACCAGTTTATTTAACTATAGTGTATTGATGTCCTTAATGTTAACAACAAACACTTGGGTATCATCAAGAAGGAGCAATGGTGCAGCAATATTGCTACCAACTCGGTGCATGCGCAGTAAGTAGATTTGGACATACATCATATGCATTTCATTTGAAGTGAATGTATGTTTTTCCGGCCGTTTAGAGCGCATTTAAAGTTAGTATTTACTTTTCCATCATATTTGTGGTTTCCGAAATGATACAATAATGTAATTGATGTCGAAAGTTAGAAAAAATGATTGCGGGACGTAAAGTGAGTAACACACTAACCACACTTAATTAAAACATGCGTTCGTTAGCTTATCATGGCGCAAACCTCCCAAATGGAAGAGAAAACAATTCTGGCATTAAAACATACCAAATAAAATCTTGTAATTACGCGTAAATATAGAATTCGAAGTCAGTTTGCATACAATGAAGTGAACAATAACCTCATATTTTCGTGGAATTTTCTGGGTCTCTGCCGTTTCTGCCCAGTAGCAAAACATCTGAATTCAATTCATAGCCAACGTTACTTAAAATGGTTTTTATGGAACGTTAGAATAGTTCATTGTCTTACCGGTAGAAATAAATTACGCGATCAACAAGTGGCACAACGTTGCCACATACTCTCAGCTTTAAACGCGGTTATCCAGTTAACGGAGCGTTTAATTTAAAAAATGTGTTCGAATGTTTTGTTTATTTACATCTACTCTCTTATCTCCTTCAGTCTGGCGGATTATTTCACTTCCACCCTGTATAACAGTGTAAGAACTGCTAGAAATTTATGAGTTTAATGTAGTAGAGTTTAATGCGGGCTCTTCTTGATAAGATTCTCCTGATTGATCCACATATATAGGCTGTGAGTACATAGATTTTACATGAGGGTGGATTCAAATGTGACAATATACCAATAAACTATTCTATCGTAAAAGATAAAAGTGTATTTTAACATTTATCTATGCAATCTGACAAAAGAGTAGGACTAAATAGGGTAATGTGTTCTTTACAAATCGGCTTTCGCTACCATGCACGCGTTCACACCTACCACGAGTGAAATTCCAAAGTAGGTCAAGGCTCGAAAACTGGCTTCGGCATGTGTCTGTGATTTTGTTATCAGTTACTGCAAGTAATGAGGGGAGGGTTAGTTTTATTTCCGAGTAGTTCTCACGAGACCTGAACGTCCACTTCCCACGCACACACACACACACACACACACACACACACACACACACACACACACACACACACACACACGCGCGCGCGCGCGCGCACATAAACGTTGTGTAATTGCCAAGCGTATGTTCACGAATTTATTCCAATAGATACGCTGGAATTAAATTATCTAATATAATTGTGTGAGTAAATAACCCATGATAGCAGCAAATGGAAGATAACAATAAATAACTCATATTTTGAAGTTCTAGTTTTGCATGTCAATTACAAAAGCAATCGGTAAAGAAATAGTAACATTAACAATCAAACATCCAACCAATTTAATTGTTACTTTATGTACTACGTTTAGTAAGTGGGCTAGGTACTGTATTTTACCGAAACCTTTAATGTCGAGATTTCACGGGAAATATTTCTTTTGAGGTTCACTTAATTAAAAAAAAAAAAAAATACATTTTTAGATTTTCGCAAAAAATGGTTCTAACTATGTTTAAGATACCTTAATGGCAAATTAAATATATATCTCTTGGATTTTCCAGCTATAGCCCATGTGTTCCTCTTTACGCCTCAAGAATTTTGCATAAGTGGTAAATCGTAAGATATATATAGACTGAAACTTAGTATAAACACATATAGATCTCCTTAAAACACACAGTTTGTGTTAAATAATATATTTTGTGAAGTGAACTATTTCGGAGATGTTCCTTGTGACTTGTCAGAATTTTGCAATGCTTAAAGACGATCTCAAAAATGTGAACTAATTATTCATTTTTCAATCTCTTGGTCGTGCAAAGAGAACGGAGTTTCTTAAAAATTTATTACTTAAAGTCTACTGTATTCCCCTTGAATCCACAATAAAATTAGATATGAGATAATTTCTACAAACTTCTATCTCGATTAACATAAAGTAGATAGTGGAATAAGTGTTTGAAAAAATAGTTTGTGCAAGAATAGAAAAACTCATCTGAGTGCAACACAACAGAATTTTTATTTGTGCAACCATGCATAGTGGTAATTTGTTTCGGCTTAATGTCAAGGAGTCACTGCTAAAGTCTGTGCACTCATACCTTTAACACCTTTTATGTTGAAATAAATTTAGTTATCTATATTTTAGTCTTTTTGTTACATTCAGTTATTCATTTAATCTTCTCATTACAGCACATTGGCTTACCAGAGGATATCAGATACAATATGAATTACACGTTATCATTTCCAGAAGAGTTGTCCCTTGCAGTGGCAGACTCTCTTTTGTTGTCTGGTGTCATTCTGCGACCAACATAGAATTCTAACGGAAATCGATAGGTGTCCTGAAAATAATCTCCGCTATATCACATACGTTAACCAAACTGCTCCTGGCGTCATAAAAATCGGAAATAAAAAACGGATTTCAGTAGAATTAATCTCAGGTGGCTAGAGCAGAGCATTGAGCAAAACACGACGACATGTTCCATCGGAAGTTGAGCCTGATGAACTACTACTACTACTACTTCTACTACCATCTTTGTCAGCTAAATTAAATTACTGGTGATGGGTGGTTGATTCGTGGGGTTTGGGATAATTTTCCATAGCATTTCCCACGAGAGGAAACGAACGTTTTTAGAATTGGTACCATAATTTTACTACACCTTGAAGAAATTATCATTTCATAATATTTGAGTATATTAAAATCACAAACCTAAGATGCATATTGACAACATGCTGAGACAAACAAACTAAGCTCCTATACTTAATGATTTTAACAAAACAAAATGTCTTTGTTTTGGTAAACTTTCATTGCTGTTAGTGAGAATACATTCCAGACAGTTGCTCATACTTTATCCAAAAGAAATAGTCAATATAATTTACTAACAACCGCAAATCAAGCAAAATCTATGGCATTTAGCGGCCAGGAGCCAATTCCCAGCAAAATAATAATAAATGAGCAAACACGGGAAGAGTAAACTCGGTCAACTTCTTAGGAACTAGGATATCATCTATGACAGGAATGGACATATTCCCGCATGTGATATTCGTGGTGAACGAAGCGGCTCAGGGCAGGTTTTCTCCGGGTTTCCCGGTTTCCCCCACCACTCATTCCACAAATTGCTACATTATCATCTTTCCAATCATCATCCTCTTCCTCACTATCATACCTGGTGCTTGACTGACCAGCTGCTTCCAGGTCTTCACTCTGTCCGGTCCAGAGGTCCCTCTGCTCCCCGACAGGCGTCTGACCCTAGGCACTGGCTTGTAAGTCCTAGGGGGTGTAAGCTCTACATAAGGGGAGGGTAATCAGATAAATAGAAGAATATACCACACAGGAAAATTCTTGCAGTATGTACTTAAGTAAATAGATATAACAACAATCAGCACAAAATTGAGTTGTCCCTCAAACAGAGGATGGAAGGGCATGTATGTTCATAATGATTCTGTAGATAACACTACAGTAGTAATCGCTATTGCTAGATTTTCATGACTGAGAATATATTTTTGCTTTCTCTACTGGTAAGTAGAGGAACTATTGTATTCCACCCAAAAATTCAATGTCGAGATTTCACTGAAAATATATGTTTTGAGACCCCTGAGTCGAAAAAAGAAATATTTTAAGAAAAGGTCCGTCTGTGTGTGTGTGTGTGTGTGTGTGTGTGTGTGTGTGTGTGTGTGTGTGTGTGTGTGGGTCTGTCAGTCTGTGGACAGTATAACTCAAAAACGAAAAGTCGGTCAAAAACCAAAGTTGGTTTTTAAGTTTAATGTCCTTCAAGGATACGACACGAAGATTTCGATGGAAATTCCTCCACCCTAAACTACTTACATGGAAACTTTTTCGAAGGTTTTTATTTTCTTGAAAATGACTAACGATTTGGATTAAAATACCATAATATGTTTAAGATAGTAGTATGAGAAATGAAATGCATATTTTGAAATTTCTGGCTATAGCCTATGTAGTCCCGTTTACTCTGAATGCCTTTTGAATAACTCGTAAACCGTAAGAGATAGACAAAATCTTAATTTATAAAAAATGTAGATCTCGCTAAAGCACACAATTTGTGTCTGAATAATTTTTTTTGTGGATTGAACCATTTCGGAGATTTGTCTTATTATTTATGCCAGTTTCGGAAAACTTTAAGCGAAATGCACATCGTTGTTCATTTTTTTATATGTTAGGCGTTCAAAGAGAACGGGATCTCAAAGCTTTAAAAGACTTGACTATCGCTCAAAGCCCACTGTATTCCTAAATTCTCCTTGCACCTACAAGGTGATAACCAATAAGATTTCTGCAAGTGTTTATGTCAAATAACACGAAGATGTAGGGATAAGAGTTTGTAAGAATGTACAAGAAAAGAGAAGGTCATGCAAGTGCAACGTATCAGATTTTTGCCTTGGTTATAAAGCCTTTTACTGCAGTCTTATAAACATGAATGGGAAGTACTTTTTGAGCTTCTTGAAACAAAACAGCGTAATAAATAAGGAAATTAAGGAAAATATTACAGGCGACCTTTGATTTCTTTACACAATGTTGTCCGAGTTCTAAAGGAAATAGTGAAGGAAATAGTCCCAGCTGTGCTACTGAATTTTTCAAATTAATTTAACTTTCTAACTCATTAGTGTAATGTTTACTGAAGGCATAGAAGCTTCCGGAGGACAACTTGTTTTGTTTCCAAAGAAGTGGGGAAGGAAGGGATTAAGAGAGAAAATAGAATCTTGGTGTTTACTATTACTTATTTGTTCATTCTATTTACAAGAGGGAACTAACAAATATGTACAGAGTTCCTTTTGAAACTCTTCCACGTTGTTTGTTATCTCAGTTACAAATGTTGGTGCATGGCTTGTTGACTCCGTAATGAAGTTTCGTCACCAGTCAATAAAAAAAATCCAATAAATACCCCAGTGTTATGCAAGCCGAAACAAGAATCGAACCCGTTCCTCGATTATAAATTAGCTTGATCTATACGCAGCAAAGGTGTGGCTAATGCTTAATAGGCAGACGTTTATTATGCGTGGCCTCTAGGCCTATTAGTACCAATCAGTAGCGGTAACGTGGTTAGTTTGCTAATCAGGGCTGCTTATTGGTGCGTCACAGTGCAGTTAAGGGTAGTGTGGGAAGTTGGCAGCATAACCGCTTTTGTATTTTATAAGAGAGTGGGGCGGAGTAAGTGGATGGTTGATTGATCGTGAATTTGCACTGTGCTTACCTGAATATGCACTTCCCTGGAGAACAGTCCTCCAGTCATAACCTGGTTTTGGACAATCCATTACAGAGGTAATAACAGTATGTTGCTCTGTTCTTGATCCATTCAGTTGTTTTGATCATCCCACCTCAAAGGTGATTTAAGACTTAAATTGACCAATTGCTCCAAACTCCCGATGAATTGAATTTAGCTACCTACAAAAATTTAAATAACATAACTGTGGAAACTTGCGTATTATTATTATTATTATTATTATTATTATTATTATTATTATTATTATTATTATTATTATTATTATTATTATTATTATTATTATTATTATTATTATTATTATTATTATTATTATTATTATTATTATTATTATTATTATTATTATTATTATTATTATTATTATTATCATCATCATCATCATCATCATCATTATCATCATTATCATTATCATTATCATCATCATTATCATCATTATCATTATCATCATCATTAGTATTACTATTATTATCATCACCTACATTATTTAAAATATATCTTCAAAATGCCTTCCAGACTGAAAAAATCTGATGTGCTGCACTCACATGACTTTCTCTACTCTTGTACTGACCATTCTTACAAACTCTTATTACTATATGTTCTTCGTGTTATTTGAGATAAATATTTGCATAAAGTATCTAATTCCTTATATCCTTGTAGGTGCAAGGGGAATATGGGAATACAGTAGGCTTTGAACGATAGTCAAATCTTTTAAATCTTTCAAAATCGGTTCTCTTTGCACGGTTAACATAAAAAGTGAACAAGGACGTTCCATTTAACTAAAATTTGTTTTCCAAAAATCACACAAGTAACAAGGAATATCTCCAAAATGGTTTGTCTATCTCTTATGCTTTACAATTTATCCAAAAGTCATTCGGAGTAAACAGGGATACATTCAAAATATACACTATACATTTCATTTGTCAAAAGTATCTTAAACCTATGTCACTTTAATCAAAATCGTTAGAGCCATTTTCAAGAACCTCAACATTTTCGGAAAATGTTCCATGTAAACGGTAGTTTAGGGTGAAGCAATGTTCTTCAAAATCATCGTGTCGCATCCTTCAAAGATATTAAACTTAATAAAAACTTTGGCTTCTAACCTACTGACACACACACACACACACACACACACACACACACACACACACACACACACACACACACAGACATACACGTACCATTTTGTAAAAATGCTTTTTTATTGGATTCGAGGGGCGCAAAAACATATATTTCCGGTGAAATCTCGACATCGAATTGTTGGGTGGAGTAGAGAAAGTAAAAACTGCAGCGTAGACTTTTTACTTTCTCTTCTTTCTGTGCTGAATCGAAAAAAAGGCATTTTTAGAAAAAGGTCCGTGTGTGTGCGCGTGCGTGCGTGTGCGTGTGCGTGTGTGTGTGTGTGTCTGCCTGTGGACAACATAACTCAAAAATGAAAAATCGGTTAAAAATGAAAGTTGGTATTTAAGTTTAATGTCTTTCAAGGATGCAGCAGAAGATTTTGAAGAAAATATCCCCATCCTAAACTATTCTTTATATGTAAAATGTTTCTAAAATTTTGGTTAAAATGCCATATGTTTTAGATATTTGTATGACAAATGAAATGTATATTTTGAATTTCCTGGCTTTAGCCTATGTAATCCTGTTTACTCTGGATGCCTTCTGAATAACTCGTAAACAGAAAGACATAGACAAAATCTTACTATAGAAAAAAAATGTAGATCTCGCTACAACATACAATTTATGTCAGAATAATTGTTTTTGTAGAGTGTGCCATTTCGGGGATATTCCTTGTTATTTGTGTCAATTTCGGAAAAGAAAGCTTTCGTGTAATGGAACATCGTTATTTGTTTTTTATATGTTAAGCGTGCAAAGCTTTAAAAGATTTGACTATCGCACAAAGCATTCTAATATTCCCCTTGCACTTACAAGGAAATAAGCAATAAGATAATTTCTGAAATGTTTATATCAACTAAGACGAAGAAGATAGAAGAATAAATGTTCGTAATAATGCTTAGTACAAGAGTAGAAAAAGTAATGTGAGTGCAACACATCAGATTTTTTAGTCCCATCAGTGTTTTGACCTTCAGAACATTTTGTTCCTAAGAACATGCATCAATTTCTTTATGTTCGCGTGTGACTAAATGTAAAAATTACACATTTCATAGCTACACTTTAATGAACCTCATTAAATTGCACATCTTTATTAAAGTACGTTTTCACCAGTCAGAGCAAAGCCCCAGTATCGAATATAGCAGTACAACCAATTGAAGAATAACTAGTGTGATTTTAGAAAAAAAGTTAAAATTTCAAGCACGAGTGATGGTGAGATGAAACTTACAGCGCCAGAAATTTCTGGAAAGACACACGATGTAATAGGTAACATATTGGCCCCAAAATCAAGACACGTTTGAAGCATTATATGCACAATTCATGAATTGGAAGGAATAAGTGACTAAACTCATTTTCACAAAATGTATTGCTGGTGTATTTTAAAGAATTGTCACAAGTATGAAATTGTCGACCTTGTGGACTCAGTACTCTATTTTGAAATCAAATGTTAAGGTCGATATCAGAGCAAAATCAATACTTTCGCGTCTGCGCACATATCACGACTGTGAAGGTAAGCACTCATTGTCAGGTAAGCGTAGAATATTAGAAGTAGTTAATAAATATTTTAGGAGGCACCGTGGTCAAGTGGGTTACATCCCAGGGACCCGCGTATGGTATTTATGGTTGACGAAACTGCGTTTGGGAGGGTTTTCTCGTGTTCTCCGGTTTCCCCCGCTAGTCATTCCACCAGTTGCTCCATCATTATCGACTTCGCCTGCATTTCGTATCATCCTCTTCCTCAGTCTCATACCTGGTGCTTGGCTGACCAACCGCTTCTAGGTCTTCACTCTGTCCGATTCATAGATTCCTGTGCTCCCCGACAGGCGTCCGACCCTAGACAAAGGCTTGTAAGTCCTAGGGAGTGAAAGGGGAGAGAATCAGGCAAAGAAGATAAGTAGGTATTTTAAAGTTACACGCTAACTTGAGCACAAATGTTGGTATGAAGCCTTAGTAACATTTATGATGCTCGTATAATAATTATATTCGCATCTTATTACCAGTATAGTCTCCTTATATAATATACTATTGGTAGCTGCATAAATAGTGCTGCGTACATACAAAATGTTTTGTCTGGTGACACTAGAATATTATTTTGATCTGCATTACATCCAACGGTCGAAAATATTAAAACTGCCTGCAAAATGGTATCTTCAAACACGGGATAGAGCAACCATTGAATATTATGCTCGTGCTGAGACTTCTGTTCTCGCCTGTTCAATACTACAAGAGGTTGCTTTAACTTTCGTGCCTATAGGCTTTCCAACTTTGACAACTGCTACATTCTCAGTACGACTGACTGAGAGATGTTTGTCTTGGTACACGTTTACCTGCCCTTCGGCCTATGCCTAGCGGCTGAGTGCACGAGAACAATCAAACAAAATCAATAACAATGAGCAAGTCGCTATTTTCAGCAGGATCACCGTTTCAAATACACACAGACTACAGGATGGTTATTTCTGCTGTTTAAGAAATATCTAAGCAGTCAGCAAACTTTCTTACACTGTTTAACGTTATTTCTAGTTCAGTTATATTCTTGTCTCACTAGTAAGACATGGAATAGAGATTTATGTCTGTATCTCAGGTTGTTTACTTAATAATTCTCATTAATTTACAAAATTCTTGTTAATTTGTTCGAAGTAAAGGAGAAAAGTAAGGTTTTATGCTACTTTATTAATCAAGCATAGTTATATGCCGAAGAAAAGAATTTACTAACGATAGTCACATAGTACAATTCCCAACAATGGGCGATCGTAAAAAGTTACGTTACCAAGAGAACAAAAAAACATAACGTTTTAGTAATCTTAATAGTTGAGTTCAAAATATTTTAGAGTATTCTATTTATTTGTAAGCATTATTTCACAATAAATATTTCCAGTTGCCGTTCATGGCCATCACTCCGAAAACTGGGATGTGGCCAATGAGTTGCGCCGAAGCAATCAAATCAAAAAGTGATCAATATAATTATGAGAACGTCACATAGAACGTTAGTATTATCATTAAAAGACAGGTAACGACATTCTAAAAATTTAAAAATCCCGTTCCTTGGTACAATGAAAATCATCACTTAGGTCCAATTATCCTACGAGAACCATAGCTCTTGCAATGGAAAGAATAAATCATAATCAGAGACTTTAAAGGACTCCATCAGATGATTGATGAACATTTAACGAATTGCTTCGAAAACAAACACACCGACAAAAATGCTTGTTCTCTCAAATTGTTTCAGCAATTGTACACTTGTTTTTGGTACGCTTTTACCTTGTAAGGCTTATCAGTTATATAAATTTAACAAAATTCTTTCAAAATGAGGACAATGTCACAAATCATTTTTCGGGATAATTTAAAATGAAATTAATATAGCTTAAACACATGTTATTTTAATTAAAAGTGTCAGAGCCATTTTTGTGGAAGTACAGGTGGAAAAAGCGATGTAAAATGAGGCCTGGATTACCTGGATGATTTTCTCGTCCCCCCCCCCCCCCCTCTCTCTTTCTGTCTTCCACACACATGCACAATGTCCACACACTGAACGTTTTCTACCTACGCTGATTTTGGTTTCAGTGACCTCAAACCGTTGAAATCTCGATTCCAATATTTTGATGGAATATATTTATTAACCTGTGTAGGTAAATGATAGAAAATAAAAATATATAAAGATATTATTCTGAATGAAGATGTAAATTTACGAACAGTCCATGTTATTTCAAAAGGTATATTCACAGAAGAGAACGCTATAAGGAAATATGATGACATTTAAAGCCTAAGAGTATTAAACTTGAAACTATGTTTCTAAACCTCAACGTAGTTTGCAACGTTAAGACAAGCAACAACATGAGTTTTACTGTTGCATTTCATTTCATAGAACAATGTCACGTGATTTAGTGAACGACCATATTGAGTAGTTATTTGTGTGCACTTTCATGACCCATGCACGAAATAAGCTCCTGATAACTTGTTTGGCAGTAGCTAGTCATATGTTTATGTCAGCCCATATAAAAGTGTGGGTGTTTGTTCATACATGCAAAAAGAATTATCACCTTTTAAAATATTAGCCCATGTGGTAGTATATGACTTCCAGTTATTCCAACTTTTTTAAAGCTTTAATGTCCTTTAACCTGTAAATTATATCGCATGATAAATGAGTGAAATGCTTAAAATGGTGCTCAAATGAGCCAAAGTTTCCCAGAGTTAAAGTTATCCAACATTTCTATTTTCACAATAAGGAAGAAAGCCCTGGTAAACCTCACCATAAGTGAGATTCGTACTCAGGACCTCTTGAATGTGAGGCAGACGCATTACGCAGAGATATTTCGATAAGAGTTTTAATTCCAATATGGAGAAAGTTTGTAGAAGGGGTTCAACATCCTTACATTATTGTTTTCTCTTCTACATATAGTAAGGTAGAGGAAGTATTGTATTCACCCAAAAATTGATGTCGAGATTTCACCGAAAATATATGTTTTTAGG
Source organism: Tenodera sinensis (assembly GCA_030765045.1). Taxonomy (NCBI): domain Eukaryota; kingdom Metazoa; phylum Arthropoda; class Insecta; order Mantodea; family Mantidae; genus Tenodera; species Tenodera sinensis. The sequence goes on along the minus strand of CM060967.1, from coordinate 127,235,333 downwards.
GCCCCTGAATCCAAAAAAGCATTTTTAGAAAAATGACTCTCTCCCGATCTCTCTCTCTCTCTCTCTCTCTCTCTCTCAATCTCTCTATATCTCTTTCTCTTTCTCTCTCTCTCTCTCTCTCTCTGTTTGTGTGTGTGTGTGTGTGTGTGTGTGTGTGTGTGTGTGTGTGTGTGTGTGTGTGTGTGTGTGTGTGTGTGTGGACGGCATAACTCAAAAAGGAGATATTTTATGTTTAATGTTCAAGAATGAGACACAAAGATTTTGAAAAAAAAATTCCTCTACCCTAAACTATCCATTACCTGGAAAATGTTTCCAAGATTTTGATTTTTATGAAAATGGCTCGAACGATTTTGATTAAAATTCGACATTTTAAAGATATTTTTACGGCAAATGAAATGTATATTTTGAATTTTCTTGCTAGAGGCCATGTAGTCCTATTTACTCTGGATGACTTTTGCACAAGTGGTAATCCGTAAGAGATAGACCAAATCTTACTGTACAAAAAGTGCAGATCTTGCTAATACACACAAATTTATGCCCAAATTATTTTTTGTAGAGTGAACCATTTCGGAGACAATCCTTATTTGTGTGAGTTTGGAAAACAAACTTTTTTCTACTGGAACATCATTATTGATTTTTTTGTAATTTAGCCGTGCAAAGAGAATGGAATTTGAAAGCTTTAAAACATTTGACTTTCGCTCTAAGTCTACTGTATTCTCATATTCCCCTTGTACCTACAAGGAAATAAGCAATAAGATAATTTCTGCAAATGTTTATATCAACTAACACGAAGAAATAGAGGAATGAGAGTTAGTAAGAATGGTTAGCACAAGAGTAGAGAAACTCACGTGTTTGCAACACATTAGATTTTTCACTATAATATTCGCTATTGGTCAGTAGTTATGCCTCACCCCTTGCTAGATTCCGTAAAGCGATAAGAGACTGAGAGATGCTCCCAAACAATGCATATTACAAAATTAGTTCTGTGTACGTAGTGAACAAAGTAAAAAGTGGATGCAATATGGCTAAAAGGGTACTGCTGTTATCCTGTTTATCGGTACTATTATTCATAATTTGCCTCTGAAAAACACTCTTACGAAAATGAGCTTAGGGTAAATCACTAAGTTAGTAGTCTTCACATCCTAACTTCCAGATTGTCCAAGGAGGAACAAAAACCTGAAAGAGCATAAAGTGCATCTCAGTTAATGATGGAAGTTGGTCACTTGAATCATAAAATGCATGTCATACAACACTTGGTAATCTCACACGGACGGAAGCTTGGAATTTCCCGGAAAGCTCTAGTTTATATTAATGCTTACGCAGCAAAGACATTCAAGTGACACTTATATTACCGGATGTATCAGATTTTAATCACCGGATGTGATACCACAGGAGACAGAAATACTCTTAGGATAGTGCCCTCATGAAGAAGTGCTTCGCAACTCTCAGCGCCACAAAGTTCGCTCTATGATTGCCAAGGAACTGCGGATCAACGGCTATAGAGTCTTTGAAGAGGTGCATGGTCTGGACACTAAGAATAGCATAAGACCAACTGATATGATTACAATTCCAGAAGGCAACAAAATAGAACTTTTCTTCAATCTTACCATTAGGTTTGAAAAACTTCGTCAGCCAGAAGAGAAAAGAGATATTGACGCAGCCGCAATGTTATATTTGAAAGAAAAATATGTCAGTATAGATACTTTTTCCAACACCTGCAAAAAGTTTGAGCTAAGGAACAACAAAATAAAGTAAATTAAAGGGTAAAGTGTAAAACACAGAGGGGACACTTCGCTCACTTCAACCTACGCAGATCTATTGTGGCTACCACCCCCCAGGAGGCAGGGATGAAATGAGGGTCGCAACTAGAGAGGCCACAGAGACGCGCGGAAGTCCCTAACAAGTGGTGAGATCTCTTCATCCCGGCGCCAGGCCCCGCCAAGCAGAGTTATGAGTATACAAAGCCGATTGGTATATGGTAGCTTAACGCATTGTACAATATGAAGCAAGGATGTTGGACAATTATTACAAAACTGCTATTGGATAGTATATAAATTCACCTAAGCTTTTACGTATACATTTGCGTTGAAAGAAATTAATAATTTCCTTTAAAGCTAATTAATTAGCTTTCTGCTATGGATTTACTTTCAAAACGAGTTTATTTCGCGTCACTGTGGAGCAAGAAATTTGCATTCTATGGATCGCATTTTCACTGGTTTCTTTCTTCACTTTGACAAGTAGATTCTGTTACACCGGCCTAATAAGACGTAATTGGCATCCTAAAAACTAAGTAATTTTGCTGAACTAAGGGCCAATATTCGTCATTTCCTTCTTGAAGCTTCTAAAGCGACACGACATGTATGCTTGCTAGTGATGATTTTTCTTTACTTCATTTCTTTCCTGTGCTATACTTAAAACAAAAGTACTAAAAAAGATTATTCTGCGTTTGGTAGCACAGAAGTCCTTGGAAAAACCACTTCAATGGCTCACTAAATAGCCGGTCGATGGAGGAGCTGCCATCAAACTGGCAGTACGCTTTGCATAAGAGCTACTGGGAACTGTTGCGAAAATGTTTTGAACCAGCACATTCTAGACAACATAATTTGCATACGATCAGTGGAACCGCGTCAATAAATTATGTGAATATACCGGCCTATCTCCCACTTTCATGTGGATCAATTTCTTAAGATTTCGATTCTTAACCTCTACTAATAAAATCTGATGTGTTGCACTCACGTGACTTTCTCTACTCTTATTCCTATATCTTCTTCGTGTTAGTTGAGATAAACTATGCAGAAATTATCTTACTGCTTATTTCCTTGTAGGTGCGAGGGGAATATTAGAATACAGTAGGCTTTGAGCAATAGTAAAATGCTTTAAAGCTTTGAGATTCCGTTCTCTTTGCACATTTAACGTATAAAAAAATGAACAACGATGTTCCATTTCACGAAAGTTTTAAGTTTTGCGAAACTCACACACATAACAAAGAATATCTCCGAAATGGTTCACCCCACAAGAAAATTTATTTTTACATAAATTGTGTATTTTAGCAAGATCTACATTTTTGTGCAGTATGATTTGATCTATCTACCAGTTACGCAAAAGTCGTCCAGAGTAAATACGACTACAGGACCTATAACCAGAAAATTCAAGATATATATTGCATTTGTCATAAAAATATCTCAAACATATGACATTTTAATAAAAATCTTTAGTGCCATTTTCAAGAAAATCAAAATTTTCGAAACATTTTCCATGTAAAGGGTAGTTTAGGGTGTGGCTATTTTCTTCAAAATCTTCGTGTCGCATACTTGAAAGGCATTAAATACCAAATTTGGTGTTTAACCCACTTTTCATTTTTGAGTAACACTGTCTACAGACACACAGACAGACAGACAGACAGGCAAACTGACAAACAGACAGACAGGTGCACGGACACACAGCCTCAAAACAACTTGACATCGAATTTTTGGTTGGGATACAATACTTCCTCTACTAACCTAGTAGAGAAAGTAAAAATTCTGTTTTTGGATTCAGGGGGCCTCAAGATATATATTTCCAGTGAAATCTAGACATCGAAGTTTTGGATGGTTTGCCATACTTCTACTTACTATATGTACGTAGTACAGTAAAAATGGTTCAATCTCTCTTCTATGAAGCATCTAGTGCTGAAATAAATGAAATAATTCGAAGAGGAATACCTCAGAACACACAACTGGAATCAATTTTACAAATTTTGTATTGAACAAAATTACAAATTGATGTCAGATGCTCCGACCACTCACATTGTCAACGCCTTAAAGGATTGGAGCATTATAAATGGAAGAGTTACTATGAAAACTGAACGTATGTGGTTCAGTTCCATAAACATAAGGACATCATGGGCATTGGCTAATAACGTGCTCGAATCTCTGGAGTATTACAGCATGAGCTATTTCGAGTTCAACAGAAAGGTAGAGTCCGAAAAGGAATGTTTCCTGATCGCATTTCAACAGCACGTATTTGTCAAGAAGCTACAGTCAGTTTTCCACTTTTTATCGCCAATGGCGACAACTACCGGAGAGCTATTAAAGAGAAAACGATGTTCAACTATGGAATGAATTCGGACAATGTTGGTGCACCAGGGCTTGTGATTTCAAAACCTTGCGGACATGAAAGTCGGTATTCTGAGAGTACCCTTTGTCTGGCTCATGGAATCCACCACGAAATAATTCTACTTGCATCTAGGTGTTATGTTTTATGTAGAGTATCTACCACCTTTAGATATCTGATATTATCAAGTTGACGTTTATGGTGAATCCACTCTAATGGGAAGCGAAGTATCTTTGGGATTTTAAGGAATGCAAATATACATAGAGTTGGAAGGTAGATTCAGACTTTAGATATCCAATCGAGACTTGAATCCCAACATTATATTCTTCGAGTCATATTAAAGTTCTTAGTATAATGTCCACACGTGGCAATATTAATATAGGCAGAGACTCCTATGAATTGCTTATCTTCGCGGGATTTCCAGCTTTTGCAATATTTTTTTTTTTTAATGACATATTATGTCACTATGAATTCTATTTCGCTTGTTATATTTCAAATAGCAGAAAGCCGTGGCCGAGTGGTTAGACCGTTCGCCTGTCAAGAAGGCGGTCTGGGTGCGATCCCAGCGAACCATATGTGTGCATCTGGGCGGGTTTTGGGGTTTCCTCACCATTCATTCCACCAAATGCTTCACAATTACCATTCCTTATGTTTTATTTTCTCAATAACGGCTCTCAACCACGACGATTAAAATACCAGGTATGCTTAAGATACTTTAAGAGAAATAAAATGCATATGTTGAATGTTTTGCGAATAGGCTGAGAAGTAGGTACCTACTGTTTATTCTGAATGATCTTTGTGTAATAGGTAAATCGTAAAATGTGACAAAACGGTTACTATGTCAAAATGTAGATCTCCTTAAACCACACAATTTATGTTAGATTTGTTTGAGGTGTTAACTTTTTACTTCCCCTACTTAACTACGCGTAATAGAGAAAGTATTGTGTTTGATCCAAAATTTCGATGTTGATATTTCACGGCAAATGTTTTGAGGACCCCTGAATCCAAGAGAAAAGCGGTTTTAGAAAAAGGTTTATGTGTGTGTGTGTGTGTGTGTGTGTGTGTGTGTGTATGTGCCTGCGAACAGCATAATTCAGATATGAAAAGTTGGTTAAAAATTAAACTTGGAAGGCTTCACATAGCGACCAGGTAGAAAAGATTTTACTATCGCTCAGATCTTACTATATTCCCATATTCCTGATGCACCTATAAGAAAATTAGTAACAAAATAATGTCGGCAAATGTTTGTCTCGACTAACATGAAAAAGATGGAGGAATGAGAGTTCGTAAGAATAGTTAGTACAAGAGTAGAGAAAGTCATGTGAGTGCAACACACCAGATTTTTATTATTGGTTTATTCATTTTTATGTGATAACCGTGCTAAGAAAACGGAATTTGATAAAGATTTGAATATCGCTCTAAGCCTACTATATGTTTATCTCAACAAACACGATATAGGAATAAGAGTTTTTAAGAATGCTAAGTACAAGAGTAGAGGAAGTCATGCGAGTGCAACACATCAGATTTATAAGATTAGTGACTGGATACTCTCTGCTAGATTATAAAACAAATGAAACAATAAGAGAAAATTTGAACATGTTTAACTTAATAGAGGGGATTAAACAGAATAAAGAGAACTGGAGTCGACATGTACAAAGGATGAAGTAGGACAGATTCCATAGAATAGTGATCGACTACGTCCCAATCAATAAAAGACCCATAGGAAGACCGACAAAGAGATGGTGTGATGATATTGATTGATGCAGATGGAAGGATTCATAGATCCAAATCTTGAATGATGATAATCATTATGATAATCTTCTTTTGACGACTATCAGCCCAACACGGTCAATATTATTTCAGACTGAATATACTCTTAAACTAGAACATTCAATAACATATGACCAGCACATGAATATAACTGTCGACAGCATCTGTCGTACATTGTTGCAGTTCTTCACAATATGGCGTTTTCTCTTTTCCACAATTCAAGGGTAGGGCAAGGCATTCTCGTATATTCTCACATGTGAATGGTGTCAGTTAGCATTTGCATCGAAATTGTGTTAAATTGAACATACCTCGAAGCTGCAACATAGGTATGATCTCACTACAGCTTATTTCGAATCTCCCACACCAAATAAAGACGCACTGGATGTTAACCTCAAAAAGGAAACGAAGGAATTGCTAGTTAGTCATTTTCTGAACAGAGGCATAAGCAGATATTGGATTTGGAAGAATGGTTGAAACATGAATGACACGAGGTGAGTCACACACTCTCTGGTCAATTTTACAGTTAAAAGTGAATGTACCTACCTATTAACTGGATCACTGAACAGCGTGTGCTGACTAAGTAAAGCACTTGATGGGTCAGCACGACGAACAAACAATTCAGTATTTATAGGACCCAAAGTCAAACAGGAATATATGGAGACAAAACTCCCCAGGCAGGACCCATACCCAGTCAGGTGTTAACCCTTACACACACTCACTTCAGGAGGTATTCTGTAATCATCTAGTAAGTAAATGTGTGCGGATGGTAATATGGGCAACGCGAACTGCTTAATCAGTGTTGCCAACTGATGTGTGGAGTAACAATTAAAATAACGGAGTAAAGTCCCACTTATCCCTCGTTATTTACCACGTTTTAATGCTTATGTTACAGAGGAATAACCACCTAAAAAGTGCAGAGTCGTTTCGGTTAATGCGTTTAATACGGAAATTACTGTGTTCAATCCAAAAATTCAATGTTAAAATTATATATATTTATTGAGGCGCCGTAATTCTAAAACAGAAAGCATTTTTAGAAAAATGTCCGCGCGTGTGTGTCTGTGAACTGAAAAAAGTTGGTTAAAAACTAAAGCTGGTATTTAAGTTTAATATCGTTTATGGACACGACAGTAAGATTTTGAAGAAAAATCCTTAAACTACCCTTTACAGAAAAACATTTTCGAAAACTTTTATTTTCTGAAAAGTGGCTCTAACGGTTTTGGTTAAAATGTCACATTTTTAAGGTATTTTATGACAAATGAAATGTATATTTTTACTGTAATCCTGTTTACTGTTGATGAGTTTTGCATAACTGTTAAACCTTGAGAGATAAGCTAAATCTTACTACAGATCTTGTTAAAATAAATAAATAAAATAAATTATGTCAAATAATCTTTTTGTGAGGTGAACCATTTAGGAGATATCGGAGATATTCATTGATCAGAATTTTGCAATACGCATGGACTGTTCTCAAATGGGAGATTGTTACTAACTTTTTATCTCTTATCTAAATTTTCGGCAGTATTTGAACAAAATGTGGGCCAAAAGCGCTTAAAGACAAACAAATTCAGCGCAAATGAGTGGTCAAGCTACATCTTACCACAAGCGAAATGCTACGAATCTGAGTAGAAAGACTACTAGACAAAAGAGGAAAGATATAGATAATCTGACTCATGATCATGGATATGCGCAGAAAAAAAATGTTCCGTCTTTACATTTTTAATACACTGTCTGTACGATGCACATTAAATTTTCTGCTATGCTCAATTAGTGTGAGTTTAACTTCAGTCTTTGATTTTGAGGCAGTATTTCTCAGTAAGCCCTCTACAACAATAATTTATTTCTTTATATCTAGAATATGTAATATAGGAAGCATAGACAGCCCCCTGTAATAATTTGTTTATGGCTGGCCTATGTTGAGTTTCCTTTTTCTTCTTGCAGTTAGTGGAAAGAAGTGTTTGAAATTTACTTTTGTCTTCAAGTACGAATAAGTATATTTAAAAGTGTGATTGCGGACGAATTAAGTGATATTCGTGAAGTTTGAACTGCACTATGAACGTTCTGCATGGTATTTGAACATTAATCGGAGGGATTGATCACATGTAAATTGATTTGTACAATAATTACGAATCCGTCATAATTTAGCGGATTATTTAGCGACGTAAAGTGTGAAGATTACTGTTTCAGAAGTGCTTATTAATATCAATAAAGAGTAATTAAGTAGTTTATCCGTACCGCGCCCGGGATAGATACAATTTAAGAAGATTTTACACACTCGCCGATTGCAGCTAAGCCTGGAAATACAGTAGCATGATATTACAAAACCAACGAGTCAGTAAAAAACATAAATTGCTACAAATGTCGCACCAACGTGTAGCTACTGCGTAGAATAATTAGTTATTACAGTTTCAAAATCTGAAAATTTGTTTAGCTTTAAAAAAATAAATACACAAAAAACTCTTAAAAATGTTTTCAATGACCATAAAAGAAAAAAAAAATTGCTTTAAAAGTAATTATGTTGCCTTCCTGCCAGAAGTTAAGTGTTTGTTGCGTAATTAGAGTTTATAAAATAATAAAACTTGTGATATTTTAGTTTCTGATGTGCATGGAGTGTGTTGAATATTAAGGTATTTTCGCATTGTGGTTAAATTGAATAATTAATTCTCTTAAAATTATAAAACGAATTGCGCTGGAACTTTGCATGCTAGTTTATAACATAAACGTCCTTAAGTATGCAAAATATTGATTTTATACCTATAAAAGTATTGTAGAAAACTCAAATTTCAGTCTCAGGTCCCATAACCTGCTTAACCTGTGAGCAAAGTGAAAACAAAAACGAGACTGTAGTTCTTCAGTATTACCCTTTTTGATATATCCTGAGTCCCCGCATCTTTATGTATACACATTTTTCTGGCCGATAACGTGTTCGTAAATCCTAATTTGGCAAACGTCTCACACACAGAGACCTATGGTTGGCCATCAGGCGGTGGTGTTACAAAGTTACCATCACTTGATCTGCATGTTCGGAGCACAAGATTCTACTGCAATTACTGCTCTTCCTGTTCTTCAAGATATGCTGGAACCACATGCAATTAAAAGCAGCTATTTCAAACTGAGTCACGCAACATATTTTCTGCGTTGTGTGGCTGTTATCTTGCCGCACCTGCTGTGCATGCGCACGAAACCCTCGCAGCCTCAATGGTTTGTTGCAACAAATTATGCATCAGAAGAAACCATTAGCAGCTGAATAATGCACATCAGAGTGCCATTTGTATCTGCTTTACATTCCTGCTCTCTCATAAATACGTTAACGTGCGTCTCAACGGCTTTATCTTCAGGCAAACCCTCCCTTGGGGGTAAACTGACACAGATACAAAACAAACATCATTATTTTGAAACAGTTACCTAAGTTACTATTAATTAGAAACAATTAGATTTTGCCTCAGGAAGGTCATCGTTTCAAATATAACAACTATGTATAATGTGTTACATTCACATCACCTTTTCACCTATTGTGGATTATGTTCATAAAACTTTTACAAATTATTCTTACAAAAGCATAACTTATGTGCTCAAGTTAATTCCCATAAACGTTCCTATAAATCATTTTATTACACTTTCCGTTATAATGGCGTGCAGAGGTAAACAATTGTTTTACAAACTGCTCACTATATGTGTGCCTTAAAATGCCATGCTATTTCCATGACCTCGAGAGAAACAGTCTGCAATACTTATAAAAACTGATCTTTACATTTATATGACTTTCTCAATTCACTCTTTGTTGTTCGATCAAGCAGTGGTGCATGTTAGGAACCCTGGGTCTAAATTTTTAGGTTTTTTAATTACATCATAAATATTCTATAGACATTATGTAGATCAGTTTGGCAAACATCTTTCCTGAACCACGATTTTTAAAAGCCCAGCAAAATGTTTAAGTCTCCTATGCGTTTCATTTTCACCACACTGGTGCGTTTCTTTCTTTCTTTCTTTTTTTTTTCTTTCTTTTTTTTTTTTCTATATTTTGCATTTTGTATAAAATGTATTCTGTAAGTGTTTAAGTTACACGTAAGTTTTTAAGCTTAATTTCAAAGATGTTATCTAAAGATTCAAATATGCATTTGATGATTGCCTTGTTCATTGGTTCACAAAAGTAGTTTATAGTGAAAATAATTTTAACAATAAGTTCATTAAACAAAACATCTGTTTCTGTGCAAATAATAACAGTAACTTCAAATACTTTAATTTATTTTCAATTTACTTAGTATCAGAAAATGCCCCTACATGCTTCTCTGAAAATGTGAAAGCGGTTTTAAAAGCATGGATTCTTTTTTCGCTAATTGAAAGTACTTAATTCTATTATCTAAGAAGTAGTTTGAGCTAAAACTTTGAGGTTTTGCACAATCATATATTGATTTATTCACATCAAGTGTCCTATTTTCAAGTAAGTAGAGTATAATTGAAAAGGTTGCATAATTAAGTACCACAGGCCCTGAACTGCTGACGCGGCATATGCAAATATTATGAAGGAAGAACTGAAGATATGTGGGAAGCCAATTTTCGATTTGAAGACATTGCACGAAGTGATATATTTATATTCGTATTCTAGGATTGTACACATAAAACACAGTGTCACTGCATGCGCAAAAGAGTGAACACATACGCGCACCTCCTTGTCACTAACTGTGAAGGCCGGTAGAGAGAGACCCAAAACTGTGGCGACGACATAAATGGAAGTGAGTTTACAATGGGATATGGAAATACACTAGACCTAAGTGTTAATCAGATCTTTTAGGAAGTGGTCGCTATAAGATGCCTTTGACATTTCATTGCCTTTGGATGGCTAAGATATAAGAAAAGAATAACGATATTCATGATTTCGTGATCCAATCTTTTTTCTTTTATTTCTTAGCCATACAAGGAGAAAGGAACTTCAAAGCCTCACATATTTAACAGCTCTTAAAGATTTGACCATGACTTAAGTCTGTTGTATTCACCTATTGACATTGTATCTACAAGAAAGTATACAATAAAATCATTTCTACAAACCCTCATTTAGATTAACACGACGTAGAAGAAGAATAAGATTGCCTCCACAGCACAGTGTTGGGAGGTCTGGCACGGTGTGCACTCAGCCTCGTTAGGTCGGAGTGCTCAATTGAGGAGCTACTTGATGCAGAAGTAGCGTCCCACCTTTCAGTACTGCACCTCACTCGTGACACCTGTAGTGGGCAGAGTTGGGGAACGCAGCGGCCGGGCAGTAAGCTTTGGCCGGTAAGGGCTGTTGCTCTATGGGGTTTATGGGTGTCAGAAGAAGAATAAGCCTTCATAAGAATAGCTGAAAGACGGGTAGAGAAAATTATGTGAATGGAGCACAAGAATACTTCTCCTAAGCTTTGTATAGGCCTAACAAAGCTTTACACGCCTCTGCTAATTCCTGGTTGAACTATATTAAGGTTATGTTGCAATAATTACTATTGTTAATTGATATTACATGAGTTGCTGTGTTAAATTACATATGCATTGATCTGTAAGTAAATGCATGTATTAACAGTCTCTGTTTAGCCGTATGCTCATTGACTGTGAATATTGTTCTGTTTACGTGTCTGTGTGTGAAAATTGGCACTGAAGTTCAGTTTATACGGTTGTCATACAATTAACACTGTAAATATTATTTAAAAACAAATTTACATTTTAAGTATGCTTTGCTACGCGAAATTCTTGCTAAATAAATGATAGCTATTATCACCGTACTTTAATCATAACAAATCATTCAATGAGAAAAGTAAGAATACGTACTACACGTGGAAATTATATAAAATTAATGTTCCTTCCAGATAGGAGTGGTTGTTTATGAGTATTAGAAATGCCTCAGACTCCTAAAGAAGGCAGGGGCAAAATCAGTTCAACTGGGCCACTTCCCTGAAACACGTTTTTGCCTCACTCCACCGGCCATCCCTTCCCTTCCCTGCACTGCTGTTCAGGTTCCGAAACGCCTCATTTAGTGGGAGTATGGCTGTTTCGTGAAGAGTGGCAAATATGTGGATTTCAATTTTCAAATATAAAGCGTTACGATACCAAACGCAACTTTGATCAGAAGCATAAATCAAACTTTAATGATCTTATAGGTATTTATTTACAATTTCAAAAGGTACTTTTTGAATACTTGTATTCAAAAAATGGGATGATATGATTGCACTGTTTAGTGGTTTAGTTTTTTATTAGTTTATTTAATATAAACGTGTGTTTCGTTTTTCAGAGTTTCAACATAATAGTAACTTAAAACCAAAGAATGTGTTATGTTGATCAAATAGTATTGTGAAACAGAAACAATTGAGTATGTTGAGTATGATCATAAGGCAGCGGAAGAATATTACGTGCATAAGATGAGGAAGTTATAAACTTGAAGATTATGTAATTTGTCTAACCACAGTAGGTGGCTGTAATTATTATTGTATGCAAAATACGTTTGATATAAATAAATCCGTTAATAACAGCGTAGAAATTATTACTACCACGCAGGTGGAACGAAGCCACCACTGAACGTGTTGTATCCAAACAACTCGGCAAGAGAATTTGGGGTGGGTAAGGCAAGTTCAATCGCTGCCTCTCCTCTCGTGCTCTTGCCTTATAAGGCATAAGGTCGACAAATTTCGCAGGACGAACTTAGCATTTCGAACTATGCCCTTAAGGGACGCAACCCGGATGAAAGGGATAAGGTGAGAGGAGTCCGCACAACAGAGGGCACAACCCCATGTTCCCTGATTCCACCGATACTTCCACTGAAACAGTCAAGCAGGATGAAAGTGGTGTGAAAGGAGATGTGAAGTGACCTGAAGTGGAGGGACAAGCAATTCAGGGGATGTAATTAATTCACGTGTCAGCAATGTCGGTCACTAAAATCGAACACATGACCTCCCAAGTGTTAGACCCTCGGCTCCGTCTTTGGAGTTTTCAGAAGGTGCAGCTCGCGGCAGAGTGCACCCACCTAATGGGAGCCCTAGCGGCTTTTAAGTTATCATCATCATCATCATCATCATCATCATCATCATCATCATCATCATCATCATCATTATGGCATAAGCCCTGAAGAAGGCCTGTTCCGTCTTCAGGGATAATGATCCGCCCAACTCATTCGCAGTCTGCCGACACTCCTTCTACCTTTGGTGTATAATTTTGAGTTATTTGTGGCATTCTACCTTCACTCTGTTTATGTGATTTTGTTACTTTCTTCTGTAGTTAGTTATTCGAGTCGTATCATATTCCGTGTTGGATGACGGGAATTTTCTTTAGCTAGGATTGTTCCCTATTTTCCCCAGGGACCGTAAAATACGAGTGAGAATGTAAATGTCTGTGTGAACTTACTGTGCATGTATAAAACTCAACGTAAAACAAACCAAACTTCAGTGGCGGTTCCTGGGGGATCGCATACTCGCAACTGCACACCCACTAATTTTTTCCGCATGTGAATGTGTATTTACCTTTATAGACATGCATATGAGAAAATCTAATGTCTAACTTTCTACTGTATGAACTTGCTCGTTTTAATTTTCCCGCGCCCTCTTAACCAAATGTCAGCTCATGCAGTCAACAAGCTGAAACGCATAAACCCGATTTTGCGACTGGCGAAGTTAGCTTTTTTGGCGAGGGGTACGCGGGGAGAGGTGCAAAGCTTGCATTTAAGAGTACGGCGAGTTAAGGCAGCATAATCGACAAGGCCAATACATGCGATTCTTACCGCGCAAGCGCAACATTCTCAAGTCCTTCCGTTTGCCTTGCTACGAGCATTCCTCTCTCGTTGTTTAGCAGAGCCTACTAGGTAGCCAACGTGACGGTTCTAAACATAATGTAGCCATCTTCTATATTAAAATTACAGTTATATTAATGTTATAAACACAGTTACATCTAGTCTTATTAAGCGATTATAAATGCATATAATTACTCTTAATGTCGTAATTTACTAAGGCAAATACTTAAGTTTGGAATAGTTATTTTGTTACAGTTTTTATTACTGTTTGTTATGTTTGCGTTCTGGCAGCAAATTGCATATAGTTGTGTCTGCGCATAGCGGCAAATTTGAATCTGTGAAAGTGTGGAAATGAATAACACGGCGAAACTGAAGGAGATAAATATTTTTCTTAGAAGAGAAGCTGTTTTCCGTGCTTATTGTTTGTGAGTGAGAGAAATGGCCTCTGGACAAATAATAGTTCTTGGATATTGGTCATTTAGAAAAGAATAGCAAAACATAGAGCTCAGTTAGTCCCGTGCCGTGGCGTAGTGGGCTAGGGCGTCATACCTTGGTTCCCTGCCACGGAATGCGGCCCGGGTTCGATCCCACCCCTGGCAGTACGGATTTTAAGTCCCGGGTATAGGACCGGTGCCCACTTAGCATCGTGAGGAAATTGAGGAGCTTGCTGGTCATGAAAGCCAACTTTCTGGCTGGGTTTGTCGAGATGCTGACCTGTATCGGTTGGATGATCGCCCACCTCTACCTTGCGTATGTGGGCGTGAGGCCGGCAGTCGGGTTGGCCGGCCCTGGTCCGATATGGACTGTAGTGCTTTAAGAGCTCAATTGCGTGATGTGTGTCAGAGAAAGAAAGGGAGTAAAAGTGGAGAGGATGTAATATACTGTACACCCACTGCGACAAGTCACGAGCCGCCACTGCCAAACTTACAGAATAGTAAACGACTGAACATCAGCGCCCATGAGCAATTACTTCGAAGGAAATATGACCTTGAAGTTAAAGGCGGTATATAAATAAACAAAAACCATTAACGATTACTGCGCACATGTGGGTGTTTTACTAAAACATACTTTGTTAACGGGTCAATCAATTGCCAAGCTTACATCAGTGTAATTTCGACCGGTAGGAGTTCTTCAGCATGCCATTAGACCTTCTGACACGGGAGGCGTCTTCAAAAACCATCGGTCTAGGCGGAGTCTGGACCCGCAGGCAAGAGACAGTGATACAATATGAAATGAAATTATTGATGCGAAAGAAACTTTCCACGCCTAAGTTTGATGTATGTACCTCTATAGTATTTTCCATTTGAGGACTAGGGAAAAGCTGGAAGGAGCCTCGGACGGAGAAGACGATTCTGGTCGTATTTGAAACGCAGACATCAGTCAACGACATCGTTTTGGCTAAGCATCATTAGGTCCACTACATTGTAGCTGAAAGGATCTCAGTTCCGAAGATCATGGTAATATCTACACATTATAAAATCCAAAAGATTTTGCTTGAAATTGTGCTGGTTTTCGAAAGTCATTTAGCACATGTTTAAGTAAACCTGCAGCCCTTGAATATTGCCTTCATGGACAAGATACAATGATTGTCTATGAGCATCTTAACTTAAATCTGAATTTATCTTCTTTCTTGCACTTAAGGATCTACACTATTTTCGTCTTACTAACGATCTTTTAATTTTCTTTACTACAGTAAATAGAGGAAGTCTTGCACTCCACCCCACAATTCGATATCGAAATTTCACTAAAAATACATTTTTGGGACAGCCCCGCGCGCGCGCGTGTTTGGTGTGTGTGTGTGTGCGCGCGTGCCTTTCCGTGGATGGCGTAACTTCAAAACCAGAATTCGGTCAGATTCCAAAGTTGGTATCTACGTTCAGCATCTTCCAAAATACGACGCAAAAATTTTCAAGAGAATCCCCTCACCCCAGCCGTTACGTGAAACATTTATTCCAATTTTAATTTCACTAGAAATAGCTCTAATGACTGTGAATAAAATCACGCATATTCAAGATATTATTATGACAAATAAAATGTATATTTTGAATTTTCTGGGAATATTTTTAGAAGCTTTTTTTTTGGGAGGGGGGGGGGGCGGATTGTACCATTTTGGAGGTATTCTTCGTTTTCTGTCTGACTTTTGCGATGCTTAAATACGAGGTCATTATTCATTTTTTGAACTCTTGGCCATGCAAAAAGCGGAATTTGAAATCCATCTACAAGAAAATAAGCAATAAGATAATTTCTACACATTTTTATCTCGATTAATACGATCAAGAGTAGACATCTGTAACAATAGTTTGTACAAGAGCAGAGAAAGTCATGTAAGTGCAACATATTAGACTGTTTTCTTATTGTCTGTAATCAGTGGTGCTTGTACCATTATAGGGTAAAGCTATGAATAAATAAACAACTTAGAAGGTTGGCATCGTAAAATATGTAGACATTGGTTTAAATGTTTTCTTTATGTAACAGAATACACAATTAAACTTTTATACGTTGTTATAATGTTTAACAACTTTGGCAGTTGAACAAGTTAGCGGAAATCTTATTAAGCTGTAACAAGCAGAGTTTCGTCAAACTTCTCACTTACTTCATTTGCACCTAGAGCAAGGGACAGGAAAGAGAGAAAACAATGTTCCAGCAAGAGATGAATATTTTGGAGACCTTTCCGCTGAGAGGGCAAGTGTCAGATTTGTCTGAACTAGCGCTGTGCAAGATGTGTGGAATTTGTAATTAATGCTGCGGTTTAACTGTCCGTATTAAATGATGCAATTTGTAAATAAGTAGTTTTTATGTATTCACCTTATATGGTCACGAAACATTCTCGACTGCAAAAGGCTGCAATTAAGGAGGATAGTCTTGCCTTTCTCTTCTTTGGTTAGACAGCTATGAAAAGAAGAAAGGTTACTTGAAGCACGATACTGCTACATATGTAAAAATCGGATCTGTTGCACTCGTATGACTTTCTCCACTCACTCTTGTACAAACCATTCCTACAAATGATCATTATTCTGTATGAAGGAATAAATAATACCTAGTTTGTCCTCCTGCAAATGGGGAAACTGTTGTACAGGGTGGAAGGGAAGTCATTACATTAATTTAAGCCAGTGGTAAGGTCTCGGTATTTGGAATACATTCTGCATCCTACGATTTTGTCTCTGACCATTTGCTATGGAGATATTTTAGTTTTGTCGAAAACAAACTGGCAACACTGCAGATTGTGTGGGTGTCACGTGCACTAGCTCAGTAGATAAACAAACACGCTTTAGTAAATAAATAACATACCTTCTCCTTCCATGCTTACTGTACGAGTGTAGGGCAATCACAATCGTTAGCTCCCGAAACATTACACGACGCTGCAAACGACCGACTGTTTACTTCCACAAACTGGTTCAACTCCCTGACCAATCTTAACGCAACGTTGTCCAGTTACGCCACGTCTGAAAGAGCTGCTTGAGTATTCCTTCACGCCTTTTAAGTGATTAATTATTTCAAAACCTGTGCCATATCCCGTAATTACTAGCAAAGCTATGTCAGAAATAAGTTACTCTACGCACCTTAAACTGCTATCTTCGTACATTCTTGTGGAATTACACATCCAATTTGGAACAAAAACCAATTATGTTTTCGAAATCGGTTGATCTAATTACAAAATGTCATTAAACATTTTTGTTTGTAATGCTTCTATGAAACACATATAGGAGGGAATGTAATAACTTCCATTCCAGTCTGTATAAGACTCCTCGAGCTTATTATTGGGTTGTTCTTGCATACTTTGCATTTTAATTATACCTCCAGTAATAATTCTTAAAATTAAGTTAATTTAGATGTGATTTGTTGTGTTCATAGGCTATTGCCTATTTCACCTTAATTGAGATAAAATGTGTACAAATGCCCTATTTAATGTTTCATTTATATGGAGCTTTTAACATCGAAAGTCAAAGATCATATCAGCGACTTTTAATCTTTTGGAACAATTTGTAATGGTGTTCACTTAACGGTGATATTGAACGTTGGCTTTCTATTAACTTCTTTGACACTAAGTTTACATACACACGCGCGCGCGGACATATTTCTAAAAATGCTTTTGTTTTTGTACTCAGGGGGCCTGAAAACGTATTTCAGGTGAAATCTCGACATCAAATTGCTACTTACTATACGTAGCAGAGAAAGTAATAGGTTCAACAAATGGTGCCTGATTGAGCATCTGAACATAAGGAATGAAACAAGTAAAAAGATTCTTTTTCTACCAAAACTTTCACAGTATAACATGAAATGTTCATGTGTTGCTGATGATGCATTTTGGGGTCAGAATACTTTTAGTTTGTAAGCATTATTATTTGCTGTTGCTATTTGTGTGCACTATTTTCAGATAATAATTATGTTTGTTTTTAGCTCAGAACAATGCGATTCTCTTCTTCTCTTTCACGAAATGTCTCGCAGAAAAAAATAACAATGAATTACTGTAAATAAATACATTATGTGTACATTACTCTCGGTGATACGTGAATTATGTAGATATAAATAATTACAAAGTGTTACACCAGCTTTTTATAACAATGTTATTCGCGTGTTGAAATTGATTTGTAGCTCTTCCTTGCGGCAGTCTTAAAGTTCTATTCAGATTAATTGCAATCGTCCTATATAAAGTATTTTGGAATGAATTCCACTAGCTAGGCCCAAATGATCTCGTTGTTGACGGGCCGTTAAACCCCACACACTCACTCACTTGCACTAAGTATGGCATACCAATTATAATGGGATATCTCGTCTCCCACAAAGCGTCTTCTTACACGAAGGTTTCATAACTATGGTAGCCGCAAAATTTAAAGTTGACTCATAGTTTACTATTAGTATTCTTTTTCCTGTTGCATAACTACATGTTGTGGGCGCAAACGATGTTTATATCAATGGCTGTACGTCACAAACATTTGACAAAGATGTAAGTTCCGTTACCACGGATGCTATATGAAATCCTTGGTTGCATGTAGCAGTATTTTCAGTGAGATATCATATTATCCTATTCGGTTTATACGTAGTTTGTGTGATACGCATGATTCACTGCGGGTATTTTTAGTTGTCTTCGTTCTCACAAATGCACGTTATCAATTGTAACAATCATATTTATATTTCTGCAGCCTAGAGATTGAATTTAATTTTTAAACTATCCAGTCAGGTACCTATTTATTGTGTTTGAGGTAAAACATATTTCGGGAGGACTGACTCGATGAGTCACTTCCCCTACATCACAGTTTAACCCCCTCCACTGCCTTACAGCGATCAGCTACCAGGCCACGCCTCCCACTATTGTCTGCCTCAGAGAACCGGTCAGTGCTTCAAATTGTGCCAGTAAGTGAAGAGGGTAAATACTCGACGGCATCCCTGTCACCTCTCTTCCCCATGACTGACTTAGAGGAAGCAAATTTAACTAAATAGCATACTTGTGCCATCTCGGTCAAGTGTGGATATTTATAGGAGTTAGATAATGGAAAAAAACCTGATGTGTTGCACTCACACGACTTTCTCTACTCTTGTACTAAACCATTCTTACAAACTCTTATTCCTATCTCTTCTTCGTGTTAGTTCAGATAAGCATTTGTAGAAATTATTTTATTGTTTGTTTTCTTGTAGGTACAAGGGGAATATGGGAGTACAGAAGGCTTTGAGCATTGTCAACAGCTTTGAGATTCCATTCTCTTTGCACGGTTAAGATATAAAAAATGAATCACGATCTTCCATTTGACGAAGGTTGATTTTCCAAAAGTCGTACAAATATAGTCGGCGCAGCTTATTGAGAGTCACCAAGAATTCAATATGGCCGACTTTACACTAGATTGCAATGAGCATCACACCAAGAAGCAGTACTACCAACCTAAAATGCAAATTACTAACCATTACTAACCCCAGGGACGCAGCACAAGATTTTATAACAAAGGATATCTCCGAAATGGTTCATTCTACAATAAACTTATGTGGACATAAATTGTGAGTTTTAGCAGGATCTAACTTTTTTGTATAGTGAGATTCGGTGTAACTGTTAGAGTTTATAAGTTATGCAAAAGTAATCCAGAGTAAACAGGACTACAAAGGTTATAGCTAGAAAATTAAAAATATCCGTTTCGTTTGCCATAAAAATATCTTAAGTATGTGGCATTTTAATTACACTAATCATAGTAATTTTCGAGAAAATCATAATTTTCGAAAAAGGTTCCATGTAAAGAGTATTTTAGGATGGAGGAACTTTCTTCAAAATCTTCGTGTGCCATCCTTAAAAGACATTAAATTTGAATACCAACTTTGGCTTTTAACCGACTTTTCGTTTTTGAGTTATGCTGTCCACAGACAGACACAGACAGCGGATGTGTTAGCATTCATGTGACTTTCTCTGTCAGACTATGTATTAAATATTTATTCTTGTATCTACTTCGCGCTAATTAACATAAGTTTTTCCAGAAATTTTTATTGCGTGTTTCCTTATACGTAGGAAAGTAATAGAGAATACAGAATTCCGTTCTCTTCACATGGCCAAGAGTAAAAAACGAATACTTTCCATTTGATTTGGATTTGGATTTGGTTTAAGGGCGCTCAACTTCTAGGTCATCAGCGCAAAATGCAGACGAATAACAGTGAATGTCTCGGAGATAGTTAACTAATTGATATATTACATAAAATGTGTGCTTTGATGCACATTTGTGTGATAAGATTTTGTCTAATCTCTTACGGTTTACCAGTTATGCAAAAATAATTCAGCATGGACTTCAGAGCCTATTTCCTAGAAAAATTAAAGATAAATTATTTCATTTGTTATGATAATGTTGTATATGCTTTAAATATAGTATTTTAATAAACATATTAGAACAATTTTAAGAAGAAAAAAATAGAAATGTTTCCATGATAAAGTTAGATGGGTGTGAACTTAACTTACACCCAAGTACCTTGGTACCAAATAATCTTTCTGAAGGTTCATTTAGAGGTTACACAAAACATATTTTCGGTGATATCTCCTTACTGTGCATAACAGAGGAAATAACTTTACATCTACCATATATAAACTTTAAGATCCATTCTGACTTTGTCACATTCTATTCAGACTCACAAGTTGTGAAAATACGCCCTTAAATACACGAGACTATGTTTTTCGTAGTTTAGATACTGCAAGCTGCCGAGTTACTAACAAATAAAATCAAATGTAGCTATTCATGTTTGGATATTTGAACAAAAGAATGAAGACGAAAGGTAAGGGAATAAGTCACAGCCACGTGATCAAAGTATGGCAGTTGAAATACGAAAGTACTTGAGTCTATGACCCTTTTGGTTCCTTTAGAAGTCTTTGAAAGCAATATTTCTGCTCGTAAGGAGCATGCAGACTGCAAACGAAGCTACTTGCATGACTAATGTGGGTTATAAAAGGAGGAATATTATCCTTTGCTTCACCTGTGTAAGAGCTGCCTGCCATCGAGAAATGCTCAAGGCAAAGGCACCCAATTGCTAGGCACTTGTTATTTAGAACACGGTGCTGTAGACAAACCAGCATGCAATACAATGTCCCTGACTGCTGACAAATGAACGGTGTTAAAAGTCGTGTTTCTTGCGGGTTGTTGAGCTCCAACTGGAGGGGCAAGCCATAATTATGGTGTTGGAACGAAATTCGGCCTTGGGCTAGCTTTTCATTCATGCCCCTTCTTGTCAGCTTTCACACAGCTGGAACATATGGCAAGCTTACTTTTCTCACAGTCGATTTCTTATGCATTCTTCAATCAATCGCACTTTCTTTTATGTCTAAATTTAATTGGCTATAATGTGTACAGAAGGGAGGATTCAGAAGCATTTTGAATTCATTCAAAATTACATAGGTTTGGCTAAAACCGACTTTCTGGGAGTACAGAATTCCGTAGCTGTGGGCAGTAAATACCCCTTGTATAAAATTACATTCATGTATCAAAAGTTGCTCCACTTTGACCAAAATTGACCAAACTTGTTGCGAGATATTGTCAAGCAGGAAAATTTGGATACCGATAGAGAAAGCCGTATTAATTCAATTAACTGTGTTCCAGATCACTGACATGTTGTTTATAATAGAAGTGTAGATCCTGTCCTATTGCAGTTTAACATAAAAATCATGAAACTCCGAGGGAGTCTTGGAATCTTGAGGAAAGCACTGCACTTAAAATAACGAAGTATATGCATTGCTTAAGTAGGTTTTTATATTTGCCTCCGCCACATCATGTGATCTCGAGCACACCTTCTTGCAATGCGGACAATGTTTAAGTGAAAACCGCAGATTTCATTTTCAGATTTTAGGAAAGATACCTATAGTAATGCCAATTCTACAAACATAAAACCATATGATGAACAAACCCACCAATAAAAAACTTTCACTATGCACAATCTATGTCTGTTATTATTATTACTATTATTACTTTAATATTAATATTGCTGTTGTTATTGTTATTATTATTAATACTACCATTGTTACTATTATTATTGCCAAAATGACAAAGTATGCTATTAACAATAAAAGAAACATGTTATATACAGGTTAACCCTTTCAGACCCCATGTCCATTTCAATGGACATAACTTTCACATGCTGATATTTTCTTTCTGGGAAGGTATAAGTTGTTAAGCCTGTTTGCACATCTCAATGGACATTTAATAGTTACCTCTGTCAGGCATTGCTGCTATCTGGTGGCGAAATATGAAAGTTTTAGGAAGATGAAGTAGGCAAGATGGCTGCTAACAGGAAACATGATACAGGTAGGTGCCATTTTTTAGTAAGTTTGTGTATTTAAACCCAAGAATGGCAGCTTTTCTTAGCTTTTACTCCATCCTGAATGTTTTAAGATACATTTTATTGCAAAGGATTGCACTTTCTGCAAGAAATCAATATATTATTAGCTTTCATAAGTGCATGTCCACTGAAATGGACATACGGTCTCAACGGTTACTGTATACAGGTGTAAATATAATCTGACATTTTCAACTAATCTCGCTATTTGCTGGCAAAATAAGATATCATTTTTGTTTTATATGGATTTGGGGTTACTTAATTTACATAGCTGCTACAATATTCATCAATATAAACTACATCATGCTATACATACTCTATATTACTATAAAATTATAGTATGAACAATGCTACTTGTGGTTACGTAGATTTTATATTCACTTATCTATTACGTGCTATTTCAGTAGTGTAGAGAAAATTGTAATGCAGTCAAATTGTTTCTGTTAATTCATTTTCAGAATATTATAATGTGAAGAAGGATGCTGATGCAATGTTGGATTTACTGATATCAGCAGATGTTTCTGACTTTGAATGGTCAGACTGTGACGAAGATGAATGTGACATTTCTGTCCCTATTCCACAACCTGTTAGACCAGGTACTTGAGGATAAAATTTGACATTGTCATTGGATTATTAACTATATTAACATAACTTATTACTCAGTACCTAGTTTAAATTTTCCTTAGAGTAGTTTATTATATGCAGAGCACTTTTCCATTTACAGGTGCCAATATTGTTACCAGAAATCAAGAGGAAGAAGAACAAGAAAATAGTGATGTTGATGAAGAGGATCAACAAGGCACACATCAGCAGGCATCAAACCCTGAACAATGCACTATTCCTCCTAACTGGCTGTTTACTGAGAAGAACAATATCAAATGGAGAAGGAAACCATTTACACCAATGAATCTGATCAATCCTGAAATTTTTAATTCGACTGAACAATCAGTAAATGAATCCACACCAATTGAATATTTTTCAAAATATATTTCAGAAGAAAGCATAGAAAATATGGTTGAAAAGACAAATATGTATTCTCTACAAAAGGAAAGTATATTTAGATATACAAATGTCACCGAAATAACATCTTTCTTGGGCCTTCATATAATGATGGGTTGCTTGAAGTACCCCAGAGCTAGGATGTATTGGGATTCAGCTCTGCACATAGATTTATTTGTAGAAGCTATGTCTAGAGAAAGATTTTCTGAACTGAGGTCAAATTTTCATGTAGTCGATAACCTAGCTATGCCAGAAAATTGTAAGGACAAATTTTATAAAGTAAGACCCCTTTATGATTGCATCAGAAGGAGGTGCTTGGAGCTTCAGATAGAAAATGATTTATGTGTCGATGAACAAATAGTACCCTTCAAAGGTCACTTAGGAGTAAAGCAATATTGTAAAGGTATATCTAATCCTTGGGGCATAAAGCTATTTCTATTATGTGGTAAAAGTGGTCTCTGCTATGACTTCATAATTCGCAGAGATCTTATCGGTCATTTCCCTGAATTTCATAACCAAAAAGAAGCCTCTAGATGTAAAATGCTAGGGTGTATGAATAAAACTCATGTATTCTGTGAGAAATGTAAAGTACATTTGTGTTTTGTTAAAGGGAGAAATTGTTTTAAGAATTTTCATGCTGATGGTAATTAACACCACTTGAGTCTATTTGTCCATTGTAATGGACACACTGTAAAAAATTAATAAATTGAGTTACAGAGATTCTGATTGTTTTATTCTGTTTAGAATACCTATTTTAACCTTTTAATGTACACAAATAATTTTTTTGATCTCTAGATAAAATTCGGGTCTGAAAGGGTTAAAGAAATCTTGCCAGAGTGAGACACACACACACACACACACACACACACACACACACACACACACACACACACACACACACACACACACACACACACACACACACACACACATATATACCTTCCTCATTCTTGACTGCTGTAACTCCTATAGATTGGCGTATAATTTTGTATTATTTGTGACGTTTCTATTTACAAAAACTTACCATTATGTTTTGTGTTTAGGCTCCATATAGCTTAAAATTGTCTTCTCAGGTTAAGGGAAAACCCCTGAGGGCTTATCTGGTTAACTCACCCTGAGATTCGCACTCGGGACTCTTGAATGTTAGGCAAACCCCTACCCCCACACCAGAGGTGAGCTGAATGTTTTTTTGTATAATCAGTTTATCGTGAGAATTAAACACAATTTTACTGAACAAACATTTGGATCCCATTAAATAACGCAAATTAATATCTAATTTGGTGAACGTTTACCATTTCTGAGATATTCTTGGCTATTGGAGTGTATTTTCAAATTTGTACTTAAGTGGAAAGTGGCTATTGGTTTCAACTCCCAGGCATGCAAAGAGAATGGGATCTCAAAGCTATCACTTTGTGATCCGATTTTCAAAAATCAATCTGTCTTGGCTAAAGTATCCTTCTTATGTTGACAACGGAAATGTGTAACGAAAGTTTATCTCAATTAATAAGAAATATTTGGAAAGATAAGTGTTTGGAACATTGGAAAAGACTAGAGAAACCCATAATTCAATAAATGCAGGTTTTTGGAAAAAATTTCCGGTTATATCCAATTCTTACTCACGGAATTAACAAACTAATTCCTGTCATTGTTTTCAATTACATGTTTGCCCTTCAGTCAGAACTTTTTTCCTGTTAATTACCAGTGCTAATACTATTACTGGCACCATTTTTCGATTGCAAATTACGTATCTAATGCATCACCGAGTTCTACAATACAACTGGGAATTTAAGAACAGCTAGTTTAATTCCCAACTCAACTGTGGTGCATAGCATGAATATTAAACTCGATTTCAGTGATTGTGTGAAGCAAACATAGTTTATGCATGTTTATGATAATTAGTTATCAGGCGTTTCTTACTTCACGGCAGTGCCTTTTAATATTCTATGGTAAACAAAAAAGTGTGAATGTATAAACATTAAACTGGAACAAATGACATGCGAGATTCATTCATTACTTTATCATCTGCGAACAAAATGGTGTTCAGGATCGTGCTACTTATTTTACAGTTATTCTCTAGTATCCTTTTTCATCGTTTGACAATAATATTTTAATTAGTACAGGATACATTGGACAGCCGTGTTTTACTCCTTTATTTATGTTTATTGAGCTATTATTAAAAGCATTTCCTTTGTCAATTACGGTTTTGGTTTCAAGTGCATACTTACTGAGATGAGAATGTTTTGTTCATGTGGCTAATAGTCTTAGATTTTTATTTAGAGAAACCACAAGGCACAGAGAAGAATGTACTGCAGAAAATGTACACATGTTAACATGTTAGGAATTCAGGGGAAGTTACCGAACGAGATGGCTCCGCGTTAACCTGTTTAGGCTGGCATTCGGGAGGTCCTAGGTTCCACTACCGCGGCTAGCCTTCCTGATAGGCTAACTTAAAACACTCTTTGAGTAACTATCAATGCAATTATATTTATACTAACAACAGGTGTTTCGCATCAACTAGCTGTTGTGAGGCAAACAAACCTCAATAATCTATGCTTGAACATCGCTGTGGTCGCCAACTTAAGCTCTCCGTATTTGCATATTGCATATTGACTCTATACAGCTTTTCATTGAAGAGCATTTCTTTCAGTGCATGCTGTATGAATTATTTTGCTGTTGGCTGTACAACCATTTCTTCCATTTTTTCACAGTATGTGACACACAACTCATTTTTGGCAAACGTTTGCCTCTCTCCGTTTTTCTTCTGTATTCCTGTTACACAACTTATGCCGAAAATATCTGTGATGTTTACTACTTCCAGCATATGTTGTTTATTTAATTATCCAGTACATTAATGAGTATGTTTGAAGTGCTACGTCACCGTTCTTTTGTTTCAAAGCACGTGGTGTCAAAGCTCCTACAGCGACATACTTCATTACTATTCTAACATCTAACCTACTCCTCCAGAACTTTTTTCTGAATATTTGAGCAGCATCTGAGTCTCCAGTATACTTCTGTTTGTTTATATCCTAATATGCAATTAAATTAGTTCATATCTATGTGAATCTTTGTGGTCATCAGGTGAAAAGTTGGACAAACACACGGCACTCCTGTTAAAAACTATTGAATTACTAACAACTTTGAGGGGAAAAGATTGTAATGGAATCGAAAGTATTAAATTGGACTTAAGGAACACTTCCAATGCAAGTGTGATGCGTTTACCCTCTCCAATAGATCAATGCAATCAGTTCTTGTTCCTGATCATCTCGCTCTAATTGGTTAGAATGTCCATTAACAGGCATGCATCATTAAGCAGCTCGCTAAATCCCTGTTAATTCTTGTGGTCCAGAGCAACATGCCTGATTCGTAGTGCACTACGGTGCGCTGTCCAGTAAAACTGCAGGTTTGCCTTTTAAACAAACCGTAGCTGCCACGAGAGAAGTATATAGTAATGTTTGTTTAATAACCTATATTTATTTTTTACTAAAATTTCACCCGAGTTATCTGAGAAAGTGTATTGTTAAAGTAATATAATATTTAATGTTTATACCTTGTCCATTTTCACTGTAATTTCCTAATTTAATCTAAGTCAATACCATCTGCTACTTCATTTAGTTCACGTGATGTAGTGGTGTAATTACTAACATGTGTGGGGAGTCGCACACAAGACCACTCTAATCTCTTACAGTAGCCTCACTTGCTGTACGTCACAACAGTCATTACAAACTCACTCGTAGAACAGCTGTTTTTCTCGCATCAGAAACCAGTGATAGTGAACTCACTGACTCGCGAGAACACTCGCTTATGTGTTGCCGCTGGAATTTTTGAGGGGGTTCTAGAATGTTTCTAAGGCAGGGAGAAATAACCTTCCGGAACAATTCTGTTACCTCTCGATAGTGCTTTGGATGTTTATTCTGGACGAAAGCATTTATCTCCTCAACCAGCTAGTCAATCGGTTAGTCGGTGGCTTTCTCGCAATAGTACTTTAATATAATGTACTCTCAAAGCTATTGAGATTTGTATGAATCGTAAAGCCTGCGACCTTAGAATCGCACTGGCTATATTGCTTCGCTGTTGATAGACTCCCCTACAAGTTCCAACTTTGGGTCATCCTCGTGGCTTCTCTCACCAGTCCTAGGCGGTCTGGGCGGCTCAGTTGCTTAGGTGCTTGCCTGGTTCGTTCTCTGAGCTGTACTGCAGATTTATTTGGACATAATTGTATACTGTATCAAGAGTTTATCGGCCGTTAAGACTGGAAGATTTTAAATTGTTATCTATCACTGGTGTATAATCTGGCGATATGGAGAATCTCTTTGGTCTCTCGAATGACCACTGCCGTCATTTGGTCACTGTGAAAGTATAATATTATTTTGACCACCTGTATAAGATGTAAACATCCTTAGTTCATGCAAATGATTTTTGCATATAGAGTTAAACAGTTATGTGGGTTACACATAATGTATTTCACTATAAGAAATGCAATTAACTTTAGTAACTGCTTGACAGTTACGACCATTTGTAAGATTTAATAGAAAGAATAGCAGCAAAGTATGCTGTTAGTCGTAAGGGAACCTCTCGCCTGATACTGTCTGGTTTCCTATGAAATATCATCTCGACGCGAAACGGCTTTATTAATGTTTCTGCATCGGCTGATCACGTGTAACAATTAAAAAATGTTATTTTCCTGAAAGTATCAATTCATATTTCAATATATAAGTTGATGTACGAAGCGCATTTTTAGATAAATACCAAGAAACTTACATGTATTCAACTTTTACTAGTATTGTCTATTTGGGTGTGGTGTGGCTATCACTTTGAAGGTTTACAATAATAAACAGTCACCTGGCCGCATTACGAGCACTGTCCACGGCATGAGTGATAGTAGGGTTGCTAATCCAATACTAACATTCAGGCATTATTGTTTACTATAAAGACGCAAAATTTAACGGCAGCTGATAGCTATTACTATTCCCTTTCCTGTTGTGCAAATAAATGTTGTGGGTGCAAATGATATTTATATCACTAGTTTTACAGCATGATTTCACGGTATGCTTAGTCATGCAACACTGCAAGGCGTGTAAGGATGTGAGTGGATGATGTATCGAGCAAAATTTACAGCTAGGGCTGCCACTTCCTCTCTATCGTGCCGAAAATCCTCTACCTGACCTGCTCTACCGTGGATTCCAATCCGACCCAGGCCGATGGCGTTTAAGTTGCCTAAAATGAAATAAGATACATGACCGCTTACAGTCATTTTTACTTTCTCTACTACACATAGTAAGTGGGTGAAGTATTCCACCTAAAAATTCGATGTCGAGGTTTCAACGGAAATATATGTTTTGAGGTCCCCTGAATTCAAAAAAAGTCATTTTTAGAAAATGGTTCCCGCGCGCGCATGTGTGTGTGGGTGGGTGGGTGGGTGGGTGGATGGATGGGTGGCACCTGTGCATCTGTGTCTGTGAACATCGTAACTCAAAATCGAAAAGTTGGCACTTAACTTTAATATCTTTCAAGGTTTCGAAGAAAATTCCTCCAGCTTAACTATCTTTTACATGGAAAGTGTTTCGAAAATTGCTCTATCCATTTTAATTAAAGCGTTATACGTTTAAAATATTTTCATGGCAAATGAAAAGTATATCTTAAATTTTCTCGCTATTGCTCATTTAATGCTGTTTACCCTTGATGGCTTTGGCATAACTGCTAAACAGTAAAAGATAGACTAAATCTTGCTAGACAAAAATATAGATCTCGTTAAAAGAAAATTTATGTCAAATTATATTTTTGTGTGAAGTAAGCCATTTGGGAAATATTCCTTGTTATTTTGAATTTTGGAGTAGTTATAGGCCGTTCTTAAATGGGAAGTATTATTCATCTTTTTATATCTTGGCCATGTAAAGAGAACGGAATTTCAAAGCCAAAGCTAGCGACCACCTTTAAA
Organism: Tenodera sinensis; assembly: GCA_030765045.1. Lineage (NCBI taxonomy): Eukaryota > Metazoa > Arthropoda > Insecta > Mantodea > Mantidae > Tenodera > Tenodera sinensis. Next base: position 127,206,006 of record CM060967.1, on the reverse strand, counting down.
ACATTTGATTAACTCCCAAAGGCTTCTGTATTCCCATGTTTCCCTTGCAGCTACAAGAAAATTACCAATAACGTAATTTCTACAAATATATACCTCCACTAATATGAAGAAAATATAGGAATAAGGGTTTGTAAGAATGGTTAGTACAAAGTAGAGAAAGTCGTATGAGTGCAACACATCAGATTTTTCCCATTAGCCTTATCTGTAAAAATGCAATATGTCTGGAAGTAAAAACATAGTATGTATTTGTTCCTTGATGTGTATCCTACTCTGAAAACTTCTGAGACCATAGGTTGGAGAAATTTTTCACAACAAAAATCACTAGTACAATGTTATTATTGGGGAAAACAAATGCTAACATGGACGGGGATCGAACCGGAACCAGCTAAATGTGAGCCACACATATTACTGCAGAGTCATATAGTTAATTTAATAGCAAGTACATTGTTTTTCCTCCCTGTTACGGTTTTTCTGATCAGCACCACGCACTGGATTGTTTATCAATTTGTCTTTGTTTTACATGTACCTGGTTCATTTCCAGAGTTCTTTTGTTCTAACAAAAAAAAAAGCAAGAGGTATATTGTAGGCCATGTAGCTCATTTTATTTTGGTTATTCTTTTTTATATAAGCATAGTTGATTATAGCCCCATAATCACTAAAACAAAGTCTTATAAAAGAGGTAAAGAAACGTAGTTTTACTCTAATAGCTGTGTTGAAAAGCATCATGAAATCGTTACGTCAGTACATTAGAACATGTTCAACACGCCATTTCCTTTCTGGTTTTTGTTACTGGATAATCAGGATGTTCTTAAGAAGCATTCACCACAATCAACTCTGGTAATCATTTTATAGCTGCTGAAACGAACTGGTAGGCAATAATTCATTTAATCTTCTTAAATAAATACAACATTTGTACTCATCAAATTTCTTTGAAATATTTTTACTGCCTCTTGAACTTTTATGAGTTCAAATATGGAGCTTTCTGAATATTGTAGCCACTCTATACGTTATGCCAAAAATTACAGAGGAGAATCTCAAATCAGTCTTTGAGTATGCATTCCTCAACAAAATACATTTAAATTTCACATTAACCATGACAACGATTTATAGAAATGATTTTATTACATATTTCCTTTTAGATAAAATGGGCTAAGGGAATGCAGTAAGCTTAAGCGACAGTCTAATCTCTAACAGCTAATCGCTATGTGATGGCTTTTAAATTCGCGTCTGAGTATTAGAACAATCATAGCAAATATCAAGGGCTATCTCGGAAATGTTTAATTCCATAATCATGATCTGATGTAAATGATATGCTTTAACAATATCTGCGTATTTTATGCAGTAAAAGGTTGTCTATCTCTTACAGTTTACCACTGAGGCAAAGGTCGTCCAGAATCAAGAGGACTTCAGAGGTTACTCACAGAAAATTCAGTACATACTCGTACGTTTCATGTCAATTAAATATCTTGAATGTTTAGTACATTAATCAAAATCGTTTGAACAGTTTTTAAGAAAATAAAACTTTCGAAAATAACGGTAGTTTGGAATGGGGGATTTTCTTGGTGTCGTATCCTTGAAAGACACTGCAAGTTTGCTGTTTAACTGAGTATTTCTTTTTGAGTTATGTTGTGTACACACACACACACACACACACACACACACACACACACACACACACACACACACACACACACACACACACACACACACACACACACACGTACAAACACAGACCTTTTTAAAATGCTTTTTTGGATTTAGTGTATCTGCGTATCTAATTTTTGGTTAGAATGCAATACGTTCTTTACCTTTCATGTACGTTGCAGAGAAACTGAATATTTATAAAACCAACCTGGATAAGTTTTAAATTAAACTGTCGTCTAATGTTTGCCTCTACCTCTTCTAAAAGCTGGATTTTCGATAGAAGCAGTAGTTTAGATTTCTAAGATATTTTGTATTTTAATTTTTAAGGTGTGATTACTGAGTCACTAAATTTGTATTTGGCACATATCTATGTATACCTACTGTATGGAAAAGCGGATACAGTATACTTAGAAATCAAAGAATAAATATGTTAAATTTTGTGGTATTTAATATTCATATCGTTATTGAATAACGAACGAGTATTTAATAACTTATGTTTAGTCACCCAAACATTTTTGAATGAGAGAAACACATCATTAAATTCTACACAGCGTTTTATATACAACAGAGAAAGCTTCTATAATACGATATCAAACCACCTGTAGATGTATTTTCTTTATGATAAAGGAGCTCAAAATACGTAACCGCTCAACACTATAATAATAAAAGATGAAAGCAGGTATTTTCTAACCTATCATAAAGGCATATCCTTTAAATCACAATTTAGAGCTCCAATTGAAATATAACACTTGAGTTGTCACGAAGGAGTGAACCTGTTTAACACTTCTTCAAAGGGAGCTTGATCATGTGGAATATGGTAAAACTTCTCTATATTTAGGAAAATATAGTGTTAATAACATGCACTGTCACCTTCAAAGCAGTGTAAGTTTCAAATTAAGTTCGGTTATGAAACTAAGAAGCAAATCCGTTCGTTTTCTGCTGGAAGTATAACGTTAAATACAGTATGGGAAGTTCACCTTATTCCCTTGATTAACTGGAATGTAAATGTCGACATTCCTTCTCTGTTGAAGTTGTCATAGTAACATAGCACAGGCCCCACAGGTTTTCACCGGGCGTGAAAGTGTTTTGGAATATTAAGGCGTAATAGACCACGCCAAAGAATCTATAAGTATGATATATGTTTCCTAAATGCCAAACGGGACAAGTATTATTTCCGGTGAAGTCACGAAAATGTATATTTTGTTCTTTTCCTTAGTAGTATTTACTATGATCGATTATAATTATTCCCAACACTCATAACACTTAAAGACAACGCGCGGTTTATAAAGATTTAGCAGTCAATGCTTAGCATTTCCGTGACTCCTTGGAATGTGCGCTTTGCATTATTACCATAATCATCATTTTTAAACCGCAAAGTCTGGATGCGTCAGAAGTTAGCAGCTATAAGTCAATGTTTAAAATGTTCAATGATAAGGATATATATTATATTGAGGCCACATAAACCTTCTAAAGGATTTTTAGAAAAATGTCCCAGTCTATGTGTGTCTCTAAGTCTGTCAGTCTGTGGACAGCATAACTCAAAAATGAAAAGTCGATTAAAAATCAATGTTGGTATTTTAAGTTTAACATGTTTTAAGGATACGACCCGAAGGTTTTTAAGAAAATTCCTCCACTCTAAACTACCCTTTACATGCAAAATGTTTCGAAAATATTGATTTTCTCGAAAATGCCTCTAACGATTTTGATTAAAATGGCATATGTTTGAGAATATTTTATAGCAAACAAAATACATATTTTCAATTTTATAGCTATGGCCCATGTTGTCCTTGCATAACTGTTAAACCGTAAGAGATAGACCAAATCTTACTACACAAAAGCTGTAGATCTTACTTAAATCCACCCGTACGCTCCCTTATATAGACGTGCAAAAGATCTTTCGTCGCCAGCTATATTCTGTCTGGCAGGAGTCTTGGGAAGCGTTAGCTGGCACTCAGTTGCGGACAATCAAGGACACGGTACAACCCTGGCAAACACCTTGCAGGGATTCCAGGCGTGAGGAAGTGATTTTAACCCACCTGAGGATAGGCCACACTCGAGCCACGCATGCACACCTTTTGCGCGGTGATCCGGAGCCTGTCTGTGCGACGTGCAATGTCCCACTCTGCGTCGCACATGCCCTTAATTGATTGTCCGCGGTATGCTCATGAGCGCCAGTCCTTTGGCCTGGGTCTTACACTGTGCACCATTTTAGGCAACGACCCAGTAGCTGTAAACACAGTACTACGGTTTGTTGCGCGTATCGATTTTGGTAAGCAAGTGTAAGGTTTCTTTTATTTTGGCGGAAATATACTTTTAGGATGTTTTACTCGTGTTTTTACCTTTTTTAACACTGTAACCAGTTTTTTTCGTAATATAAGTTTTTATCGGTTTTTAATTTTCCTTTGTTTACGTGTTTTAGCTCTCTTTTTAGTGACTTTAACGTTTATTTTTTAGGTATTTTAACTTTCCCTTTTTAGCTTTAAAGGGCTGGGGTTTTATTTCTTTGATTGTTTTTGTTGTGGACTTCGGGCCCTAATGACCTAGTTGTCGACGGGCCCGTAAACCCCACTACTCACTCACTCACTCTTACTAAAACACACAGGTTATGTCAAATTTGTTTTGTAGAGTGAACCATTCCGGAGATATTCCTTGTTATTTGTGTCAGCTTTGGGGTACTTAAACTTTTGTCAAATGGAAGATCGTTATTAATTTTTTTATATCTTAGCCGTGCAAAGAGAACGGGATTTGAAAGCTTTATAAGATTTGACTATTGCTCAAAGCCTACTATGTTCTCATATTCCCTTGCACCTACAAGGAAATAAGTAATAAGATAATTTCTGTAAACGTTTATCTCAACTAACACGAAGAAGAAATAGAAATAAGGGTTTTTAAGAATGATTAGTACAAGAGTAGAGAAAGTCATGTGAGTGGAACACATAAGATTTTTCACCAAGCGACGCATACCCTTGGAAAAGGATCTTATAGTTGAGTACTTGAGCAGCTGGCATCGGAGAACTAAATTGGAGAGAACGTTACGCACAGACATTGCTTCATCATTTTTATGTAACAACATTTATGTACCTACATCCACCGTATTGCCCCTAGGGTAGCATCTGTATTACGAGCGTAGTCACTGTTGACGTTACACATTCATCACTCTGTTGCTGTTTTCAGAGAGCAACTCGGTGTGTTTGGCAACAAGAAAGGCAAGCCTTCATCTTGGACTATCCAATTACGGAAGCTTCCGTAACGCGGAAAAAATGTAAACCAACACGATATGAAAGATTGAGGTACTCTATTACATGAGTAACTCTGCAATATTAAATAATTTTTTAGGTAAATCATAAGTAAATTAAAACCATCGACTACATCTTTGTTGACATAACTTTCCGGTACGGAAGTTCCCTTCACCGGATCGGTTTCAGTTTCTTCATAACTCTGGAGAGTGCGTTATTTTTACTGCAAAGTAAAATAACATTTCATTTCTCATAGATTTTGAATGACGAGCTTCAACTCCTCCGATTTTTCGTGGAAATGGGATTTAGTACGCACTGTGTAATGATTCAACATGCATTTTCATACTAAACCAGCGCCTGTGGCTCGCGGTGTCCTAACATCAAAGATGAAGAAGCCAATATAAGGTGGAAGCTCGGATCATTTGGGTAAAACGCATTCGGCAGGCCTACCACAGGATGACTGTTCCCAGTCTATAATAATTACAGTGAAATAACTTTAAGTGCCTTTATTTAAGCAAAATAAAGGTGCATACGTTCACAAATATAAAAGATCACACTGATTTAAGAATTACGTTATATAGTGTCAGTTAACAATATCAATTTAGACTAACAGAAGTGGTTTTCTTAAGTGAGCAACGTGGTTCCCCACTAGTACTTTACAAATGGATATGCTCAATACCCCGATTCGACCGAAACATTAACCCCAAACCATATCAGAGAACACACAAATACTAAACCCACCGGCACATGTTCAGTACTGACAATATATAATCTAAAATCGCAATAACAATATACATTTTTATAAATGACGACTACAATAGAATCCCCAAAACAGTAGAAACGATATAGACCGTAAATATAATGAAACTATTTCTGCACGTCAAATATCTTAAACCACAATGCGGCAGTAAGGCGCCAACTGTGCAACCTTTGTCTGTAACAACTTAAGAGAGTTTAATTCTGAACAGAAGAGCACGCCCACAGAGGAGTCAAAAAGCGTTGATAATTTAGACAACTAACCGCGTTAACTGCCAACAGTTATCTCTTAACTGAGATAAAAACAACTGACTATCGGCTCAACACACTAAAATATTTTATCTTGACACTCACTACAAACTCTTAAAATGTTGTAAACGATCATTGTATCATTGAGGAAGCGAGCCCCCATAAATATAACTGCTCCATTTCATCAGCACCCCTAGGAATGAAATTGGATATACACGAATTTTTAACATAAACGTTTAGCTTACGTGATTTCTGTACCGCTGTGTATTTTGGCAGCATTGAGATCACGACACAGTGAGAATATTGCTACTGCAATTGGCAAGGCTATCTACATGACTGCTAACATAAATTTGACAAACTCGTGCTCATATCCCGTGGTGGGTGGTTCTCTGGCACGCTGGAATGCAGTAATCGGTGAACTCAGTAACTCGACTATTTACATCATATTTCTGATTCTCGCCAAAGTCATATGACTTTGAGTACATTACAGCTCCTTCTCCGTTGTAATAGTCAAATGGCTGCTTTATCTGCTATACAAATAATTGTTTGGAACAAAGCAAGGATACATAGAACATTTAACTTAAGCACTGAAGGCAATACATTTCCCTTTTGTTGCCAGCAGTGATGCAGTCTTTCTAGCGCGTTGCACTTTTTCAGTAATATCATGCGTATGTAATTTAATTGAGGTTAACGGATGCTGTTGTCATAATTATTGCATACAGATGTTCAGTTACGAAATAATTACTATCCAATGACAGCAAGCGTCGACGTTAAAGCTCAATTAATTGCATAAGAAAGGTTATCTACTAGGATGGGATTCGGTAAGAAAATTACCAATCGAGAACAATGCCAGTTACTGATATGAAGTTATTACAATGTGAAAATGACGTCATTTTTACTTTCTCTACTACGTATAGTAAAGTAGAGGAAGTATCATATTCCACCCAAATATTCGATGTCGAGATTTCACCAAAAATATGTTTTAAGGTTCCCTGAATCCAAAAAGGCATTTTTAGAAAGAGGTCGGTGTGTGTCAGTGTGTCTGTGGCCAGCATAACTTAAAAAGAAAAGTCGGTTAAAACCATACTTGGTATTTAAGTTTAATGTCACCGTAACCTAATCTTTACATGGAAAAGCTTTCAAAAATTTTGATTCTTTCGAAAATGGCTCTAGCGATTTTGATTCAAATACCTTATTTTTATGGCAAACGAAATGTATATTTTGAATGTTCTGGCTATAGCCCATGTAGTCCTGTTTACTCTGCTTAACTGGTAAACCAGAGATAGACTTACTATACAAAAAATGCAGATCTTAATAAAACTCCTAATTTATGTCCAAATATTCTTTTGTAGAGTGAAACATTTCGGAGATACTACTTGTTATTTGTGTGAGTTTTGGAAAACAAAGTTTCCTCAAATGGAACATGTTATTCATTTTTTATGTTAGCTGTGGAAAGATAGGAATTTAAAAGCTTTAAAAATTCTGACTATCGCTCAAAGCCTATTGTATTCCCATATTCCCCTTGTACCTACAAGGAAATAAGCAACAAGATAATTTCTGCAAATGTTTACACGAATAAAATATAGGAATAAGAGTTTGTAAGAATGGTTAGTAGAAGGGTAGAGTACAACACTTCAGATTTTTGTAGGTAATTTTAGCGAAGAAGCTCGCCTACTTAAACTCGATTTAAGTGGCGCTAAACATTTGTAGAAGAACGAGTAAAGAAGACCATGCTAGTGCAACACATCAGTTACCACTATAAGCACAATAGTGGGGCACGCCCGATTCTTTGTGTACATTTTACTCGACACAGTAGTTATTTTACGTCACCATCATGATCCATTACCAGTCCCCAGTTGGTCATAAATCGTGTGTTCTAGAATGCACCACAGATATGGCATAAAACAAATCGCAAATCACGATTTCGACTCGGCTGAATAAATTCGCTGAGAGAGCTTATGTTTCAGTGAACTGCTTACTTTATTTATAGAGCGAAATTGTGTTAAAACGTAACTAAAAGCACAGCTGTAGCGTAAAATGGCAAGCTGAACGCAGATATTACCTTAACAAAAAGCGCTGTTGAGAGACGTCGCGATATATCCAGCGTAATTAACTTTGGTACTGCGTACAAAGGGCTTTCCTGTTTCATAATGAACATGCAGAGATGACACGCCTTGTTTATGATTTCAGCCCATGAAATATTTGACTTTGGCAGTCCAACTCTCAGGCGCGGCGGTGCTTCATTCAAATTGAATTCACTGATGCAACTCTGAAAGTAAATGCATCTGTGAAATTTGGAAATCCATAATATAAGCTATCCTGTTACAATTTCCCCTAGTTATTACATATAATAGTAATGCTTTGCTGCGTTTGAAAATACTAGCTGTTATAGTTACTGAAACATCAACCTTTATTTTTTAAATCCTTTATTGTAATGAAAACACCGAACATGGTGAATTTTTAAAAATATTCATATAAAAATATAGGTTTTACAGCAAATAAATTCACTAAAAGTATATTTTAGACAAATAACTGCCATTGTACTTTTAAAATCTTGAGTTTTTTAAAAGTTTCTCGAAATTACAGCATTATTTTAAATAACCTGCTGAATGTAATTTTGAGAGACAATATAAAATGAGTCATAAAAGATTGGATCGTGTGGAGCCATCTGAGTATGTAAAAATTCTGAAAACATGTTTTCGAGAAAACAAACTGATACATGCCTATTAATAGGCATGCCCATATCCATTTATAATATCAGTTAATACGTAGTTTAAATGCGCCAAGTGAAGAAAAAATTAGAATTCATAATATTTTATTATGTAAACGTTTTTCCAATTGCAAATTTTGTTAAACGTGTTTCACGCAGTATCAGGTGAAGGCTGTATGCGGGATGTGAGCACTGGCGGTTCTTCTATGGTTTGGTTTGGTAGGTGGCGTCTCTCTCCCATATTGAGAGCGTTTAGACGTCTCACATGAGAACTGTATGCGTAAGCAATACAAGCTAGATGAATTCTCCGCAATAAAATTCAGCTCTCCGAGTCACTTTTTTGTGTACGCCTCTCCAAATTGTTTCAATGCTTTTCTTTTTTGTGCGAAACAAGTGGAGGGGTAGATATTTGTTCCGATTTTGTTATTTTAATTTTCGAAAAGGCTTTTATGGAAATGTTCTGCAATTTTATTATGTTTTTGTCTATTCTGATTCAACTTTACCAAATTCTTGGCCATATAGACAGTTGTTAAGTAAATTGAGAGGTAATGCTATGGAATTTTAATGTTTTTTTTTATGAATTCTGATTCATAGCCATTACTTGCTGTTAAATGTTGGGCATTCTTAGTTTAATCTCGTTCGTTAGTATAAAGGGGACATATATTTGTATGTGGATAAACGATTAGTCAAGTACTCTTGTGTTAAACAGTGAGATTCAGCTGTCAAATTTGCCAAATGACATCTAGATACAATAAGGAAGTATCGTACTAAATCTTCATTGTAACTCACTTTGCAAGTTATTGTATTTGTTATTTTGCAAAATGTATAGATGGGTAACGTCATTTTATGGGTAGTATTACTTGTCAGTGCCTTAACATCGTATTATTCCTTTTTATGTATGTGGGAAATCTTCCACAAATAATGTAACATAAAAAACTACTCCAGATGTGAAGTAAGCCTTGATTTAGACAAAAATTCAGAAAACAAGATAAACGAGTTTCAGCAGATATGGGAACTATAGCAAGAACTTTGAATAATAAAACAAGGAAAGTAACAAACGTTTCTATTACAAAAATTTAAATAAGAAATTTTATAAAACCATGATAGTCCCCAGTGCTTATTTATGGAAGAAGAAATGAGGTTTCTAAGAACATTTAAAGAACGTACCATACGAGGTTTTTAAAATACTGAAAGAATTCGAGAGGAATTGGGCATATATAAGTTACAATATCAAATAGAAGAAAATTTACAGAATTGGAAAGACCATATGAATAGAATGACTTAAGAAGAAATTCCACTTTTAACAAGTAGATATAAGATAGAATCCTCTTGGAAAAGAGATGTAGGGCGCCCTCGAAGAATATGGCAGCAACTATTGGAATGCTAAAATGGAACAGGCAGAAAGACCTAGTGAAGAATATGAAGAGGAAGAAGAACAATAATATAATTAACGCATTCCACAGTACACAATAGAATAACTGGCTTACTTTTACCAACTATCTAACGTCTCTTCAGAAACACGGATAAGTCATGGTAAATGTTCAGTATTACAGCAGCTGCTGTGTGTGTAGGTTTAGCATATTAAGTGCATTACGCAACACATAAAACACAATTCTGCTATCAGAGTTGTGGAATATTCGCCCATTGAGGAAGGAGAACAAATTGTTGTACTTTTATCTTGTTTGGATACTGCATTGACCTTTTGGGCATGAGCCAAAATAGGAGGTTCTAAAAAGCGTGGGCAACATCTGCAGAGCAGGGTGAAGGACAAGATAAGTGGAAAGGGGTTGCGAATGAAAATAAAATTTCCGCACGCGACTTCACCATATTCTACGTCACAGCAAAGGGAATCTATTTTATTCTGCTGCAATTTTAATTTTAAAAAGCATCACAGAAGTTGTTGCGTGTTGATGTTAGCTTACGTTTGTACATGAAGTGAAAATTAGCGTAGTCTTAAACCCCGAGCAGAAGGCTGTGTTTCTGAAATTTGTAAAATTTAATCCAGTGCCAAAATATTGGAGCTCAACTCGCGTTACATCAAAACAGGGATTCTCTTTATCTGGCATCTAGGCACACTCCATAATCTATGGGCAACATTCTAGTCTCTAGTCCCTGAGGTCGCGGTTCAAACCTGGTGGAGGGCGGTGAATTGTTTTCGGGCGTGAAATTTCTTCCTTTGGAAGGAAAGTAAGATTTACGGTGCATCAAAACATATCAAGCCTACTAAGGGCGTAATTTCTTAATCAGCGTTCTTCCCCATCTGTTTGTCCATAAAATGCGATCATGTATGGTCAGCCATATTATACGCAGAACAAAGCTTGAAAGAATATGGTAAAAATGTCCAAAAGTAATTTTATTTTTGTTTCTCAAAAGATATATGTAGGAAATGTTTCTAGTTAAGTGCTCAAAAGTTGCATCCCTAAACATTCAGGCTTCCTGTTGGTAAACATGTTTTTCAAAATGAATAAGAAAAGAAATGGAAGTACATTTTTCTATGTGTGGCGTTCCAGATAATCCTTGATCTTATAAGCATCGAAAATGAGAACAGGGCCTCAAAACTAATAAGTAGGATAAAGATCTATCATAAAGGAGTGTATATGGAAGTTTTTGTAAATATGAAAGACAGCGAGAAGAGCTTTGATAAATTCTCCCGAAAAGGGGAAGCGTTCAACCCAGTTTCTTCCGCGGTAGTGATATTGGATAATAAAACCAACATTTCGCATTGCAAGTTATGTAATCTACGTTTCATAACCAAATCACCACTACACTCTTCCTATTTCTGATTGATCATATCCTTCTGCCATATTCTCACAGCATACTGCCTCAGCACATTGGCTATCTAGGTTCATAACCTAGATATAAGTTCTACTAACGTTACCAAAGCCATGGGTTCCTATTTGGAAGAGTGTTAGGTGCATATATTGATTGTTAGGGGTAAGTTGAAATATTTTGACAATTGGTACCTTAGTATGTATTCACTTCGGTGCGCTGATTGTGTTTTCTATTCATCTAACAATTTTCCTACAAACCAATCATAAAGGTTGCTACCTGATAGTTTTGGATGGTCGTAAGTGCGCCGTGGAATAAATAACACTTGCCGTATATACGATACTATCCGTTTTGCTTCCCACTTCAATGCCTGGCCTCTTACCTACATAATGCCAGGTCATTTATCTTGCAGAAACGTTCGAACTCCGAGCCGGTACACCACTCGTTATCACGAGATCGATCTACTTGCCGCGCTTACGTAAAGGTACTAACCAACCTGAAAACAGTTTGAAAATAAAGCAAATATTGTTGTAATATTGTTCATTACACCACCCTCAATTACCAGTAAAACATCCGTACTTATATCCTTAATACCCTGCATATTTCTCGCATTTACACACCATGCGACTTCTGTTATGCGAATTATATTTTTATCTGTAATTTTTGGTCACTGCCTGAAGGTTAATAATAGCAGAAAATATGGGTTCCTAAACTAAACTTGAGCCTTTTGTACATTCTTTCACTCCTTGTCACTCCCCAAACTGATGGGGGTTGAGCTTAAGAGTTAAATGGAATCGAGTTGATAAAACTGATCTCAAAGACCCTAGATTTAATACTAATATTGGTCACTTTTATTATTTCTACATATCACCGATTCCCACCCCACAATATTGCTTTCCAAATGTATACCGAGTTCGGTTCTGGTTGCTCCAGGAGATATAAAGTTTGTTCTGGAACAGAAAAACACACACACATACATATACACACATTTACTTCCATTTGTTAATTACATATTAATTCCAGAGGCTTTATTATGTATTGTAATCACTGATTATCTATAGGGAAAAATATAATGTAATACGGCATTCAAGAGTAGGACACGCCCTTTGCTTTTAAAAGTTTGAAATGTGAATTTTGCCTTGGGATATAACATAAATGTGTATTATCAAACACTATTCAGTTAGCCTGTGAAGGTGTGACTTATGAAGTGTATAATTTCTGCAAAGCTTAATGTATAAATGAGAACCTGTGTTGCAATTCTCAATTTGGACTCTAGTTATCACAGAATTTTAGTTACTGATAACTTCGTTAATCGATCTTGTATTCTTCCTCCTCTTCCTCACTGTTAAAAGTGCATGTTCGCTATTCAACCTTTTTATTGCCTTTAAGCCCTTCTTTTTCGTTTATAGCTTAACGCTACTGTAGGCAATCTCGTTACACTCATTACGTCAATACTGTATAATTCTTTGTTGATACTTGTGCCTTTCTTACCTTTTCATTCTAATCTCGTGCATTCTTTGGGACATTTAATCTGGAATTATATTAATTACAATATTTTCGCCATTACCAAGTTCCATTATACAAAGTAGCTTAGATTAGCCAGTGAATTTTAATCTAGTATTTTTACTTAGTTACCTTACAACCCAATTTACTCTTGGTCCGTTCGATGGATATAGATTGGTTCAATAGATATTGAACAGTACGCTAAAATAAATAAATTGACGCTCTTTAATTTCTGTGACTCTGTGTTCCATTCGGTATTGGGCGTGAAAAGCCATTTTATCAGGCTTGACGTTCTTTTACGTCCCGTAAATCTACATTACGGAACCACCGGCTTTATTTCCCTTCCGAAGGAAGCCATGCTAATTCGTTTCACGTCAGGAAAGGTCTATCGCTATTCGCTGGGTTTGAACCCATGACCTTGGTAACTTACAGCTTGCATGTTATCCCTAGACCACATTTCAAATATGATTGCTAAAAGTGCACATTGGTGATGGTTCATTACTCCTTGTCCCAAGATTAAACATACGTTCATGCATATGTAGAATAAAATGCTTGATGGGTTCGACATTTGTATATTTTATATTTTAATTCATATGCATTTGTTTTATATTTTGTAAATGTGTATGTCCAGATGCATGAGTAATTCGTATATTTTTACTGAATTTACAAGGCAAATGTGGTTTTCTCAAATTGCTGCCATGAACATAGTTTACACTGACACAAGGAGTTTGGTAGAAATCGTTAAATAATATAGAGGATTGTTTCTAATGTTAGAAGTGAGACATGTATGCACAGATTTAATAATTAAAAGGCGCTTTCCATATATACTTTAAAGTTTTATGGACATTCACTTAGCAATATTGCGGCTGCTATACTAATTTTTATCCTGCCGTTATGAGAGAATTTCATCAATTCACTAACGCACTAAAATCACTCATAGCTGTAGTAGTAAATTTAACATGTAATCATAAGAGACTGAAAGATATCGGTATAACCAATAGGAAAACACCTTTTCTGTCAAGCTATAAAATCCAGTCTGCACTTAAAATTTGTATACAGTCGTCAAATCTTTACTTGAAAATCAGTGCAGGGAAGTTATTAAAGTAACTCTGGGTGAATTGTTGTCATTGGTTCAGAACACTTTTAAAATCCCTAATTTATTCCTACACAATTGACTAGTGACGTATGTTAGAGGCATTATTATATTCCACACAAAGTTTTTAAAGATCAACAGGAATACGCGTTTTGACGTTGAATGAATTAAAACAAAGGTTTGAAAGAGCCATGTGCACGAGTTCTTTCATCTTTGAACAGTAAAAGCAAAACTGGATGAATACTAAATATTTAAATCAAACACAGCCAACGTTTGCCAGGCGAAGATCTGCAATAAAGTTTTCCATCCCATTACATGGCCTGTATTTTTGTGATTTACCCGAGCTGAAGTTTAGGTTAGTGTGTGTTTTTATGAATTCAATTCGAATAACCTGTATTATATTACAAACTTGCGATGAAGCAAGTAAGAATCAATTTGAAACACTCAGTAGTTTCTAAGCTTAATAACGATCAATTCAAATTCTTATCGAGTACGTTTACACTAGTGAAATAACATTTTTCCAGGATTACCTAATAGATTTTAGTTTGCAGTTCTGCGCATGCGCAGTATTAACAAAATGGAGTATTTTGTTATCACTATAAGTTTACTATACATGGGAAACTCCGAAGTTTTATTTCATACATTTTCGTAAAATACTTGTTTTTTAATATTTGATGCCAAATATACCATAATTAAACGACATATTTGAGAAGTTTTAATCCCCTAGAGCAGGTGTAATATATGTTTAAACGCAACTTTTCAAACACTGCCTCATTAAATTTTGCCTCTCGCTGTAAATGACCGTCATTTTTTTTTGTCAAATTCAGATTTTGTGTTGTTATTTTCCCGTATATAAAATCTATCTTCACCGTCAAATAACTATAAGTCTGAAACTTTTCCAAAATGCACTACCAATTATGAGTAATAAAATGTAGAATATAAGTTTTGATATCGATTATCACTTATTTAAAACATTATTATAACTAGGTGCTGTATTAAGAACTTTTGGTATTTTGTGCAATATTTTTTTTTAAAGAAAAACTATCCCCTGTATGAAACTTTCCATCCAATAGTTTGTTTCAAGTATATTAGGAAATGTAATCGTAAAACCCTTATATATTGCAGTGAAACTTTGTGTCCACATTTCTTTATTTAGTGGTAATGCCTGTTCACAAAAATAAATTAGTATTTCTAAAACAGTAGGAAATTACTTAATACTTGCATAGGTGTCACTATAAAAACTGATTGTGGGTGGCTTACTCATTTTGTTACATGCACTTTCGTTCCTTAAGTTATTAATTTTTTACCATCTTAACTACAAAGTGAACATGGAGCTGTTGATGTGGGTAAATTCAACAACGTTTATGTACAGCAAAAGTCTCGGAAGAAAAGCATGTGCAGTTGACGCGTGTTTGGCCTTGATATATCTAAAGTGGCAAGCGGTGTTTGTGCTCGGCTGTGTACTTAACCTTTAGTAATTCTGGCGAGAGTTTTAACGAGTTTCCGGTTCCTTTTTAGAGACAGCGTTTTTGCTTTCACGAGAGACCGGCATCATCCACTCTGCTTGGCAATTTTTGAGAGCGTGAAGTGGCTTCCTTTTTCTTCTTCTTTCCTTTCAGTAAATACCGTAGAGTGCAGTTTAATTTCAGGATAGTCTGGACTGCGTCAACATTCACCTCGCCTCTATTGCCTATTCAGAAACGAGTGTTTACATAACATCCTCCACAGGAAAGCCAATTGCACTTCAACTAGAATACCATTTAACAACGTGTAAATGTAAAGCCACTCTCTTACTGCTGAAAGCAAGTCTAAAGACCTTATTAACCTTCTCCTTAAGAACCTCGCAAATTAAATGCCTTTAAAAGATTCTTGGTTGGCTATTAAATCCCTTTAAAGTGAATTAAGTAGTAACCAGAGTGTACAGTCGCCCCCGTGAATGCCGTCACAACGGAAACAGGGTTGTGTTTTTTCTCTTTACCTGTGGGACTCTGTGAACAAAGCTGTCCGTGCAGTGAGATTTGCGATACAGGTTGCTATTTATTTCATCACGCAGATGGGAGTCTGAGTTTGTTCGGTGGTGGTGACAGGAGCAGAACAATTAAAACAAAACTTTTATGCACTCCTAGCATTAAAACGGCTTATCATGAGTACATAAATCGTGCAAAATTACCTGCTGAAATGAGATTCTTAACAACAGCAAAAGGATAAAATTCAAAATGCAAAAATAAAGGAAGAACTAGAAATAAATCCTTTGGCAGACAAAATTATTAATTACAGGAAAGAATGGAGAGAGCATGTTAATAGAATGCCTGATCCCAAGGAAAGTATCACACTATAGGCCTATTAGAAAAAGACATTTGGGAACACCAAGAAAATAATCGTCAAATATGTTTTGAAGCCAGAAAAGGCAGCATTGCCTAATCCTTGGAGTGAAGATGAAATTGAACAAGATAGTATTGACGTCATCACCGCCAGAACACAATTTTCTCCAATTTTGCTGTAAGAAAACCTGATATCGCCTCTCTTCCAAGTGCAGCAACATTCAAACACAAAACTCGTCTCACTAAAAACTTTTCATATTTTTTGCTGTAAACATCTTTTTATTTTTTTCTGAAATTAATGAACTCTCAGCACTCTTGGCTTCGTTCAAAATGTCAAGCGAAGTACAATCCAAATTTTCAGTAGTGTTATCATTGTCTTCCATTTTCCTCTATAAGTGTTGAAACAAATGAAACAATATCTGCTTAGCCACCATATTACGCCATATATAGATGTGATTTGTGATATAATTTTTCATTTAGCAAATTTCTTAATTATTTTACGTATTTTAATGCTAAAATTGCATAAAACGTTGTATGTAACACGTGTAGGTATTATCTTTTCATTGTGACACGAGTGTTTTTACAAGTCAGATTAAATAATAGTTTGTCGGTCTGGGTGGTTCAGTTAGTTAGACGCTGGCCTAGTGATCCCAAGGACGCGGGTTCAAATCCGACCCAGACCGAGGTTTTTAAGAGTGCATAAAAACGACAGTTCCATGTCAGTAGATTTACTGGCATGTAAAAGAATTCCTGCGGGATAAAATTTCGGCACACCGGCGATGCTGATGTGATCCTGGCAGTTGACAGCGTCGTTAAACAAAATAATAATATACATAGGGACATAAATAAGAATTGCAGAAAATGAAAAATACTCCATCTAACAGAAAGTGTTGTAGACAAACGAGATTCGAAACTGGTACCTCTTGAAAGTGAGGCGCACACGCTACTCTCATACCACGGAGGCGGGAATGATTTTATTATTATAATAATAGTTCTGATATTCTACAGTTTGAACAAATATATTATCACTTTTAAATTACATAACCTATATCATACGGGAAAGAGAATGCAAGAAATCGTTCACTCTTTTTTATTGATAGACTCACGCAGCAGTGCCAAGAATATGTATCACCTACCAAATCAGTTTTGGTTATTTATTCTAAAGAGCATTTTATTCCAAAATTCGAAGTTTTATTTCATAAGCAACTTATCGGAGAGTTATCCTCGTGAATATACTTTCACTTGCACTTGTTTGATTCTTTAAGTAAATGACCACTAAAGTTTGTTGAATTGAGAAAATATACCTCAAGACTGCAAATTGAAAAGGTACTCAACAGTCATAATTTATAATCTGCTTTCAATTCAGCTACTTTATATGGGAAAAAAGCAACAACCCAAACTTCTTTTTATTTTGACATTTGGCTCTGGACTCTTTATTTTATTTCTTAGTAGTATTTTTTCATCCAAAATGCGTCAAAAGATGGCGTTATTATTCAATTCTTTCGAAATGTTTCACGAACATTCCGGTAAGTGAATTAACTGTCAGGTAATTTTTTCTGCTAAAAACAGTTCTAAGGTTATTTACTTTTAAAGTCAAACTGATCTAGTATCATAGGGAACAATTGGCAGAGGACTGTCCCCAAATAAATCTTTTCGGAGTGTTCTGGAGCTAAATCCACCAAATCGACCTAATTATTTCAATTCACCCTGCTGTCGATGTGCATCAAAACATAAAATTGTAATTGTCTTTTCTTTTGGGAGCAACTGGATTCTGAATAATTACTTTATGTATATTCTTTAGCATTATACAATAAATATAACAATTCGGATAGATAAATATGGCATCGTTGCGAAATAATATGCATATCCCAAGAGTGTTTTAATCTAGAATTTTGTTTTAATAGTAAGATTGCAGCTCGTGGGTGTACCTTATATAAAAATTTATTTCGGGTAAAAAGTGAAACAGGTTCCGTTTTAAAGAAAATTCCGTTTGCTTCCGTTGGCTGTTCTTACAATTAAACCATGGAAACAATATATTTGAACCGCCTTGAACTCGTGGCTGAAGGATGGAAATTTTGATCCAATTAGGGTTAATCCCGCTTCTCCATAGAGTATGGAATACCACAGAAGAAATGTGTGTTTTGTATGCGTGAATTTAGTGTTTGAAAATAAGACCAAATAGAAGCAAACCAAAGATTGACACGATAATATACAATTGAACATCATTGCCGATGAGCAACCTTAGGGCTTGGATGTTAAGGATGATATAGAAATGGAACAAAGAATTAATTAACTATTTGGTTGTTTAACAACGCTGCCAATTGCCAGGATCACATCAGCATTACCGGTGTGCCGGAATTTCTTCCCGCAGGAGTTCTTTTATATGGCAGTAAAATAACTTAGTAGGCCAGCGTCTAATCAACTGAGCCACCCGTAACGACGGAACAAAGAGAGCAATATACTTGGAATGACTATCATAACGCGCTTAGAACGTTGAAATATTGAAGGTAGCTATTGTAAAACAACTGCTATGTACTCCAAAATTATCAATTTACCTTCTACCATCCAGAGGAAATAAAGTTCTAGCATTAGATAAAGAAACCAAATTAATTGGAGTACTATCACTGCAAAAGGTCCAGGCTCCAAGACCTTCCATTATTGGAGCTGTCTAAAGAGGGCGATGAACGACCTTCAACCAAGCAGCCCTCTAATGTCCGGGGGAACACTCTCTTTTGAAGCGGAACACTTACCATCTTCTGGCATATCATTCATCCAGAAACCTAGGTGTACACCTAAAATTGAGTAGGAAACGGAATAAATAGGAAATGATGGAGAGGAAAGCATGGTAGATAAGTAACCACCCCAGCATTTGCCAGGGAAAACTACGAAAAATTCAACATCAGAGTGGGCGGTTTGATTCGAATCTACCTAATACAGCCATCTCGTTCAGCTACTTACCTAAAAACTGAGATAGTTATGTGATATTTTCTTCCAGTTAAGTTACTATATTAAGTATTAAAGATGACCTATAGCTACTATGGCCGAGTGTGCCTTCTCTGCTAATCTTCTTTAATCTCTCTGAAATAGCGGAGTGGGGAAAAAGGCAATTTTCTTATCGTCAGGAGGGATAATTGCTATTTAAGGCTGTTTGACTGCTCCTTTGTCGAACTGAAATTGGAAATCCAAAATAAAGCAAAATGGAAGGTCGGCGGAGTCCAATTAAAGTAGAAGATTGTTATCTCTTGCTCTAATAAGGTTAGACTCTGTGACTACAAATTTAATTCCATGAAGAGATTAGTAGTTCCCAGAAGAGGATTATCAACATGTGCGGAAACTCCGAGTAAAGCTACCTTTAAATAAACCTTCGAGAGGAGTGGTTTTTTGAAATCCACAAGTGAATAATTGATATATGTTTATAGAACTAGCTAACGTTTAAACACTGGTTACGTTTATGTCCGTATGAGAGATGTCAACTGAGATAGTGCGCCCCTAAAATAGAACCTCTGTTATACACCTCTTGAACTTTCAATGTAACAACTATAGTTTTATTATATGTTGTATATTCATTTCTGGAATTGCGATGACTATCCTAAAATCTAATATTCCATGCTTAACTTCCCAGTACCTGGGCGACCGAGCTTCGCTCGGCGTTTTTCACCTCTGTTTTTGTGAAATCTTGTTTTTTGTGAGGGAAGACACTTATTTAGATAAGCCTGAAAGGCAAAACGTTAACTAAATAAAATTTTTTGTCGCAATTGTTGTCATTTCCGAGATACAAGAGATATAGAAATACATACAAATATTTCATAAACACCATCATTTCAGCTGTAAAACGTCTACCGCCGAACGCAGGCCTCCCCTATAGATATCCACCCAGTGTGAGGGCTTCGTCGAGTATTTTTTCCATTATGGAGTTCAGTTCTCTGCTGCTACGTTTGACTCCAGGGCGTTAGCACGTTGGCCAAGGTCTTTCATCTTTCCGTCGAATTCTTCCATGGCTTCCTTAACCCCGGCCAGTCGTTCGTTAGTATTCTCCAATAGATCTACCTTCATATTACACATTCCTGTCTTCATCTTTTCCGTTTCGGAGTTTACACTTTCAATGTGGCTTCCATTTTTGTTTCCATTTTGTCAATTTTTGTTCCCATATTTTCTATTCCGTAGTTTACATTTTTCCAATTCGGTTTTCATATTTGTTTCCTCTGCGACATTTCGTAATTCATTTCATTTCCCATTATGTCCATCTTGGCTAACATTTGATTCATCGACTGTTCCGTATCGTGCTTTTCGTCGCACTCCTGACACCAGTTGTGATTACTTACTTTTTTAACTACCTATGTATTTCTTTACTTTTTATTAAAACACCGGAGCGACACTAAGCAAAAACAGTGTTGAACAATAACAAATACTACAGGAAAAAAAGCTGGTTGATAAAGCCATGTCAATGTACTGCGCACTTCTGTTTCAATCACATAGAAAATATGTAGCATGAATTGTTCGTAACTGTTCATCGAAGCGGGAGTACTGAAAGAAATGCGATTGTGTTTAGTAAAAGAAAAATAAGTAGAAAAACCGTGTGAATGTTAGATATACATTGCATTTATATTTCAAGTGTATGGAAAAGTGTATGGATTATTTGTAGAAGAGGAAGCAGTATGTTAGGTAAAAGAAAAGGAAGTAATACATTGCGTGGTAAAATGAATTGCATAAAAACCTTCGCCATGAAAACAATTAAAATGTCACTTTTCATGGCGATCCGTCAACTTCTTTTGGAGTTTACTCACTCTTTAACATGCGATATGTATAGGCGTTGGTATATATGAAGTTGATAAACGATAGGGAATAACATGTGGATTGTTACGTAAAAGAGAAGTGAATGGAGAAAATACTATTAATACTAGGGCCAGTAGCGAAAGAAGACTGATCGTTTCTCGTAAAAGAAGAATTAGTAGAGGAAATCGTGTGATTGTAATACGTTGCATTTATATTTCAATCAAAATATTATATGAATTGTATGTTGAAGAGCAAACAGAGGATATATGAATGTGCTACATAAAAGAAAATCGAGTAGAAAACCATTTGAAAGAAATCGTATATTGTGTAGTAAAGTTGATACCATAAAAACTGTCTCCATGAAAAAATACATATACGTGCCGAATTTTGTGATATGAATTGTTTGTAGAAGAGTGAGTAGAGAAAGGGATGTGAATGTGTTACCTACAAGTGAGTTGAGAAAACAGTATGAATATAATATGTAGCATTTCTATTTCAAACATACAGAAAATTGTATGACTTCTTTGTAGAAGAGTGAGTAGAGAAAGAGATGTGAATGTGTTACCTAAAAGTGACAGGAGAAAACAGTGTGAATGCAGTAGCATTTCTATTTCAAACATACAGAACATGGTACTACTTATTTTAAAGTGGAGATAAAATTTGCGTGTGTGTGTGTGTGTGTGTGTGTGTGTGTGTGTGTGTGTGTGTGTGTGTGTGTGTGTGTGTGTGTGTAAAATCACGTTTTTTATGGAACATTGTTTATAGAAGAGAGAGTAGAGAAAGACATGTGAATGTGTTACCTAAAAGTAAGTAGAGAAACCACTGCGAATGTAATATGCAACATCTCTATTTCAAACATACAGAAAATTGTATGACTTATTTGTAGAAGAGTGAGTAAAGAAACAGATGTGAATGTGTTATCTAAAAGTTAGAGGAGAAAACAGTGTGAATGTAATAGCATTTCGATTTCAAATATTCAGAAAATGGTATTTCTTATTTTAAAAGTGGGGATAAAAATGGTTTTTGGTGCAAAATCACGCTTTTTATGGAAAACTATTTATAGAAGAGTAAGTAGAGAAAGAGATGTGAATGTGTTACCAAAAAGTGAGAGGAGAAAACAACGTGAATGTAATAGCATTTCTATTTCAAACATGCATAATATGGTATGACTTATTTTAAAATTGGGGATAAAATGTTTTTTGGTGCAAAATCACGTTTTTTGTGGAAAGAAGAGTGAGTAAAGAAAGAGATGTGAATGTGTTACCCAAAAGTGAGTAGAGAAAACACTGTGAATGTAATATGCATGGATAGAAAAATGTAACTAAATCTTTAGAGCCGTTTCTGAAAACCCGGGGATATATACAAGAATTGCTCTGTAGAAGCGGAAATAAAAAATGTTATTTTTTATGTAAAATCGCGTTTTTTCGGGAATTACACCTATATAGCTGAACTTATAACGCAAAACCCTATCTGAATACAAAATTTGATCGAAATCGTTAGAACCGTTTCCAAGTTGCCCGGAATATATATATTCATATATAAGAATTGCTCGTCTAAATATATAAGATAAGATAAAAATGTGTTTGTTTGGAATAAAATGCGTTTTATAAATCAAAAGCTTTGTCAGCGCCTTTCCCCCCCCCCCCCTAAATACAAGATATTTTAAGAATTTTCCCTTCAGATAAAGGAGAATTCAGTGGAAATAGCTCTTAAAAATGAAATGCACTTATTTAAAAATTGCTGGGGTACAAATACTTCTATGTGGGGGGCAAACACTCTCTTTCAAAGGGGTACTTGGCATTTTTAAATTCGTATATGTAGGCACATCACTATAAAAGGTATTTAATTTCTCCCATAAATTCCATGTCCAGGTTTCTCCATAAATACGTTATGTCCCCCAGAATCAAGAAAAGGGAATGTTTTAAAAATATTACCAAGCATATATGAACACTACGGAATGTGCAATAATAACCAAATTTGGTATTTACGTTCAGAATATTTCAAAGATGCAACATGAAGGTTTCTAGAAAATTCCACTGCCTCAAACTACTCGTACAACGAGGATTTTTCAAAAACTTTGTTGGTTCTAGCGATTTGAAATAATATGCGTTTAACACACATGCACAAAAAAATTACATATCTTGAATTTTGTGGGAAATTGCTCTAAATTCATCTTCAGTCGGAACGGATTTTATATAAATTTGTATAAAGTGCTAAACAAAAAGTGATAGACAAAAACCTATTACTACTCGTACATAGAAATGTAGATTTCCTTTAAAAGCATGATTGATTTAGAATAAACGTTAGTGGTATTGATTTGACGTTTTAAATATTTCCCACACTTTTTTAAATGTGCTATCCCTGTTCCGCTATTTCCCACTATATTATGGAACGAATGTGGAATTGCAAGGCTAGAATATGGCGACTATCTTTCTAAACATCATTGATTCGGATTTGATTCCCTTTCTAGCTTCAAAAAAATATGCGAGTGAAATTATTTCTGCAAATGTTTAACTGGATTAACATGAAGCACATAGAAAAATGAGCTTTCATTTATGGGAAAACTATAAAAAATGAAGAGAAAGTCATGGAAGTGTAAATTAATTAATTTCTTGTCTTTATCTACTTATATTTTCTTGTGTATAGTGATTTTTTTCCTTCGCTTGGAAGACTTGTTCGCGGTGCATATGAACTGCAGAATTCGCTTACAGATTAAACTGAAAATGCAGCCAAGATTTCAGCGTTCATGGGCTACTTATCAAAAGCCAAGCTTAAAATATGAGCGACAACTGAATAACGAGAAAAGGATTCGAAATCATGCCAAGGATGAATTCTTCCCAACCGTTAAACGGCGTCAGACTGCAGATCTGCATGTTCCAGCGTTCTCTTTTCTGGCACATCTTCTGTTTGCAGTCAAATATAAAGTGGAGATCTCTTCCACTACTGGTTCAATCCAACTCCAAATTGCGAACAGACTTTCAGAATGCGCTCGCAATGAATTGGTGCTTATTGATGTTATCTGGAGAAGTATTTTAGCATAATAACCATGACCGGGATTGTGAAGACATGCCAAATATTAATTATTGCATTAGAGGAATCGCTAATATTTACATAACTCCTTATCATATGGGTCACAGGTTATAAAAATGACCACTTCTTAGGTACATATTTGGGAGTAGCACAGACAGAGCTAGGGAGAGTGTGCGCAAAAGGTAAAATGGGGGAAAGAGAAGTTAAACACTGATTTAGGATAAATTCATTGGAGGAAGAATGGGGTATGCATGGGTTAGGGTGGGGATAATGAATTTAGTGGTATGATAAGCATAAAAAGGGCGCAGAGATGTACAAAATGCGGTAGATTGTATGAAAATTGGCACTATATTTTGGACTGTAATGGTACGGATAAGGGAAGATAGAATCTAGTACCGAAAAATTTTGTGTGTTGCACTCATACGACTTTGTCTACTCTTGTACTAACCATTCGTACAATCTCTTATTCCTATATCTTCTTCGTGCTAGCTGAGATAAACATTTGTACAAATTATCTTATTGCTTATTTCCTTGTAGGTGGAAGGGGAATATTGGAATACAGTAGGCTTTGTGCGATAGTCAAATCTTTTAAAGCTTTGAGATTCCGTTCTCTTTGCACTTAACATATAAAAAAATGAACAACGATGTTCCATTTCACGGAAGTTTTGTTTTCCGAAACTCACGCACATAACAAGGAATATCTCCGAAATGGTTCACTTTACAGGAAAATTTATTTGGAGATAATTTGTGTATTTTAACAAAATCTACATTTTCTTGTATAGTATGACTTGTATAGTATCTTTAACGGTTTGCCAGTTATGGAAAACTGTGTTGCACTCACATGACTTTATCCAGTCTTGTACTAACCATTCCTACAAACTCATTCCTTTGCAGAAATTATCTTATGCAGCTAATGCGATAGTCAAATCTTTTAAAGCTTTGATATCCCGTTTGCATGCTTAACATTCACAAATGAACAACGAGGTTCCATTTCACAAACGTTTTAAGTTTTCCGAAACTTACACACATAACAAGGAATATCTCCGAAGACTGTTCCAACAGAATATGAAAACAAATACACCTATGTTTGGTATGATTACCTACCAAATATAAATGTATATAATTTCGAAATTATCATATCATTCTTATACCTACCTTTTGTGCTTATAGTAGTTATACCCATGTATAAAATAATTTAGAAATTTCTGAGCATTAATCTTAATCAGTTTGCAGTCATTTTTATTTTCTCTACTTGTTTTGGTAAAGTAGAAGCAGTGTATTTCACCCAAACATTCAATATCGAGATTTCACCGGAAATGTATGTTTCGAGGCCCTCTGAGTCCAGAAAAAGCATTTTTAGGGAAAGGTCCGTGTGTGTGTGTGTGTGTGTGGGGGGGGGGGGGGCTGTCAGTTTGTGGACAGCATAATTAAAAAACGGAAAATCGGTTGAAAACCAAAGTTGACATTTAAGATTAATGCCAGCTGCTGTATGTAATGAATGATAAACTTTAGTTTCAGCACATGTAGACTTATAATACGTCATATATCTAAATCAAGATGGGTTTCAAGAGTGCAGCTACATTACCTACATTATTACAGAAATGCTCACTTTGGAAAATAACGCTACTGGTTATTACAAAAGTCATAAACTGTTTTAACTAATATTGTAGGGCAAAGCTCTTCGCGACGTCTGTCAGAGAGGAAGAACCACTGCCTCCTTAATTAAGCAACATGTAGACAAAGAAGGACCACTAAATATTTAACTAAACCCTCGTGATAGTGACAGTGAAACATGATAATGATAAAATGATGTTCGCATAAGCCAAACACACACAGTTACAGTAGAAGCTTTTCCTTTGTGCATAATGACCTCCATTATGTGCCGTTAAGGAGTTACTCCATCACAACATTTCGTCCGCCATTGTCGAGGAACATCATTTGTATGAGCAACAAAACTCGATATTATGAGCTGTGTGCAAACTACCTTCGTTAATTCGGTGTGTTTACTTTCACAACTGGGCTGGAGGGTCTGTTCATCCTGATGTTTATTATAATATGGTGCTTCACTTTCTCAATAAGACTGTGAGAATGGTTAGTACAAGAGTAGAGAAGGTCATGTAAGTGCAACACATTCAAATTTTTTATTTCTTATGCGTTGTAACGTTATATATTCACAAGAGATAATTTAAATCTTTGTGCTTTCTATTTGATCCCATACTTACCTAACAGCATTAACACTACATGGCTTCACACAATTCACAGATTCTTTACATATACAGGGTGGAAGGGAAGTCATTACATGCCTTTTAGTACTTGATTCATAAAGCGGACACAAACAAGAAAGTCTAATAGCATTTTTTCTTTAATCAGCCGATTTCGAAAAAATAAAAGGTTTTTGATCCAAATTGGATGCGTAATTCCACAGGAATGTGCAAAGATAGCATTTTGTTACTAGCTGTGGTAGTAATTATGGGACATCACACAGGGTTAGGAAATAATTAATCACTTATAAGACGTGAAGGAATACTCCAAGCAGCGTTTTTACACGTGAAGTAGGTCGACAACGTTACGTCGAGGTTGGTCAGGGAATTGAGCTGGTTTGTGGATGTAAACAAGTCTATCACTTTTACTTTCGCTTAATGTTTTGAGAGCTAAAGCTTGTGATTGGCCTACACTCGTGCAGTAAACACGGAAGGACAAGGCAGGGTATTTCTTTGTGTTCTCAAGACGCGCCGTTACTGTGTTTGTTTATATACTGAGCTAGGGAAAGTGACGCCCACACAATCTGCAGTGCTGCCAGTTTGTTTTCCACAAAACTAAAATACCTCCGTAGGAAACGAGAGACAAAAACGTAACATACAAAATGCGTTCGTAATACCGAAACCTATCACTGGTTTAAATTAATGTAATGACTTCCTTTCCACCCGGTACAATGAAACAGAGGTGATACCGCACCCACATCATCTAGTTAGCATCTTAGGCAACGATGCCGCGTCTGCAAACATCAGGCAAAACAATATTCTCAATTGTTAATTATAAAATATCGGTTGAATGATTTCCAATATTAGATAACAAATTTTCTCTCTTTATACAATTATTTTCATTATATGTAGACGATCTTGTTATACAAAGGAAATAGAGCAATGCGTTCTTATTTGAGATTCGTTAAAGATGCTAGAATTATTGGTATTGTACCTATCCATTTCCCATCATTATAAGCGGAGTATATTTTCTTTTGTTTGTCTGTGTCTTGGTTGGAATGAAGGTTTGCGGTTTGAACTGCATCTTGTGTGTAATAGCAACTATTTTCTCTCTACCAATTCTCAATTAAATGTCAAAGCCTTCTTTGAAAGCATATTCTTTTATAGAAAGTTACAAGGTCCTTGTAAACGGTTTTTAATGTTTTAGTAAGTTATGAAATGAAATGTTTTATATACTATGCCCATGGAAAAGAATTGGGATCTTCAATTATATGTATACCACGGTCGCGTGGATTTTGAGATGGGAACATAGAAATTTTCTCTTTTTATAATACGACTATAGTCAACGCAATAACCAGGAATGCAATAGTCTGCAAGAGAAAAGTGGGGAGAGGCCGAGATTTGGGATTTACCAACTAGAAACTTTAGCCGAGGGAGATATTACAGATATTTTAATATATTTCCGCTTAGTATTTTTTCTCTTCGTTTGTCAGTGTTTGCACAAACGAAACACACAGTTTACTATCTGACATATTTGATTTTGCATGCTCGTAACTGCGAAATGGGCGACGTTCATCTATAGTCTATCCTTTTTGTTAGACGCCTCAATGTGAATTACTGGCCTGGGTATTTTGAGGTCATTGGCCTTGCAGAAAGCATTTGAATTCCTTTCCGATAGAGCCTTCGTTATCCGTTGCAGAATATTGTTCGTTACCCTGTGCCTAACTACCTACCAGTAGAAATATCTTTACTTATGTCCCTAACAGCCTATGGTACACTTTACAAGAATTTGGGGAATCTCTCCAGAACTATAAGCAGACGTTCACACACTGACATGTTCTAGCTTTTTTATTGGATCTCAATTTTGTCCCATAACTCTAAAATTACCTTCTATACACTTGAACAGGAAGCAAGGTTAAGGGCAGGAGAAACCGGTATGAGAGTATATTCTAGGAATAACACGCGCTCATTATAAGTGTACTGAAATCAGGAGAAATGTAAGGTTATGTTCCTCATGGCTATGGGTGCTACATGCACCATATATAAAAGCCATTTTCCCAAGACTTAGTCGATATCCATACAGCTGTATTATTCTTCCCGGAAAGCATAGAAGAGTTGAAGAGGAACCATCTACACAACTTCTAATCTTGCCTGTTTTGTTATTTTTTCGAGTTGTTTGACCTTCTTGGCACACGGATCAAACTTGTAACAAAGATCTTTCAAACAGGCACTTTTCTCGAGACAAGAAGCTGGATAAAGATCATGGAAGTGCTGGATAGACATTGAAGGCAGTGGGCAGGAATCCAAGGTAACCGTTCACAAATCCAAAAGTGCTCAAAAGTAAAAGAGACCTGTTTCAAACCGCCTTTCTCTCAAAACCGGGTTTTCAATACTGAATCCTTCCTTTGTATTGGATATTCACAAAAGATGAAATAAATAAATTAAAATCTGATGTGTTGCACTCACATGACTTTCTCTACTCTCGTACTAACCATTGTTACAAACTCTTATTGCTATATCTTCTTCATGTTAGTTGAGATAAACATTTGTACATATAATCATATTGGTTATTTTCTTGTAGCTGCGAAGGGAATATTAGAATACAGTAGGCTGTGAGCGATAGTCTAATCTTTTAAAGCTTTGACATTCCGTTCTCTTTGCACGCTGACATATAAAAAAATGAACAACGATGTTCCATTTCACGGAGCTTTTAAGGTTTCTGAAGCTGACACAAATAACAAGGAATATCTCCGAAATGGTTCACTCTACAAAAGCAAAACAAGAAAACTTGTTTGGACATAAACTGTGCGTTTTATCGAGATCTACATATTTTGTACAGTAAAATTTTGCCTATCTCTTACGCTTTACGAGTTATTCAAAAGTTATCCGGACTAAACAGAACTACATAGGTTATAGCATGAAAATTCAAAATATACATTTCATTTGTTATAAAAATAATATAACATTAAAATGACATTTTAATCAAAATCGTTAGAGCCATTTTCAAGAAAATCAAAATTTTCCATTTAAAGGGCAGTTGAGGATGGGGCTATTTTCTTCAAAATCTTGGTGTTGCATCCTTGAAAGACATTAAACTTAAATACCAAATTTGGTTTTTAGCTTACTTTTCGTTTTTGAGTTATTCTGTCCACACACACACACACACACACACACACACACACACACACACACACACACACACACACACACACACACACACACACACACACACACACACCCCACACATACACACACAGACACACACACGGACCTTTTTCTAAAAATACTTTATTTTTGGGATTCAAGGGGTCTCAAAAGTATATTTCCGGTGAAATCTCGACATCGAATTTTTGTGTGGAATACAATACTTCCCCTACTTACCAGTAGAGAAAGTAAAAACAAAACAAGAAACAAAAACCATCAGTTCTCCTCTGTAGTGTATTTCCGGTTTCTGGACCTCCTTGTCTTCTTCTGTTGTTTGAGCTTGTAATCTAATCGATGTCCTGAGATACATTGTTTTGTTGCTATCTACTTCTCTGGACTCTTCTTTAATTCTAAGTATTCTTTCATTGTGTGTGTTGACACCATGTCCGCCATTATCTGTAAAGTTTCGGCTTCCTCCTTGTGCCAAATACTCTTTCCTTCCAGTTCTATCGTATTGTCTCTTCCTTTATCAGCTGATGACATAGTGTGCATTCAGATAACACATGTTCTGGAGTATCTCTCGTTTTACATTCCTCACAAATATCACTGGTTACTCTGTTAGTTCTAGTGAACAGTCACAGTGCTAATGAAGATACATTAAAAGAAATTGTTTTAACGGGTGATCCAAAAGACTCGGAACCGCCTGCGCTCGGTCCTCTGCGCTCGTCGCCGACTGCGGCTGTCATAGAACAGCGCGGATGAAACCATACATTTGTAAAACTATTTTTAAAGGCTTTACTTACCAATGTTATTAAAAGAGATTCTGAAACTGGCCACTGTCGTTGTCTGTACATTTTGGCGGGTCGGATGTTTTTGAGTCTCTGTGTTTATGTGATAACAAGCTAAGATCCTCTGTTTGAACATGAATTTTTGCACATTCTTAATTTATGCAGATGATTGAAGAGTGCAAAGCTATTCGACTGTGTAACTAATTGCTTTGTTTTCAGAAATGTAAGTACAATAGACACAGGGCAAAAGAAACTTCGCAGTAACCTTTAGAAGAATATCCCGTGTACGATATGCCATAACCCACTTCAATAATAGTTTTCAAGATACAAACTTGTGTGGGAACCGCATATCCAACTGACTGCCAAAAGTTTTTTATCAAAAGTTGTACTCGGACGTTGAAAAGGACTACAAGCTCTTTGACTCTGACTATTTAATTTCACAAATGTAACAGGGCGTGTCGCAATGCACAGAGAGGTCAAAAGAAGATTCATAGCAACCTTCAGAAGAACGTACCTTGTACCGAGTGGAAGGGGTTTCATAGAAGCATTACAAACAAAAAAGTCTAATGGCATTTTTTTCTTTGATCAGCCAATTTCGTGAAAATAAATAGTTTTTGTTACAAGTTGGATGCGTAATTCTACAAGAATCTACGAAGGTAACAGTTTGTCATATGTAAGATGCGTAGAGTAACTTATTTCTGATACAGATTCGGTAGTAATTATGGAACATCACACAGGACTTCGAAATAACTAATCACTTAAAAGAATTAAAGCAATATTCCTAGCAGCAGTTGCGCTGAGATTGATCAGTGATCTGAACGGGCTTCTGGATGTAAACACGTTAGTCGCTTGCAAACACGAGCAGGGTGGTGCAATGTTTTGGGAGATAACGAGTGCAACTGGCATTGTGATTGGTCTACATCGCACATTAAAAACGGAAAGACATGGCATGGTATTGGTTTGCACTCACGAGACGCGCCGCTGCGATGTCTATTTATATACTGACCTAGTGAAAGTGTCTTTTGTTTTCGACATTTCGTAGAGACAAAAACTAAGGTACAAAATATGTCCCTAATACCGAGATCTATCACTGGTTTAAATTAACGTAATGACTTCCATTGCAACCGGTATATGTGATAGCTTAAATGTCACTTTCTTTCAATTACATACATATGGGAACCATTGACCCCCTACTTAGCATTAGACGATAGACCGTAACACACAATGAATTGTGGATTATGGAATGCATTGCCACGGTATAAACGCAATTTCCAAGTTTAGATTCCAGATTTTTATGCAGAGTTCGAAATAATGCATCCTCCTTGCTGCATCTATTAATAGTATCAAATAAATGCCTGAGGGTTGAATGTATGTTTTTGGTTGTATGGTTATATTTCATTGTACACCCGTGCCAATAAGTGGTGCATGTTAAATTTAGCATCCTTGAGCACTCTGTGAATCACAGAGAATAATATTAATTTAGTTGTTTGTGATATTTTCCACGAAATACTGTAAAATGTGTTTTAACCCCTTCCATCCCATTTAGATAATGTTCACGATTGCCCAGTGGCTCCATATGGCACTGCGTTTCTATATATTTTCCTATGTCTGTGAGCAATTTTTTTCTCAACTGAAGATCGTAAATTCTAAAAGCAGATTGCGATTGGTAGATGAAAACTCACGTTCTTTTCTGTTTGTCAGTACTTTTGAATTAATGTTAGATGTATGCGAAGCTGTAACACCCCGGATGAAGTGAAGAATAAATTAATGAAAAATACACGTAGAAACCCTGTATATATGTGTTACGCATGTGTAAATTTAAACCTGTGGTAGACAGCTTCCTCCTTAGAACCGTGAGTCATGTGCATGTCGGTTTGCATTTCCTGACGTCGCCATTCATTTAATCGCGATGACTAAAGCCAGGATTTTTAACCAAAATGCTTAACTTTTCCGCAGTTTTAAGGATAAGCAGAGAAGTTATAGTGTATAAGACATATAGATGTGCAGTTTTAGCTATATTTGTGCTTATTTATACTTATTTATCCAAAAATGTACATTTAAAAGTGCATATTTCACAATTCGTCATTTATAAGTGATTCGCTATTTTCTCGGCTAAATACGTAAGAAAGAAACGTTTGAGAAGGAGAAAAAGAACAGCGGGGAACGCAGTTAGAGGCTGTGTTAAGCTACGCGGAACATTTCAGTAAAGTGGAAATTCCTTTAAATTCCCTAAATGCGGAAAAAAGAGTCAGTATTGCCACAGCATAATATTTAGCTAAAATCGGTACCAAAAAAAGTGCAGTACATCCATAATCATTTCTTCAACATACCTAAACTTCTAAAGGAGTTGGACGGTGAAATAATTCTTTGGCACATTCGTTTTCAGATTGACGAAATTTTGCAAAAATTGCATTTTACAGGTGTTACAGAAATATTCCGGTTACAAAACACTGTGTCAAATTTCTAAAAAGCTATCAGGCGAACAAGCACACATTGAGGAGGAATTCACTGAAGAACTGTGATACCTTTCTCATACGCCTGTGACGTCATGCGACGTCGAGAGAACATTTTCATTATACAAATCATTTTTCACTGACAGACGCAGAAGGTTTATACAGGAAAATCTCAGCATGTGTAATATAACAGTACAAGTTCTGTGAAACTGTTTATACCATATTTGTGTGCATTCGTTTTTGCTTAATTTAGTGCTTATTTTCATCATTCCCTACTATGTATAGTAGGGGAAGTATTGTATTCCACCCAAAAATTCGATATTGAGATTTCACCGGAAATATATGTTTCGAGGCCCCCTGAATTTAAAAAAAAAAAAAAAAAAAAAAAAAAAAAAAAAAAAAAAACCGCGTGTGTGAGTGTCTGTGTATATGTTTGTCAGGCTCTGGGGAGCATAAATGAAGAACTAAAAGTCGGTCAAAAACCAAAGTTGCTGTCTTTCAAGGATGCGACACGAAGATTTTGAAGAAAATTTCTGCACCCTTTACCTGGAAATTTTTTCGAAAAATTTGATTTTCTTGAAAATGCCATATGTTTGACATATTTGTATATGTATATTTGTGTGATTGACTAGGCGATTAGGCGGTCTAGGACACCTTCAACTTGCTGGCTTGGATAGCCATGATCGTTAAGGCAACACGTAGTGCATTGGCCATGCACTCAAAGCCTATGGTCGTGAGTTCGAGTCTCGGCAACCGCAGTCAAATGTGCCTGTCGTAAAGGACGGGGAGGGCCCACGTAAAATAATCGGTGTGATGGCACGCGTGGATGATGACGGGGTATCATTTGACTGCGGTTGCATGGATTTAGCTTCTTTTCTTTAAAAAAACACTACAATGTAAATTGTAAAAAATAAACAATTTTGTACAATTCAGATTATGTTTTTACATAGGTTTAATTGGTGACGAATAGTATAACAAGAATATAGCAGAAAAAACCGTTAAAAGTATTACAAGTAGGCAAAAAATGTCTATGTGCATTATAATGGCCACCGGGACTGAAAGGGTTAATTTGGTGCTTATTTTCATCATTCCCTACTACGTATAGTAGGGGAAGTATTGTATTCCACCCAAAAATTCGATATTGAGACTTCACCGGAAATATATGTTTCGAGGCCCCCTGAATCCAAAAAAAAAAAAAAAAAAAAAAAATCAAATTTAGAAAAACATCCGCGTGTGTAGGTGTATGTATATGTTTGTCAGGCTCTGGGGAGCATAAATGAAGAACTAAAAGTCGGTTAATAACCAAAGTTGCTGTCTTTCAAGGATACGACACGAAGATTTTGAAGAAAATTTCTCCACCTTTTACATGGAAATTTTTTCGAAAAATTTGATTTTCTTGAAAATACCACATGTTTGACATATTTTTATGGAAAATTATATGTATATCTTAAATTTTCTGGCTAAAACCCATGAAGTCCTATTTACTCTGGATGACTTTTGCATAACTGGTAAACTGTATGAGACCAAACTGTATGACCAAATCTGACAAAAGATGTAGATTGTGTCTAATTAAATTATTCTGTAGAGTGAACCATTTAGAAGATATTCCTTGTCATTTGTGTGAGTTTGATATACTTTTGTGAAATGGAACATCGCTGTTCATTTGTTTATATGTTAACCGTGCAAAGAGATACGAGTAGTTGAATAACAATTGCATTTTCGAAACCTTCTGTAGACCCTTGACTTGTAAGATTGGTAGAGCTGTTTGTGTAGGGGGCTGAGTTTAGTAACGGAGTATATATGCCTAGCCTCCTGGCGCGCCTGGTGGGTGCAATGAAACACAAAACACAAGGCTAGGTTTGGTCCGCAGTGTTTCATCGCTTGATTAATGCGCACTAAAATAATAGGTGCACGCCCTGATTCATTACTGTGGTGGGGTATGAGGTCGTTATTATTTCACCGCACTGCTCGTATTGGAAACACCAACAGTTTCTGAGCAGTAGTTAACATTTCGATAAGACAACCAAATCACCTCTCGCTCTTATCTTTATGACCACAAAACCCATTCCAGTATATTGTGTTTGTTTTGTGACGCTCCAGCAATCACTTGCAACGAAACAAACACTAGTGCCCATTCCGAAGTTAGGCATCTTATGGCAACCATGGGAAAAGATCGGCAGCTGATAAAGTGCTGGTGGTCGAACTTGTTTTCTTTCCTGACCAGAAATATACGTTTTGTGATAAATATAACTTGCCAGCTAAGAAATGAGTGCATGTCGGTTGTGCACAGAACTATAATCACTTTCAAGTAAAATATGGCAGCCTTTCGAGCTTATTATTTTAGTTTTAAAATAGGCAATTACATTGAAATTAAGTTATTTAGTTGTTTAACGACGCTGTCAATTGCCAGGATCACATCGGCGTGTCCCGCAGTTGTTTCACATGCCAGTAAATCTATTGACATGGAGTTGTTGTCTTTAACCATCGGTCTGAGCCGGATTTGAACCCGCGACCTTGGGATCAGTAAGCCAGCGT
Organism: Tenodera sinensis; assembly: GCA_030765045.1. NCBI lineage: Eukaryota > Metazoa > Arthropoda > Insecta > Mantodea > Mantidae > Tenodera > Tenodera sinensis. Next base: position 127,170,801 of record CM060967.1, on the reverse strand, counting down.
CTAACCAACTGAGCCACCCAGACCGACCACAGTTACATTGACTATCCGACTTCACCAAAGTAGGTGCACACAAACATCAGTTTAAAGTCAACCAACTCTGAAGAATACGGTCGTGTGACGTAACACCGTTTCGGGGATGCGTAGTTAAGAAGTGCAGAGTTAACGTAATGGCAAGATTTGTATCTGATAAACACGTAGTTACAAAGAACGTACAACAAAAGTTTCCCTTTTCCTGCCACTTCTTTGGTGTAGTAACTTCATGTGTCGGCAGCTCAGTGATTAGAGCAGCCGGACGTAGACTGGAGGATCCCTGGTTCAAATCCCGGCTATGGCATTGAAATTTTCAGTGTCATTCTAGCCCTTTACCAATTGAAGGAATATTTATACCAGGCTGGCTCAGTAGCTCAGTCGGTGGAGTACCTGCTTACTGGACAAGGGGTCCCGGGTTCGATTCCCGGCTCGAGGTGGGACATTTTCTCTAGCCAGGATTGTTCCCAATACTTCCCAGAGTGTGGAAGTATGAATGATAATGCGAATGTGTGTGTGAATGAAACGTACAAAGTCCCTAAAAACTAAAAACCCATCATTAAACGACTAATACATTTTCGTTAGGCAAAATGTTTCACAGTGCAGTCTAGTTGTATCCCATTACTGACTGAAGCAATTGGGTGAGGTTATGGAAGTCAGATGTGCCATCCGTTATTTGGAATAGCCGATTCTGCATTACAATTATAAGGGGTAATTCACCATAAGTAGCTTCTGTATTAGTGTAAAAGAAGTTCATCAAACTCAAGAGGTCCCGAGTTCAATTTCAGTCAGGGTAAGTTACAAAAGTAAGGATTTTTTTCGGGATTTACCCTTATCCTTTAAGATGAATAACTGGCAACTCTTAAGTTCTAAGGACCTCGGATTCATTTGAGCATCATACTATTTCATTCATCGACTTATTTGACCTAGCCGATTGAAGGGCGTTCACCTAAAAGGCGTTAAAAATAAATGGTAGGTGAAATGAAGTAATTAAATATCTATTGGAGTTTAAACACCTACCCAGCAACGTATGAGCCAGATGTATAATAAATAAACGCGGTGCAACAGAGATTTCCAGGCCAATGCCTACCACCCGGCCACTGCGTCCACCACTTCTGCCCACCACAGGCGTCATGAGTGAGGTGCAGTACTAGAGCTTGGGACGTTCTGAATCAAGTAGCTTCTCAGAGACATAATGAGGCTGAGTGCACCCCGAACGAGCTCTCCCAGAAGGTGAAAATCCCCACGACGGTAATGGAAAGCGAACTCGCATCTCCTGTTTGGTATATATGCAAAACGAAAAAGTAATTAAAATGAATACAGTTTATAAATTCACTCTCAATGGGAGGCGGGGAAGACAGAAGATTCTGGTATCAAAGGTTGTGTTCTCATGTGACACTAAGATTCGGACAGTAAGGTTAGTTCTGAACCATAACATCTTTGGTATACTTTATCCCCAAATAGGAGAAGAAACTCAAAGTAGAAGAATGTCTTTTTCCTCAAACTTATGAAATTACGGTTCTTCTTCTAGGCAATAATCTCTTGCATATCGTCGTACTTTCCTTTCAATAGACTTTTAAAGCCCATTCATGAAGCTATAAGCTCCTTCGTATTAAGATGTTATTGATTTCTAGACGCTTTCTGTAGTCGTTCTCCACATTACCCAGAATACAGTTCTAACAGAACCTGCACTACTGATGTTATTATCGTAGATAGTAAGGACGTTTAATTCATTACAGACCACACAATCAATAGACACTCTTCAGGATCAAAATAAGATGATGTGTAGGTCTGATTGCTCCAATTTTCTACCTTAGAAAGCATGGCCTTATTCATAACACGTAACCTCCATTTCATTTCATTTTCAATCTTCATACTTTCATATCCTGCGAGTGAATTTCGCCATCATTCACCCTGAACCTTTCAGTTGTCGACCTTCTTTTGTTCGTTATTATCCCCGGTATCATTAACTGCGATTGTATTCCCTTAGCAATCGCTGCCGTGTATCCGAGTTGCTGTAACTGCTCCAATCAGCTGTTGCTGAAGTAAAATCTGGCTCACAAAGCATCAAAGTTATTAAAACTTTTTCCTGGAAGGCAAGTATCAAAACTAAACGAAAAGAATAGCTACAAAAGTTATTATAGAATCAGAATAACATGTGGGCGGAATACAAAATGCTTTCTAAGCTAGTGCTAATAATATAGCTGCTTTAGTTAGTAATATATCTGTGATAATAGATTTCAGTACATGTTAATAGCATTGATTGTTCAGTTGTATTAAAATGTTATGACATTTTAGGAAAATTAAAATAGGTGGAATATACAGGTGTTTCTTAAATGAATAATAAAACACAAACATCAACATCACGTAAATGTAGCAGGAGGCCTTGCAATTTGTGATCTAGAAAATACGTCCACTGCATTCATTATGGTGCATATGAGGTTCAATCTCACAATTTTAAATGGCTATATGATACGTTTTTATATATTCAGGTTCACTTCATAAACTATGCAACTTTTATAAAACAACATTTTACTTCATATGCTACGTGTAGCAGCATGTTTAGAAAAAGAAAATGCCTGTGTGTGTTTGTGTGCATGTGTGCTCGTGCACGTCTGGGTATCTATGAACAGTATAACTCATAAATGAAAAATTGCTTATATTCCAAACTTGATTTTAAGTCCAGCATCTTCCAAGGATGTGACTGAAAATTTTAAAGAAAATCTCTCCTCATCAGACTTTATTTTCGAAACTTTTGATCTTCTCAAAAATGGTTCTAAGGATCCGATTAAACTACCGCATGTTTAAGATATATTCGTGCCAAATCTTGAATTTTCTTCATTCTAGATGACCGTTCCATAATTGGTAAATTGTAAGAGAGACAATATGTTACTCTATAAAAGATGTAAATCTCGTTAAAACACACAGTTTACGTCCAATACAACTTTTTTTGGAGTGAACTATTCCCAAAATATTCCTTGTTTTCCAAATGGGAAGTCATGTCTATCTCGATTAGTATGAAGTATGCAAATGTGTATCTTCCTTTCACTGCCTCTCAAGACACTTATTACGACATCCTCGAGGCTCGTTAGTTTTCTTCCGACACACTGCAGTCACCAACTCGTATCTGTCTCTCGCGCTCTCTCTCTCTAAAAAAGTTAAATCTCCTGTGGCCTCCTGTTATATTGGGGATGATGTCATACCGACTTTTCTGAATGCCACCGACACACGTGCACCGGGAAAGACTAGTTAGAAGGCTCGGAAAGGTGCTAGGAAATCCCTTTGTTGGTGCATTCTGCCGCCCATTGTTGCATCTACGTGAGGCAGCCTGATCTTGAATGTCTTGCCCGCTCGCCGGTATGTCACGTGATGCGAAGTAGCCGTCCACCATCGTGCGGCGCGCTCGTCACAATGATGATGACGACGACGACGATGATGATGATGATGATTATAATGATTATAATAATCGCTCTCCGATCGGCTAGTTTCTTATTGTTTGACTTACACATAAACAAAGATTTGGACCTTGCAAAGTTCTAAGTTGCCCTTTAATTCAATGTTTATTAGTTTATCTACTACGTTCTTCCAGTAAATAGAGGAAACAGGTATTGTATTTGATTTTCAGATTTCTGGGAAAATATATCTATTTTGAAACATCTTGAAACCAAAAAACAAAGAAAATAAAAAAAAAGTATTTTTAGTAAATGATCTGTGTGTGTGCCTGTATGTGTATCCATGTGTCTGTCTTTCAATAGTATAAATAAACACCAAAAATCGATTAACGTTTTCTAGGATGGGACAGGTAGTTGTAGGAAAACTTCGCTGTTCAAAACGACTCTTTAGGTGGATTATTTTTTAAACGACTGTAACGAATAAAGGTGTTATGTATTTAATAACAAACGAAATGTATGTTTTGAATTTTCTGGGAATAGTCTCTAAGGTTCTCTCCATTCTGAATTATTTTTGTGCAACTCGTAAACCACAGAAGGTAAACAAATCTTGTTACACAAAAAGTGTAATCTTTCTTTCTTTTTTGTGGGCATTCCTTGTTATTGAATTGCATTTTAAAATTCGTACACTTCGCTCAAGTAGAAATTCATTAATATTTTTCTTTTTCCTGTTCTTTTATTTTCACTCTCGTTATCTCCCGTACGAATTGAACGTAATTTCAAATCATGAAATAGCGATGGGCTTTGGAAAGATTAAACTTTTGCAAGAATAGTGTGCAAAATATTACAGCGTGCTTGTTTTAGTAGGTAATTTTTAAACGTTTCCTTGATTTGAACGTCGCTTCAGGCCCTACACAGTGTTGCAATGGAGCCATTCCTTTATTCTGCAAGCACTAGCTTGAAATAAAACGCTTCATGAGGTATTTATCAATGTTCAAATTGTGTTGAAAGTACAACCGGTAGTGCAACGCTTGAAAAATGATGCAAATGTTAATACACTTAGCTTGTGTTAAAAAAGAAATGGATGGCTTCCTGATGTGCAAGATAAATTGTTTCGCTAATCAACTCACCAGAGCGGAAACATAAGCAAAAACAAAAGAAAGGTTATGTAGGTAGGGACGTGCTCTTGGTGAGCTGTTATCGACTGTAAGGAAGGAAGGAAGCCATTTGCAGATGTGTAACAACACGGAAGATACGTTGTCACTAGACAGAGTTATTAACAGCGCTTGTACGTATAATGGAAAGTCCGCTTGTTAGGGTCGGAATCACCGGGCATTTTAATCAAATGCTTGGCGTTCTGCCATCTCAAACTGCTCCACTAGGGTCCGGGAGTCGAGCCCTTTCTTGTAAGCTGGTTGGTTCATGCACATGCAAATGCACTAATTGTTTCCATGTAGCTATTGTTGATCCTGGGCTGCAGTAGACGCGCTAAATTGGCTCGGTAACCAAGGATTAATGGGTCTCCAGTTCCAGAGTTCAGAATTAAACACATTATTTCTTACACATTATTGTTTGTCAACCAATGATGTAACTTTGAATGAAGCTCTCAACTGTCTTGGGCATAAATAAATAATTCTTATAACTTACTTTGAACATAAAAAAATTAGAACATTTTTATCAACTTTCTATAAAAGGTGTCCACTTTCCAATTAATAATTTCTTCAAGTACAAATTTTCATAAGGGTTTATCTATTTCTTGCTAAAACTTTTTCTGCCGTGTGAGATTGTTCAGGGGGTGCGTCTATGGCCGCATGTACTACGTCTCGGGCTCTTAATGTAGTTTTCTCGTGGTACCTCTCAGTCGCTAAGTAAATACTGCATTGGATACTTAATACCATGACTTAAAGCTCCACCTTAAGTGTAACGTGCCAGCTATGCCATCTATCCATGGGTAACGAAAGCACTGGGTGGCACACTAGTGTCATCTGTCCTTCACAAAGCGGAGATACAGTTGATCTACACCGATTCTTCTGTGTACACGTGACGAAATAAGGGATGAGACCTTGAAGACTAACTGCCCGCTATATTCCAATGTATGAGATATCTCCTAACAGAACGATCACGGTATGACCACCAGTTTAAGCAACGTAAAAGAAATAGAGGAAAAGGTTTTATTATAACTGTAATTAGTCGCCGAGATATCACTGAAAGATTTCTTATTCACAATAAAAGTCATCGCAGTCAGCTACTTCGATTTCTGCTTCTCCTCAGTTATTGATCTGCTATTTCCAGTTTGTAAAAGCGGTGTCACTGTTCAGCAATCCCACCCCTAAAGCAAAGGTAAGCAAGTCCGTAGATTTTTGTTTCTGAATAGGAATACAAGGATTGAATAGTAAAATAATTAGCTCTGCAGGCAATTTTCACTCAAATTCTTCACCAGCGTACCTAAAATACACTTTTCAGTATGAATGAGTCCATTGACATAATTTCCTTCAATACTTTCTGTTCTAGAAAATGCAGTATATTCTTGCAGCGTTTCAGTGGCATGATATTACTGTGTCGTCATTCTGACAGCACTGAACACCTTAATGGATAAAATACTTCATCTTATTCTTATTCTCCACTAAGCATTTAACCTTTCCTGAGGCTTGTTCCGTGCTGCAAATGCTTAATTAATTGATTTAACCATTGTTTCCTAGGTCTTCCAACGTTTCGTTTTCCTTCGGGTATGTAGTATATTTTCTTCGGGTAAGGTTTCTTATTCATTTTCTCCAAGTGTTGTAGCCACCTTTGCCTGTTATGATCTATTTCTTTATTTAGGTTAAAGATCCTTATTGATTTCTTACATCATGTTTTATTCTGTCTCTTTCAGTAACTCCTATATAGCTTTATAGTTTTTTGCTCAGCCGGTATATAGCTTTATAACTATACCGGGTGGAAGAGAGTTGCCGAGTTACTTGATGTCTGAAAAAACTGCTCGGCTTATTTCTTTAATTCTTTTAAGTGATCAATTATTTCGAAAACCTGTGTGATGTCCCATAATTATTGCCAAAAGTATGTCTGAAATAAGTTACTCTACGCATCTTACAAGTAACAAATTGTTATCTTTGTAAATTCTTTTGGAATTACGCATCCAATTTGGAACAAAAACGATTTATTTTTTCGAAATCGGCTGATCAACATAATGCTATTAGACGTTTTGTTTGTAATGCTTCTATGAAGTACATATTAGAAGGAATGTATTAAGTAATATTCACATACAACTAAAACATACTGCTGTAAAGGCAAAATTAACGAGATCACTACGCTCGCTGAGATCCAAACTGACAAAGAAGGGACTTGAACCTGTCGCAACTACACACATAGTAACCACCTACTTAAATATTTCGTCTCTGTAGGACGTCAAACCTTGGCATGTAGACGTATTCATGCGGGTCCATTTCCTTACCCAGATAACAACGTTTATCTCTGACTCTCACAACTTTGTGCAATGCGGGATGTATTTCATTTACATGCTGGACGCAGTTGTGATAGCGGATTTCATCAACCAGGCATGGGAAGCCAAGCGAACAGCAAAATTCAATTTCATCTTATAACCCACTACTTCCCATCCGACAGCGCAATCGATTGTGTCATTTTAGTTATCCTGCAGGTTTTTAATGCCCAGCTGTAATCCACTCCACCTTTTATTATCTCTTTTCACATCTCGCTCTTTCATTTTCCTCCATAAGGCATTTTATTATCTTCTCCTTCCATTTTATGTGCTCTTGTTTCAGAAGTTAATTTGATTCCAAATATCCTGGTCAGGATGGATTAAGTTTCATTATTGCCGTCATATTTAACGTTGGAGTCAGATGGAGCATTTCCCTCTGGTATATTCACGAGGCTAAGGGGTGGAGGAAAAGGAGACATTCAATTAAAACTCTACTCTTGATCTTTGTGTAAGTAATTAATTTTCTTTAGTTGCTTGAGCTGTTTCTTTTTGCTCTGTCGATTTAATACTCACTCTAAAGGGAAAATCCATTTAGTGTCTGTTTTTATGTGCTGCATCTTGAAATACCTGATCAGAGATCAAATTGGGATCTTCAGTACTGCAATTCTTCCTATCTCTTATATCTTTACGTTCGACTTAAGCCCATAAATTGCGAAAATGAAATGAGGCGGAAAACTCGGGCACTGAACAGCAATCGCGATGAAATCCATGTCAAGATCGTGATCCATAAAGTGCAATAATGTTTCCTGAACCAAACCCAACGTCCTTTAACTTATTGTGTTCCGCAAAGCACTTACAAATGGTTTTCTCCCTGTCTCATTTCACTCTGCCTGAATCTGGCTGGATTTATGATGTCCTAACCTTCAAACGTAAGCTATACACCCACTGCTGAATTTGAGTCAAATTTTTCAAAAGACTGGTTTCTATTCCAAAAAATGTAATGTGTTGCACTCACATGACTTTCTCTACTCTTGCACTAACCATTTTTACAAACTCGTATTCTTCTGTCTCCTTCCTGTTAGTTGAGACAAACGTTTGCAGAGATAAAATTATGTTATTCTTTATTTCCTTGCATGTGCTAGGGAAATATGAAAATACAGTAGGCTTTGAGCGATAGTCAAAGCTTTCAAATTCCTCTCTCTTTTCCCGGGTAACATAAAAAATTAATAACGATGTTCCATTCGACGGAAGCTGAAGTTTTCCAAAACTCACGAAACTAACAAGGAATATCTCCGGAATGCTTCACTCCTGCAAAAAACGCATTTGCGTATAACTTTGACGGCGCCGTGGCCGAGCAGTTAGCGCGCTTGCCTATCACCTAGGCGGCCCGGGTTCGATCCCAGGGACCCGCATGTGGTATTCGTGGTGGACGAAGCGGCGTCAGGGCGGGTTTTCTCCGGGTGCTCCGGTTTCCCCCGCCATCTCATTCCACCGGTGCTCCATCTTCATTCCATGTATCATCAGTGTCACCGCCTGCGGTGCCGTAGGAGTAAAAGCGGGCGTTAAACACTACAACCCCCCCCCCCCTGCGTATAACTTTTATGTTTTAACAACTACATTTTTTGTGTAGTAAAATTTGGTCTATCTCTTACAGTTTACCAGTTATGCAAAAGTCATCCACAGTAAATAGATCTACATGGGCTATAAACAGAAAATTCAGGATATACATTTCATTTGCCTTAAAAATATCTGAAACATATAGCATTTTAACTAAAATCGTTGAAGGCATTTTCGAGAAAATAAAAATTTTCAAAAATGGTCTATGTAAATGGTAGTTTAGAATGGAGGAGTTTTCTTAAAAAATAGTTTTGTGACATTCTTGAAAGATATTAAGGTTAAATGCTAACTTTAGTTTCTAACGACTTTTAGTTTTTGAGTTATGCGGTTCACAGACAGGCAGACACACAGACACAGAGGCCTTTTTCTAAAAATGCCTGTTTTGGATTCAGGGGCTTCAAACCATATATTTCCGGTTAAATCTCGACATGTGGATTTTGGGTCGATACAGTACTTCCCCTACTTACGTAGTAGAGAAAGGAAAAATACTTTGAACTTTTAGCTTTAATTATAGAAGTTGCCCTTAGTCTTTTAAATGTTGAACACATAACGAATTAAATATCCATGAATACACGGCCTAAAAGTGTATAGTACGGAGGGGGACACCTCGCTCACGTCGACCTACGCAGGTCTATTGTGGCTACCACTCCCCAGGAGGCAGGGATGAAAGAGGGAATCGAAGGGTTGTTATCAGATTCGCAGCTACACAGGCCCACCAGAGATGCGTGGAAGTCCCTAACAAGTGCTGAGATGTCTTCATCCCGGCGATAGGCCCCGCCAAGCAGCCAGCATCACACCGCGAGTCCGGGTCGGTATCGCACGAAGCGCCCCGTCTCCTCCTCTACGGAGGACAAGGGCCAACAGACGCCACCCAGCGGCGAGAACAGCAGTTGCTATGCGCAATCATCCACGCCATCTACCCGACACTGCCCACATCACATGCCTGGAACTGCACCACCTGAAAGGTGATACAGAAATGAAGTGACATGGGGAAACCACGGTTTTACCCTTTAGCCTGTACACGACCTAAAGGCCTGTGTTCACCTCCTTTTACCTCCTTTAATTTTTCTTACATCTTTGTGCATTAAAAGTTTTGCTTGCGATGTAGTTTGCAACAAATCTTGTTCAAATTTTCAGCAAAGCCTCCTGATACATTTCCGACTGCACACAAACACACACAGAGATGCAAGCTTAGTGTCTTATCTGGAAATGACTGGTTTTTCTTCAGGAAGTCTCACATACATATTTCCCATGAGATCTGGTTAGTTATTTGAAGGAATAATGCAAGTTCTTTCTACATTAGGCAGGTACTTACATACAAATCGGATATTACATTCACATTAATCTCTCTATTCACTCTTGATGTGGTAGCTATGTGATGATTTCAAATTATATTGTTTTTGCAATAGCTTACAGAAAGATAAAAAGAATGACGGTTTTACCAGATGTACATAAGTTATCCAGAACACAGGGAATCACAGAAGCTATGCCTAAAACATTCAAGAAATACATTTCATTTGTCATGAAAATAATGCGTGTTTAAATCAAAATCGTTAGGGCCATTTCTGTGAAAATATGCCATGCAAAGGTAGTTTGTAATTGGGAGATTTGTTAACAAGGTTCGTTACACTCTTGGAGGACGCTAAACCTAAACATAAAGTTTCAATTTAATCGATTAGTCATTTTGTAGTTATGCTGTTGACACACACGCACGCACACGCAAACATATGAGCGTTTATACTTTCGCTACTTGGTATAGTATTGTATTCTACCCAACATTTCGATGTCAAGATTTCACTGGAAATAAATGTTTTGAGGCCCCCTGAATCCAAAAAAGCATTCTCACGCGCGTGTGCGTGTGTCTGTGTCTGAATGTGAACAGCACAACTAACAAGCGAAAAGTCGGTATTTAAGCATAATATCCTTTTGAAGAAATTCCTCCATCCTAAACTACTCTTCCACGGATAATTTATCAAAATTTGGATTCTTTCGAAACTGACTAACGATTTTTATTAAAATGCCATATTAAGATATTTTTGTGGCAAATTGAATGCATATTTTGGTTTTTCTGGCTATAGCTCAGGTAGTCCTGTTTACTCTCGATGACTTTTATATTACTGGTAAACCGTAAGAGATAGATCGAATCTTGCTGAAAAAAAATGTAGATTTCGTTAAAACACAAGTTATGTTCAAATAAACATTTTTATGGAGTGAACTATTTCAGAGATATTCTCTGTTATTTGTGTGAGTTTTGCAGTACTTGTACTTTTCTGAAATTTAGCGTAGTTGTTCACTTTTTTATATGTTGGCCGTGCAAAGAAAACGGAATTTTAAAGCCTTCATCAAGCAACCAGCTTTAAAGTATTTGACTATCACTCACAGCCTACTGTAGTCCCTTATTCCCCTTTTGTCTACAAGAAAATTAGCAATAAGATATTTTCTGCAAATCTTTATCTCAGCTAACATGACGATATAGGAATAAGAGTTCGTAACAATGATTAGTATATAATAGTAGAGAAAGCCATGAGAGTGCAACACATCAGATTGTTTCTCTAACAATTCTTTTTTTTTTTTTTTTATTATTTTTTTAATTCAGGGAGCCCAAGAATTTTTATTTCCGCCGAAACCTAAATGTCGAATTTTTGGTAGAATGTCTAGTATGTATGTGGTACAGAAAGTAAAACGCAAAATTTGCCTTGATTTCTGTTTTGGAAGGCAGTTTCCATTGGTTTATTTGCTGGTTCTGCTAGTCTTCCTTGAGTTAGAGAAAACGCTCTCGGCATATTTAAGTAGAACCTGCTTCCTATAATTGCTTGAATCAGAGCAAATATACCACACAGTATACATACGTTCTTCTGGGTCCTCTATAACCTGAAACACTACACAGAATATATAATAATGCAATAAGAATCTCGGCGTACAATTTCACCATTTCGCTTCATGTTACCAATTCAGTTTGCAAGGGAAGTTTGGGTGGAAGTTATCGAGTTTCAGATACGAAAGGAAAGTATGGAAAACATTTTCAATAGAATACTCGCACATAGCTGAGTTTTGTAACAGAAAACCGTTTTTACAGAACTACGCATTGCTTTATTCTCATGTTGCAGTTAAAAACTATATGCTTTGGGGATTACAAAATGGCTGGGGGTACATAAATAACACATTTACGGTGTACGTTATGTTTAGTTTCATAGATCATAGCATTACATCCAGTTTTTACTTTCTCTACTACGTTTAGTAAAGTAGAGGAAGTATTGTATTCCACCCAAAAATTCGATGTCGAGATTTCACCGGAAACATGTTTTGACGCCCCCTGCATAAAAAAAAAAGTATTTTTAGAAAAAGCTTTGTGTGTGTGTGTGCATGTGTGTGTGTGTGTGTGTGTGTGTGTGTGTATGTGTGTATGTGTGTGTGGGTGTCTGTGTATGTCTATCTGTTTGTCTCTCTGCCTGTGTGTCAGTCTGTGGACAGCATAACTCAAAAACGAAAAGTTGATATTTATGTTTAATGTCTTTCCAGGATGCGACACGAAGATTTTGAAGAAAATGTATCCACTCTGAACTACCCTTTACAAGGAAAATTTGGATTTTCTTGAAAATGGCTCTAACGATTTTGATTAAAATGTCACAGTTTGATGTATTTTTATGACAAATGAAATGTATATCTTGAATTTTCTGGCTATAGCCCATGAAGCCCTATTTACTCTGGATGACTTTTGCATAACTAGGAAACACTGGGAGATAGACCAAATGTAACTATACAAAAATTGTAGATCTTGCTAAAACACAATTTATGCCTAAATAATTTTTTTTTGCAGAGTGAACCATTTCGGAGATATTCCTTGTTATTCGTGTCAGTTTCAAAAAACAAAACTCTTCGTGAAATGGAACATCGTTGTTTATTTTTTATATGCTAAGCGTGCAAAGACAAGGGGATCTCAAAGCTTTAAAAGATTTGACAATCGCTCAAAGGCTACTAGAAATAAGCAATAAGATATTTTGTACAAATGTTTATCTGAACTAACACGAAAAAGATATAGGAATAAGAGTTTGTAAGAATGGTTTGTACAAGGTTAGAGAAAGTCATGTGAGTGCAACACATCAGATTTTTTAGTACAACTTGGTGAGCTACAATATTTGTTTTCAATTGCTGATGTTTTATTAATGCATTACTTAGGTATTTCACAACCAAATTATTAATGACAAAGTCAGGCTGCTAAGTAAAAGTATAGTAACAAGTAAGCTAGATTGGAAAATGGCCCACTGTGCGCAGGAGCACAAATGACAGGTTAGAATTCAATTATTCAGGATACAATATGCCCTATTATAAGTATGGCGACAATAACATTAAAATTTATAATCTGAATAGAATGCGCGCTATTTTTCATCGTATGCTAAAACGTATAACGAATAGATGGAAGTTTCTCAGCATTGTGGCTCTTACCGAGCTCACTTAGGGAAGTGAATATTGGATAGTAAAACGGTCTGATTAAAAGACAGTTGAACCGGTGGGAATGAGGATTTTACGTTCAATACCGGCATTGACTATTTTATATAAGCAGCGAAATGAAAATATTATAGCAGGTATTCGCATATATAAATAAGATGATAGAATTTACAAATTTTGAGCAAATACCATAGCAACAGGTGGAAGAAGTATCTGCAGTCGACTGCAAAGATGATAAGGTTTTCTTGATGTACCTACAAGTGGGCTAACGATATCCGTGAAGGGCGCTAACGAATTATTTGAAAAATCAAGATCTTGTTTGCCTAACCCTTTTATTACCCGGTTCAAACTTCTGATATTTATAAATAATACTTTTAGAGGAAATATGGACGAAATAGTATATCTGCATACACAGTAAAAATGCCATGTTTCAAATTCCATAAGGGTAAATAAATTACTAAAATGAAGCCATTTAGACATGCATAAATGGTTTTAATAAATTAATGGTTATTTTGTATCTATTTGTAATAAATGCAAATAATAGTTGAAGGGGAAGGAGTTACTAAGGCTTTCCCTCATTGTATAACAAGATGAAATCTTAGAGTACCAGATAATTGATTGGTTATAGATTTGGGAATATGACGTGATGCAGGTGGTTAGTACGCCAGTTTGAAGCAGTTTGTTCTAAATGTACGACGGTTGTTGCTTTTTTGATATGGATGAATCGTTCCAGCACCAGTGAAGATTGTAATATACGCACTTTTCAGCTGGTGACTGCCTGGCTGGTACTCAAGCAATGAGATTATTATCTCAAAGTATGCGTGAGTGTGGTTTTCAGAAAGGGTGACACGGATACTTGATACAGAATATTTTAATTAACGTTTCAAGTGATACAAAATCAGAAGAGCCGGCTTACTATTTAAATATAACTTCTATAGTATAAATACTTAGTGAATATAATTCCCGGCGATATAAACCACTACGGTTGGCTTCAGTAAGTAATTCAACTCAGTTCTGCTACTAGGTTAAAGAAATAAAATACGTCCCGACGCTCCGATTTCCCTAGAATAAGTGAGATCTATCGACACCAAACCAATGCTAACACTACTAATTTCCCCTTTGTTCTTCAAGATATTACAGTCTTCCAATTTGAGATCCTAATGACGTGTTGCAACATATTTTCTACAGGTCTCAAAATTGGCTATATTCCCGTACGATCTCGTCTATAAATAGATTCCAGGAATGTCACGTTAAAGCAATGCAGATGGTTTGGCAATACTGCGTTACTGCGTTAATTGGCTCACCAAGCTACCTGGGCAAATTGGCCTACAGAATCCAGTCGTTGCTAATTACCTAAATATTTTTCTTGCAATCAAGACTATTGTTCCTGCACTGACATATTTTATAACTCTAAATTTATACAACACATTCCTCTGACATTAATATTTAAAGTGATTCGATTTGCTTGGTTTCGTTTTTAATTCTAATCCCTGTTTCAGATGTATGCTAAACTCCCATTTACAGTAAATCTAATATGGATAAGGTAATAATAATAGTAATAATTATTAGTGCAGTGTAACTCAAAATATTTATTCTACGTATTACTTAGAAAGTACAACTCTTTTAAAAAAAAACTAGGGTATTGCATCAGCAAAAGTTCACATTTTCAGAGTTTGATACTCTTGAAACAACTGGGAATATAAAGGTATAAGATCCATGTAGGAACAAATCAGTGGATGATGGGGGGTGATTGATAAGGGCCGAGGAAGGCGGACATTTTTCTGAGCAACCATAATGCCTTGTCCACAACGCAATATGAAAACAAACAACGTTATCTTATCTTGTGTTATGCCATTATAGAGCACGGTGATCACCCGCAGAGAGAGCGACAGAGCATATTGTGTAACAAGAACATCAGTATATTTTCCCTCAGTTTCTAATTTAAGCTCTGCGGGGTGACATTCAAACTTGTTCGTATCATTCTGAGGACAAGCAATATGCTCTGCTTTCTATGAGACAGTAATTGTTTTTCAGGAACACAAATAACCGTTGTGATTGAATTTAGGAGGCAAGGAAACATAACAGAACAAAATTCTAATGATTTTCTCTACACTTTCCTCAAAACTAGTCTTCCAAAAGCTTAGTCTTCCGTCGACTTCATGTTATTGAAGCAGTTATTTATTTCGCTTCACGTTGGTGTGACCTTTGAAGCAGGATTAGCCATCCTTCAGATTCAGTCCTTTGCCGCCGATAAAGCTATTAGCTTTCTCTCCCTGGGTATGCGTGAGTTTTGTTTTGAAAGAACGACACCAATTCTGATAACGTCTTTTAATAAAATGTTCCATCTTTTCACTATTTCCGCTGAGAAGTTGCCGAGCAATGTAGTCTATTATAAAATAATTCACCAGCCAAACAAAACAGTACTCACAATAATGCACCTAAAGTATGCTCTACCATGCTCTACCTTAGACGCTCCTTAGAGATGTTCATCTCTAAAGTGACGAAAGAAAAAAAAAATAAATAAATAAAATAAAATAAAATAAATAAATAAAAAAATAAATAAATAAAATAAATAAATAAATGAATGAATGAATGAATGAATGAATGAATGAATGAATGAATGAATGAATGAATAAATAAGTAAATAAGTAAATAAATAAATAAATAAATAAATAAATAAATAAATAAATAAATAAATAAATAAATAAATAAATAAATAAATAAATAAATAAATAAATAAATAAATAAATAAATAAATAAATAAATAAATAAATAAATAAATAAATAAATAAATAAATAAATAAATAAATAAATAAATAAATAAATAAATAAATAAATAAATAAATAAATAAATAAATAAAAACTGCTGAAACTACTCAACTTTTTAAATTAGCGAGGCTAGCCCCTTTTTATACGTTCGCTTTCTGTATTAATTTTTTACTGAAAATTAATACTCCAATTATTATGTTTAAACCTTTAATGCGTGTATAATTTCGGTATCACTATTCAAGATAAACATTTGCAGTAATGGTTTTATTACACACTCCCTTTAAGCAGTGGCGTAGCCTGATCAGCATATTCGGGGATATAACCCAGCGATTGTGGTAAAATTCGTTAAAATATAACCCAATCTTAACAGAATTGCTCTTCGGAGTTTTCAACTTTTACCATTGTCTGAAACAAATGCTCGATTATACTGAGAATATAATTTAAGAGAAAATGTGCTTTCTATCAAAACTTACATTTGTAAAGCAAATAGACCTCTGTTTGACATTTCCGCGAACATTTATGTAAGGTGCGGTGCAGAGTTGTTCTTCACTATTAACGTCAGTAGTTTATGAAATATCAAACCTACTTTCCTTTTAATCGGTTTATGTTTCGCCTACACTTGCACGAAAGCACAGCTCTCTTCTATTGACATTGACACACTCTTCAGTCTTTCTGATATTACAACTCCCAACTGTTTTCTTCTCGTAGCCTTGACTCAATCCTTTCACTGTGTTTCTTCACTTTATACGTCTCTCATACACTAACTCCGACGATACAATTACTCGACGCTCGTTAAAAAGTCTTTGCTTCTACGCGCTATTTCCTTGGCACTTTATATAGCGAGAATAACGTAACATGGACCTTCCTCGACTTCCACAAACACGGCAGCCGCCTGTTCCAGGATCCTTTGTTATGCGCCGCGCTCATTGTTGTGAGACACGTATACACAAACAGTCGCTGTAACGCCGTTGTCGGCCTGTGTATTATGAAGTGGGTTAGTCCCGACCATCCCTTGTTGTGCGGCGTCAGAAGTTAATTTGTTGGCTTGTTTAACCATTTTCACCATCATTTACACAACTATTGCAGCAAACGAATTGTAATTGCTTAATAAGGTGTTCATAATGCTTCCACTTATAAATTAGCAATAGCTAAGTCGAAGGCTGGCCCTTGTTTAGTATTTTCATATCCTCATTCTTACCTCTTTCATATTAAGAGCCTTTCTAATACAGGCGATATTTCAAATACCCCCATAAAAGTAATAAAATGGAGCGAAATCGTTCCCACAACAACCAAATCTTGTGTATAAAATAAATACAACTGTTCATGCAACTAAATGAGATAATAGTGAATAATGCCCCAGCCTGTACAATAATGAGTGACAATTTTGCTTCGGTTTTGTCACATTTGCATTTCAAATTACAGTAGAATCCCAAAATAACGCGGTTTGTGTGGGGCGTGCTTTAGCCCTGCGTTATAACGATTCGGCGGTTTATCGAAGTGTAAAATTATAAGTGACAAAAATCGATTCCGCGGAGGTGATGGGAAACATTAGTTCAATAATACATTGTTAAGTATGTAATATACGGTAAAGTACATCACTTTTAAATGCAATTACACATTACAGTGTGTACGTGGTATTTTGGACCGCGCTCTTCTACTTTGTTAAGATTGATATACAAGAACATGTTTAGTCTTGTGTCCCAAAATAATTAAAATGCATCGGCATGAATAGCACTATTGGCCAATTCCTTTATTACTCAGAAATCTGTAGCTAGAATTATATCGAGTAATTGTTCTGTAACAGTTGACTTCCGTCTCAGTCTACCGGTGTGACACAGCGCATGTTTGAGGGGTAACGCCCAAATTCCTGCAGATGTTTATCGCCATTTACACGAAATGAATATATGTCTTACATTCACAGGCCTTCGCTATGGGATGTTTTACCAACTATTCTTACTGCGCGTTTTGTTGTATATACAAAGGGACTTCAAGTGATAGTTTAAAGAACAAGTTCTCAAGAATCTCAAAGTGGTAACTAATAGCTGCTTTGGAATGACAAGGTTCAAAGTGACAAAAATGGAAAACATTGGATTAATATGTGCTTTGATACTGTAATAATTCAATCTGTAACAATACCATCGCTGGTGCCACCTAGTGTTTCGTAGATTGAACAATGACAAAGTTCTCTTTGTAGAGAAAAAAGTTAGGGGTACATCTTTGGGATGAGGAAGTTCTATCTGCACTATTAATCTATTTGAAGTAAGAATTATATCTGTAGGATTAATGTCCTTGGAGTAACAACATGCTATCTGCATTCTCTTGTGTTTGTGCATCAATGTATCACCCCCAAACAATAGCAGCAAGAAAATTGCAAACCAGAGAAAATGTAAAAATAATGTCAGGAAGTAGAAACATGAAACAGGAGAAGCATATGTATATAAGCAGAAGAAAATTGGTTTTGCAGAAACAAATACAATTTCTAGTTCAAGGGGAGTCATCATCCAAAATAAGTAGGTGTTGTGCAAGTTGTAACAAAGGTCAATCCAAAGTCAACAAGAATAAATAAGGAAATGTTCGATGAGAAAAACAAAGATTTAAAAGACATGATATTTATGCCTGAACATGGTAGAGAGCATATTTTAATATGCTTAAATTTAACTGAAAGATTATAAAGCATATCATTATTTATTTAGCTATATTTAGTTTTTAACTGTTTTATAAGCTCATTATTGATAAATAAGTGTTCAGTTAAATCCAGGAATTTATGTATGAAAACATATTAGTGTACAATTATGTATTAGCAAATGGTACAAATAAACTAAGAAAACTACATTTTGGTTTATAATGAACAAGTAATTTAATTTGTTTTATTTGAACTTATTGACAACTGCAGTTAGAACCTTGTATTGCAAAACGTTTAACTGATCTGGGAACATAGAGGAATAAGCTCTTTGGGGTACCCCAAAAATCAGCTCTGGCATTTCCCCCCATTATGGTTATATTTGGTGATATTCCATCTGTTAGGCTGCAGTAGTACCACCAACTGTTCGTAAAATATAACCATGGTAAAGCTATGGTAACATAGTTGGTGTTACTGCATCCGTTATGCTGCCACACAAGCCCTTGTATTTAAGCGCGTTGCAGGAAAGTCAACCGATAAATTTTAAAACAAGATTCTGTTTAGACGCCGTATTAATTAATTGGTTAATTAGTTAATATGTGGACGCCATTGAATTGCTCGTGTTTACGTGATTTTGTCTTCAATTCTTTTAAAGCAGTATATGCAGTTATAGTTACTGTTGTTATTTTTGTGTTTGCTACGCAGTAGTGCATATATATTACGATATTTAGCGTTCGGAAGTAATTTTATTCAAAAGCGTTATTGAAGAACAAAATATGCCGAAGGTGAGTACGTTCTTGTGTTGTGTGGTAACGATGTTCAAGTATTGTTATCGTTTGAAAGCATGTTATATCAAACCTGTGATATTTGAGGTTAGAAATGCTTTTCTTATTTACATTGGCAGTACTGCTTTTGGGGTACTGTCATCTGTAGTTTAGTGTAATGTCGGCCATGTCGCACTCTTTGGAACTGCCGATAACCTGTGTCCCCTATAACAAGGTTCCAGCTGCAAAGCGTCACTACCCGTAACTTACACTGTTTAACTTAACTGTACTCCATGATCATAAAATGCTGAACGTAAAACAAATTGTATTATAAATGATCAATTTGTGCACAGTACATGACAAACTGTTGTAGTTATTGGGTTCTATAACTGTAAGGTCTTGTTTTTCAGAACAAGGTAATCAGAACTTTGTTCATTTCAAAGCAACGATACGTGAATCGAAGTTTTGGTTACAATTCAATACTTCCTCTACTCATCAGGTAATGATGAACAATCTATGGGGAGCATATGCATATGCACGTCAGATTTTTCATTTTCCTCGACTGTATGCTGACATTAGAATCCCTTCGAGACGATTAAAAGCTGGTGCCAAAGAATCCGGGCTCCTGTGAAGCCTGAAGCTATCCGATATCCTCCTTTGTAGAATATGAGAAAACTCCAGAAAGGACGTTAGCTAAGGAGTGAGGCAGAAGTTTGTACCAGAGAAAGTTTGCTCGTTAAGTGAGGATCGAAAAGCTCTAAAAATATAGGGAATTAAAGACTGAAGCATTCACTAAAGTTGTATAATGATGACAAGATTTTGTACAAAGATGGTTTACCTACCAGAGAGATTTTCAACCGAGTAACAAAAGGCTTCTTTCTCCTTTTATGTTTTCCCGACAAGTATACTGCTTGGCGCAGTTAACTAAAAAGTGGAAAAATATAATGCTATGTATGGTCCAATTTATACAGGATGAAAAGTACTGCTTCGGCCACACGTTAATCAGAAATTCTACATGATGAAAAACAATATTTGGACTGCAAGGAAAATTTCATAATTTTCAAATACAATGATTTCAAAAATAGTTGGAAAAACTACTTTATCACTTTTATCGAAATTTACTCAGTACCTTATTTAGAATGAGGGCAACCAACATACAAAAATTCAAAAAGGTTGAAAAAATTATACAAAATCATGTAATTTGTCCTAGGTTCCCTTAAATTAAAAATGAAAGAAGTTAAAAAAGATACGAAAAAGAAACCGATATCGATTTTCCCAGAGGCTTTAGGACAATAATTTTTATTACATCCTAGAGGGAAATTACAAGTGTTCAAAAGTGTTTAGTTTATATAAATCAACCTGTAAAGCGCGTCGGCGGCGCCGTGGCCGAGCGGTTAGCGCGCTCGCCTACCACCTAGGCGGTCCGCGTTCGATCCCAGGACCCGCATGTGGTATTTGTGGTGGACGAAGCGGCGTCAGGGCGGGTTTTCTCCGGGTTCTCCGGTTTCCCCCGCCATCTCATTCCACCGGTGCTCCATCTTCATTCCATGTGTCATCAGTGTCACCGCCTGCGGTGCCGTAGTAGTAAAAGCGGGCGTTAAACGCTACAACAACCCTGTAAAGCGCGTCATATATTGCGTGGAAAGGAAGTCAATTATATTAATTTAAACCAGAAGTAGATCTCGATTTTTGAAACACATTTACGTTTCTGTGTCTGAACATTTCCTGGTAACACTGCAGATTGTGTGACCGTTACTGTTACTAGCTCAGAACATAAACAATCAACGTAAAGGTCCGTCTTGATAACATAAACACATACCCTGATTTGTCCTTCCGTGTTCACTGTGCGAGAGTAGGGAGTTTTCATCCAAAACATTACACGAAAGCAAAAGCACACGACCTGTTTACATCCAGAAACCAAACCAATTCGTTGACAACCTAAACACAACATTGTCGATATGCTTCATGACTGAAAGAGCTGCTTGGAGTATTCTTTCACGTCTTTTAAGTGATTAATTATTTCGAAACCCTGTGTGATGTCCCATAATTACTACCGAAGTTATGTTAGAAATAAGTTACTCTACGCGTATTACAGGTAACAAATTGTTATCCTGAAAATTGCGCATCCAATTTGGATCAAAAACCATTTATTTTTTTCGAAATCGGCTGGTCAAAGAACAAAATGCCATTAGACCTTTTTGTTTGCAATGCTTCTATGAAGTACACATTAGAAGGAATGTAATGACTTCAGTCCCATCCTGTATACACAGATGTAAATACTTTTTTTTTTTTTTTCTGAACACCTTGGGGCTTGTGTTGCCATACATTTTAGAAATAATGGTTGATAGTAAGGAAGCGGTTAGCATGGCAGAGGTCAGCTGTATTGAAACTACTTCCAAGATAACACGTAAGATCAGTGATGCCCATATGAAATGCATGTCCTATTCCAAGATGGATGGCTACAAGGTTTGCAATGTCAGTCAGTTCGCCTGTGTTATCAGAAAGTGTATCGGTGAAGAAGGTGGGTCTGTCTACATGCAAGCTGTACAACATACCCTACGTGGTGCACGTGTGCTGTGTGACGCTGTTGGAATAGCCCGTTAGTCATATCGGGGGCGGGCGTGATGGGTGCTAAAGGGCCTTACGAGTTGGGCGAGGGCACCTCGAGTATCTCCTGTTACATGTGTACGTATATCATGCACTACAACAAATTGTGGACCTACTCTGTATTTTAGGATATAAAACGTGGTGCCTTTAGAAGCATGGAGTTTTGATTTCTTTTTCCACTATCATTTTAACCACTTGGTCACACTTTAACGATATGTACGACTTAGAATTTGAAAGTATGAACTAAATGCTAACTTTTTTAAATGTATACTATAGATGTAATTTAATATAAATCTGCTACAGCTTAAAATGAATCCATTTTACTGTATAGTTTAGAAATGATCGTCAAACTTGTTTGCTTTACTTACTCCATTAAAAATGTGTTAGGACAATATCTGCATGTAAAACCTAACGGATGCACGCCATTTCTCCTGTGCGCGATTGGGTGTGCCACAGGCGGATTTGCTCCTACATAAATCTCCGCGCGTAAAGCATGTATAACTCTCTTATCTTATAAAAGATGTTGGAAATGTCCACCCTCGGCTAAACAAGCATTATGCCGGAACCACACCTTCTGATTAAGCTGGGCTACTGTAATGTTTCCAATTTCATTTCTAACATTTAGTTGTAGTTCTTCCAATGTATGAGGATCTGTCTTGTAACTTTGTGTTTCAGGTTACTACCCCACAAGTAAAAATCGCACACTGTTAGATCGGGGGAGTGAGAGGGCCACTCACCAGCACTAATCACTATCTTCAAACACTTCCCTAATAATTTTATTCTTGGACTCCTGTGTGTATGGACAGTAACAGTCTTGTTGAAACCAGTCATATGATTTCTTTTCTGACACCCTGTGATAAAATTGGGTTAAAATGTCGTTTCAGTATCTCTCTGTGTTTACAGTTTACTCGTAAAACACAATTATACGTCTAGCGCTAACAGCTCACCAAACTCCAACTCTCCGATCATAATGAGGGATTTCTTGAACGCGATGTGGATTTCCAGAGGCCCAGTACCGATTAGCCGCGCGGACAGCGGCAGCTGGTAGTGGAGGATCCAGCAAAGTCCGGGAGAGGTGAAACGCCGTATTCTCCGATACAGCTCCACAATGTCGCTTCACAGAAATGTTTTTTACCTACGGTTTCGCTCCCTTGCCTAAGTGATATAGAGATACCTTTTTTTCGTGGCTCTAAATAATAGAGCATGGAGCAAACCAATGCGAAGTTTAATTGTCTGTGCAGTTACACTGAATAAGTTTGGATGCATTCCAGGCGAGAATAGCGAGCGTGCAATAGAAGGAAAACGTGCATTTCTGGTTCCGCAGTCTACCAAAACCAGCTTTTGCGGAAAATCGCAAAAAGGTAGTTATAAAGCGAGTAGTCTTCCCTAATTCTGAAAAACCGAACTTGCAACTATTCTTACAAACATTTGTTCCTCTATTTCAAGTTAATCAATAAACATGTGCAGGAATTACCTTACTGTGGATTTTCTTCTGGATGCAAGGGGAATATAGGAATATAGTAGGCTTTAAGTGATAGTCAAACACTTTAGAGCTGGTCGCTATGCGATAACTTTGAAATTTTGCATGGCCAATGTAAAACTATTACCAAATTCAGACAAATAACTTGGAATATCTTCGAAATCGTCAGTGTACGTAAAAATACATTAGATATTAATTGCACTTTTGTACGGTTTATCAGATATGCAAAACTTGGTCAGAATGACGAGGACATTCCCAGAAAATTCAAGATATGCATCTCATTTGCTATAAAATATCTTAAACATATGGTATTTTAATCAAAATGGTTAGGGCTACTTTTGATAAAATCAATTTGCGAAAAGTGTTCTATATAAAGGAAAGTCTGGAGTGGGGAATTTTCTTGAAATCATCCTCGGAATGTGATGAAGTTTGGTTCTTAACCGCTTCTGCTTTTTCAGTTATTCTGTTCACACACACACACACACACACACACACACACACACACGCGCGCGCGCGCGCGCGCGCGCGCGCGAACCTTGTTCTCAAAACATACATACAGGGAGGAAGGGAAGTCATTACATTAATTTGAACCAGTGGTAGATCTCTGTATTTGCAACATCTTTTCTATCTTACGTTTTTGTCTCTCGCTGTTTCCTACGGATATATTTTAGTTTTGTCAAAAACAAGCGGGCAGCACTACATGTTGTGTGGATGCCACTTTCATAAACACACAGTGTAGTGTTCTTCCATGTTTACTGTGCGGGTGTAGGCCAATCAAAAGCGTTAACTTCCAAAACATTACACGAGCCTGTAAACGACCGAACTGTTTACATTCAGATACCGGTTCAATTACCTGACCAACCTCAACGCAACGTTGTCGAGCTACTTCACGTCTGAAAAAGCTGTTCGGAGTATTCCTTCAATTCTTTTAATGATAATTATTTCGAAGTCCTCTGTGATGTCTAATACCTAGTGTCGAAGCTATTTCAAAAATAAGTTACTCTACGCATCTTACAAGTAACAAACTGTTATCTTTAATTAAAGTGGCCCGGGTTCGATTCCAGGCAACTACATGTGGGATTTGTGTGGGACGAAGCGGCGCTGGGGCGGGTTTCCTCCGGGGTCTCCGTTTTCCCCCGCCATCTCATTCCACCGGTGCTCCATCTTCATTCTACGCATCATCAGTGTCACCGTCTGCGGTGCCGTATGTAGTAAAAGTGGGCGTTAAACACTAGAAAAAAACTGTTATCTTCGTACATTCTTGTGGAATTGCGGTTCGTTTTGGAACAAAAACGCTTATTTTTTCGAAATTGGCTGATCAAAAACAAAATGCCATTAGACTTATTTTGTTTGCAATACTTGTATGAAGCGCATATTAGAAGAAATGTAGTAAATTCCCTTCCACCCTGTATATTTCTGTTGAAATTTCAATATCGAATGTTTGGGATACACCACTTTCCCTACTTCTTTAGGTAATAGAGAAAGTAATAGTGTGTGCCTACATGTGTGCAGTAATATGCACTTTTCCCGCACATATGTATCATTCACTATCATTTCCTTATCATTTTTCAGGTGGCTTTCTTGCGAGTCATGTAGCGGTGCCGGGCAGATGACGCTGATGCTTGCGCATAATAACTGCTGTACTCGGTGCTAGCTGGCGTTTGAGAGGACGCTTATACGACACGAAACCTCGGTGTGGTGGCTGCTCAGTGGAGGCTGGTGCAGGGATGAAAGATTTCAGCATTGTTAGGGATTACCGCGCGTCTCTGTGGCCCATGTTCCTACGGCCCTGTGGCCCCTTTGGTTTCCTTACTTCATCCCTGCTTCCAGGATGGTATTAGCACACAATAAATCTCCGTCGCTCGAGGTGTGCGAGGTCTCTACTTCGTGTGTGTATCCTTTACCCTTTACTCTATACCCGAATGTACTTGTACCGTAAATTCTAGTGACGGAAATCTGAGATGCAGAATTTCAATTTGTCGCCTACTTAACACTCGCTGAACACCGCTTCCTCTCAGGAACCATAGTCTTGTTTATGATCTCACCATTTGCATATTCATCGCAAAGTTTCTCCGCCTTGTTCGTTGCACTCACTCACTCACTCACAGGGTTAAGTTTTGACGTCAATATCGTACACGAGAGATTGCCTTCTCATTTGTATGCACCTGGCTTCAAAACACGGACACGAGAGTGCTTGAGATGAGGAGCTATGAGAGATGCTGTGCGACTGACTCTACCTCCTTTTGTTTCTAAATTTAAAGGTACTGTCTCGAAACTGGGATAGTTTCATTTCGGTAAAACCGCCTAGTGGTAAATAACCCAGGGGTGTCTTACTAGTATTCTCATTAGACTTTCGCACCTTTTTGTTTCATACTTTCCCATTGTTTTTCTTCAGTAAACACACATTTAATTCCTGAATCTAGTGCACATGATGTTTTTCTTTTTAATTCAACTGTAGTCCGTGTGGCTATATAAAACAATGCTGCACTTCATACGTTTTTAGAAAAACCTTTCTTTTCCTAACGTGGTCATATGCTTCATATGCAGAGGTGCAATATGATTTAGGGAATTAATTTTTTCAGTGGTTATGAATAATTTATTTTACAATGGTAAATATGTTCTAGTAAAATGTAGACAGTTTCTTCTGACATTTTACACCTGGAAATAAAACCATCTGCTAACTAGATAAAGACGTTGCAGGTAACTCTTAAATTTTCCATGCCCAGTAGTAAATTAAATAATATTATTACACACACTTGACAATTTCGCAAATCCCATTCCTGACACCAGTGTGACTAAATGAACAAAAAAAAAAAAAAAAAAAAAAAAAAAAAAAAAAAAAAGTCTGGTTCAAATTTTTTTGTCTCCCTTTCCACAGAAACACAATTCTACTGAAATTAACAGTCTACAGTTCTTCGTGATATTACAAGATACAGCTGTTTTCTTCTCGTAGCCTTGACTCACTCCTTTCAATGTATCTCAAACACTAACCTACTAACGATACAATCGAACACACTCGTTAAACTTTCTTCACTTCAACGCGACGAATCTTTCACAGCCGTCTGGCAGCTACTGACGCACTCATTGACTCAAAAACTGCCTGTCCTCGAGATTTGATACCGGCGATACTGTAGCCAGATATTTCTCAAACGTCTACAAACAAGCCGGCAGCTGGACACTCCTCGAATACTCTGAAAAATGTCACGTTCACTCGCGTGAGTGAGTTCACTTGCTTTTGCAAGGTACCGCGCCAGTCGAGCGTTGACTGTGTTGTCCACCGTCGCGCTCGGCCAGTGTGACATAATTTGGTGTGAAATACTTGTAAGAGATGCGAACAAAAAATGAGGCTAAAATTAATTACTTATTAGCTGTTCATTTGGGCTGCTTAACCATTGGTTATCCCACGTTATGAGTATTTCTTCTCTTAGAAATTTTTTAAAATGTGAATTTAAATAGGAATTTAACTGTGATATTTAAATATGAATTTCTTCCACTTAAATAGCAGGATATTAAATATTCAATTGTACGTTAATAAAGAGGTATGGATGCAAGTAATTATAGAAGCTTATGCGCACAACCATTACAATGAGATGATAAGCCGTAATGCTTGGTCTAAAGAAAGCGTGAATCCCATTACGACCAACATAATAGGATAAGCTGGCGTACTCTCTTATTCCTGATGCTCATGAAAAGGAGGATATCTTAATAGACAAGAAAGGATGCGTTTACATAAGCAGTTGGTGTCTGTCCTTAAAACTTCCTTAATCTCATGGATTTATCTTAATCTGATCATTTTATGATTTGCACATTTTAATTTCTGTAATAGGTAATGGCAATGAGTAGAGGAAGTATGATATTGTGCCCAAAATACTATACCAAGATTTCACTAATAATACGTGTTTTGAGGTTCCTTGTACCCCAAAAAAGCATTTACTCAAGTGGGTAATCGTGTCTCTCACTATATGCCTGTAAACAGAACAATTAAAAATGTAAATTTGGTCGAATACCAAAGTTGATATTTAACCTCAGCACTTTGTGAAGATGCACCACGAAGATTTTCAAAAAAAAAAAAAAAAAAAAAAAAAAGTCCCGCCCCAAACAACACTACTTTAAAAATGTCGAACTTTTCAAAAATAGTTGCAACATTATGATTAAAATAAAATACTTTACATTGTGAATATATTTACATGAAAAATACTACAAATCTTGGATATTTAGAGATTAGTTTGTGAAGACCACTTTATTCAGCAGGGATTTTGTATAATTTTGTATACCTAGTAGACATTAAGAGAGACAATAACAAATCATATAAAAGCGGTAGTTCTCTAAAAAACAATTATGCACAAATATGTTTTCGTGGAATGAGCCTTTTCGAGACATTCTTATTATTGGCTCGAATTTTTGAATACTTAGTAATTTTAGGTGTTTTTTCGTGATGTTGTTGAAACAGTATGTAGCTTTAAGGTCAACATGTAACGACCCGATTTTTAAACAACCGCTGGCAACTGTTCATTCGTTTTTCTCAACAAAATGTGGAGGTAATTAGACTAACTCTACAAATTTTGTCTGGATTAACGTGATGTCGATATAAAAAATCACATTGCACTCACATGGCTCTCTCTACTTCTGTACTAATCGTTCTTACAAACTCTTATTCCTCTATCTTCTTTGTGTTAGTTGAGATAAAGATTTGCAGAAATTATCTTATTGCTTACTTCCTTGTAACTACTAGGAGACCATGGGAGTGCAGTAGGCTTTGAGCAATACTCAAATCTTTTAAAGCTTTCAAATTCCGCTCTTTCCACAGTTAACATGAATAACGATATTCCATTTGGCAGAAGTATAAGTTCTCCAAAGCTCACACAAATAATATTTGGACATAAATTGTTTGGTTTAGCAAGATCTACATTTTTTGTATAGTAAGATTTCGTCTATCTGTTAAGGTATGTTATGCAAAAGTCATCCAGAGTAAATAGGACTACATGGGCTATAGCCGGAAAATTCAAGATATACATTTCACTTGACATAAAAATATCTCAAACATATGGCAGTTTAATCAAAATTGTTAGAGCAATTTTCAAGAAAATCAAAATTTTCGAAAACTTCTCCATGCAAAGGAGATTTAAGGTGAAGCAATTTTCTTAAAATCTTTGTGTCGTATCCTTGAAAGACATTAAACCTAAATACCATCTTTGGTTTTTAACCGACTTTTCGTTTTGGAGTTATGATGTCCACGGGTACACACACACACACACACACACACACACACACACACACACACACACACACACACACACTCACACACACACCTAAACATGCCTTTTTTGGATTCAGGGGGCCTCAAAACATATTTCCGGTGAAAACTCGACATCGAATTTTTGGGTGTAATACATACTTCCTCTACTTCACTATACGTAGTAGAGAAAGTAAAAATGTTTCAACATATTACACATAAGTTATATGAAAGTAAGCGAGAGTATGTAGGGAAAGCCATGTGAATATAGATATGAGATTTAAATTTATTCTTCGCGATTTCTTATAGCTCCTTTTAATTTGTTTAAACAACGAAGGAAAATCTGGCCCTGTAAATTATCCAGAATTTCTAAACAAAACTTGCATTACTCTTGAAACACACTGGCGGCGGCGCCCTTTCAGGGGCCAGACCTGAAAAACAGGCTGGGTGATAGCAGATTGACACTTTGCTCACCTAAAAATTCTATTGTTCTTGAAGGAGTGTGGGCAATTGCGGTGTCGTGATGCAATGTTAGATGTACCATCTTTCATCTGCGTTGCTGCTCCTTCCATTGTTTGAAGACTCCGGTCTTGCTGTACCACAGAGGTTGCACTGTTATGTCACCAGTATATAAAGATTCAAGATTTTCTGGTTTTGTATTTTGGCCCGTCTTTAGTTTTGAGGACAGTGTTTCGTCCTTAAAAAGGCACAGTGAAAACTATTGTTTAATGTTTGTACTTTCAGCACAATTTTATAGGCCTCAGCTTTGTTTTAGGAGGATCGAAAAAGATACTCTATTATTGATATTGTATTTTGAACGAGGTGCAAAATGATATTTTGAACTTATTCAGAGCCTTCCAAACTTATAGGTTTTCACATGAACTTTGTAATTATCGGTCCATCTAAAATCCGAAGCCTGTTAGAGAAACGTCTAAAATATGAACAAAACAAACCTGCAACATATCTACCATAGAAGTGGCCTTTGTAACTTAACACTTTACAACTTTGCCTTAGGTACGGTTGCCTCATAGACTTGCTTTCACCTAAATGTATATATTATACAAACAGTAGGAAATAGAATCTGAATGCAGATCAGCATTGAAGTTACAGAATGAAGTACAAATTGGGTGGAATACGGCAATATATTTTAGAGCTGAGTATGAAACTGAGGACGGAATAGCATGGCTTAGGTTGGGACGGTGGAAAACTCTTAGGATGGGTGACGATGCACAATCTGCTTATTATACGGGGAACAAGAAGAATGGGTGCACATTTACACAGCATGCATACAGACGGGGAAAAAGGGAAAACTTTTTGGCTTTAAACAGGCGGAGGATAGCATGCCGAGGCTTGATTCTAAACTGTTAAAATTAACGAGCTTGGGCACGTACCAAATTTCATTCCAATATCTATTCACATTCGTGATATATTAATTTATGTTAACTTTATTGGGTAGAATCAAACTCTACCTCCTGCAACACATGTTGAACCACAGAGTTGAATTTTTAAAACTGTATTCCTTATTACCTTTGTAACAAATTAAAGGAAGGAAATTTTGATATAGTGAATAGTTTTTGTTAAAAACGAAATTCAATACATCAAAGTGTAAAAATGTCATGAAACAGCACATTATTATATTAATTATTTTTTTTAAAAAAAGGTATACGCAATATCAAAATTCCAAACGGATATTTTATTACACATACTCTGAACTATATTGGAAAAAAGTTTAGATCTCTAGCTAGATTTTTCTGGAAGAAGATAGATTTTTAATAAGTATAAGAAAGTAACAAAACAATAGTTTCTGAGAAAAACTGAGTTTAAAGTTGAAATTAAAGGCTGAGGCGCACCACTTTAAAAATGGGGAACAAATATGTGTTCCAATGTGTATTGTGTTGCAATAAAAACCCAAAATAGATTTTTTGACCAAACAGGCCTGTGTTTCCTTAATGGAAGTTTGTGCACTATGAGATGACATTTAGGTAAATATTGCTTATTTAAACATAATGTGATGTATATATTCAGAATATTTTCGTTGCATGTATAGCAGTTATCAAACCATATATATTTTTAATGAGTATGTTCGGTCTTCAGACTCACGCGACTGTTTTATACCATTTATGTAATATTAGTATATAATAGATATAACTACCTTCCAACTAGTACTGTCACTGATAACTGCGTATAAGATATTTTCCCTCATCCGCTCAAAATTAATAAATTATTAATAGGGCTAGGAAGTTCATACATTTGTATGTTTTTTCATAGAGGTTAAAATTGTATGCTTTTACATTATGTGCACGAATTACGGAATTTTCAGTTATTTGTACATGATTTTATGGTGCATATAACTGCATATTTTCTTGATTTTTGATAAATGCATATTATTTCAATACTATAGCCCTTATATTGCATATTTTAATGATTTTTATGGCTTTTTATTACTTTTTTCTATCTGGATAATATTTTTCATATGACAGCACTGCACATGATGATGCAATTAACGAAGATTTCAATATTATTGCCCCTATATTTCATATTTTAATGATTTTTATGATTTTTATGCTTTTTTTTATTTTTTCATCTTTATAATATTTTTCATATTGGTAGCATTTCTGAGACAATGGTTCTTTCCCATTGGTAGATAGATTTGTGTCCAGTACGAAGATAATTTTTATTAAATCTCCTAAAAGAGTTAGGTAAGTTGTTTAGATCAACAGCACCTAATATCAGACTTCCTCCTGCACCAGTGTTAATCGATGGGGAACATGGATCGATGCAGTTTTATATTATGCTGAGCACATAGAAATAGCCGAAGAGGTTATTAATTCATTGAACTTGAAAAATGGTTCATCAATAGAAACTGTGCAGAATATTCTGTCAGGCACTGGGTTAAAAGAGGATCTTGGTTTCATATCTGCCCATTTTTCTTTCTTACCAACAGCCATAACGGCATTGGAAGCTGTAGGATCTCCTTTGAATGAATCACTGTCTTTGAAAAAAAGAAGCAATATGTGATCTAAGTTTTGTTCCGGTAGCATAGGACAAAAAGTGAAAGAGAAGGTGAATTATGTAATTTCAAAAAATTCTGGTTATAAACAGATGTGCGGTATTCGAGACATCCTCAAAAGAAAACTATGTCTCACCAATAGACTTGACTCTCTCTCTCTCTCTCTCTCTCTCTCTCTCTCTCTCTCTCTCTCTCTCTCTCTCTCTGTGTGTGAAGTAGTTAGCATCATTTAAATATGCCCCGATAACATCTTGTGACGTGGAGTTTTTCACGTTACAAAAGTGTTTTGCGAGACAACAGACGATGTTTTACAGTTGAAAATTTGTGCAAAGTGTTTGTTGTGAACTGCAATTTAGCAGTTAATACTAACAGCGGAACTACTTCTGCTTCAAGTTCTAAAGAATAAGGTAACTTTATTTATTATTTATACTAACTCTTCTACTGCAAAGGGACATTAATTGTTTTAATTAAATAGTACATATTTCTTGGCATATTTTCAAGTTTTTAAGAGCATATTTGCATGCATATTTCAGTGTGTTTTAGGGCATGAACTTCCTAGCCCTAATTATTAAATATTTTGACATATTCCGTGTAAGGAGCAAGAACTATATTCACACATAGTGTTGTGATACTATTATTTCCCAGCAGTTCTTTCAAATGCTGGAGTATATTACATTGTTTAGTATGTCCACATTAAGTATTACATGCCTTTAAAACTACACTTTCATTCATTAATATCCTCATTTACTTTGCACTGGAGAGGTTTGTAAAGAATATTGTACCACCAGTTACTTTTCTCCATTTTCCTTCTGTAATACATCATGTTGTTGCTCTGTTTACATGAAGCTTCTTTGTTTGTTTCAGGTAAGTGAAGCAGACACACCTTGTTCCAAAGATGAAGAACTGGAGTAAGTAATCAACAAGCTATATCACACAGTTTATAAAGCTCACATGGTTATTCACGAATGCGTCCGCTGTTATTTCCTATACACTTATATTCATTTCTCTTTCTTTTCTCTGTATTGTTTGTATTTTCTCTGTATTTTCAATGGCTGAAGAAAATATAGTTACTACCATAAAGATGATAGTGCAATACATAAATAATAGTCAGATTTATCCTTTATACAAGTGCTTAAAACTTGTTGTCAATCAGCATCATGTGATCGGATTGCATTTAAAATATACGAGCAAAGGAAAGGATTGGATGTTAGTCTTAATAAACCATTTAAAGAACGAAATATTATATTGATCCCATGATATGGAATTTTTAGATGCGACAATATCTATTGTAAAATCTCTTTTTCTGTGATCCTAAATGCAATTTGAGACTATTTTGAGAAGTTGCTCTAGCTTTATATGCGAGGTATTGTTTCCATTAACATTTTTATGTGTAAGGCAGAAGAAGTTATTACATATTTATCTTTGCAGACACAAGTATTCTCTTTTATTCTTAAACTTGTCTCAGGCTCAATGTACCATAGTGTGGGTTCAATAAAAGAATTCAATAGAGAAATGATTGATATTGCCAATACGTCTACTTTTACTTTCTCTACTAAATGCAGTAAGTGGGGGAAGTAATAGTATTTCACTCAAAAATTCCATCTCCAGATTTCACTTAAGATATATGTTGGGAGGCCCATTGAACCTCCTTCCCAAAAGTCCTCTTTAGAAAAGGATCCATGCATGTCCTTTGAGGGGCCCTAATGACCAAGTTGTCGACGGGCCCTTAAACCCGACACTCACTCCCTCACTCACTCACTCACTCACTCACTCACTCACTCACTCACTCACTCACTCACTCACTCACTCACTCATGTCCTTTGAACAGTACTACTCTGAAGCTAAAGGTCTGTTAAATTATAATTTTGGTAGGTATTCAACTTCTGCATCTTCCAAGGCTGCATTACAAAGATTTTCAAGAACGTTCTCGTATTTCAAGCTACTCCTTATATGAAACATTTTTCGAAAGTAATAGATGTAACGATTTGGATTAAAATGTTATATGTTTAAGATATTTTCAAGAAAAGTTAAATTCATACGTATATTGAATTTTCTGGGAATAGTTTCTGAGTTCTATTCATTCTGAATTACGTTTACTTAACCGTAGGAGATAGACAAAATCTTACTACACAAAATGGTATAGCTCGTTAAGGTTCTCAATTTATGTGGTCATTTTTTCCCCACAAAATTTATCTGAATTAACACGAAGCAGATAGAAGTTTTTTTTACAATAGTTTGTCGAAGAATAGTGGAAAAAGGAAAATGAATGTAATGCATTAGATTTTTTAAAATTCGACAACCATAAGCATAATTTGTAAAAAGTATGCCCCCTGCATTGAAAAAGGCATTTTTAAATAAGTATATGTGTGTCTGTCTGTGTCTTTCAGTCTGTGGACAACATATCAAAAACGAAAGTTCGGTTAAAAGTCAAAGTTGGTATTTAAGTTTAACACCTTTTAGGTATACAACACGAAGAATTTGAAGAAAATTCCTCCAACCTAAACTACCCTTTAGATGGAAAATTTGTGATTTCCTTGAAAATGGCTCTAACGGTTTTGATGAAACTATATTTTGAATTTTCTGGCTGTAGTCCATGTTTTCGTGTTTACTTTTGAAACCGAAATTATAATCTCAATATATATATATATATTTGATAATGGAAAGAAACAAAAGGAGATTCTAGTCAATAATTAAGGGGAAAACGTAATAAAGCTGAATATTTTAAAGTCTCAAGAATGGAAGCCTAGGCAGATTTAAGTGAGTGATAAGGTTACAATTGTTGTTTGTACTCAGCTTTAGTGATTTAGCGGGATGATTCCTATCTTACCCTGACGTGCTCTAAAGTTAGCCAATGGAAATCGCTTCCTTCGTGTTGCTCGCGCAAAAACAAGCAACGCAAGACACACTCGTCTTGAATCGAGCCGAGAGTACACGTGCAACTTGGGAGTTGTACGTAAGCTAGCGTGTATACATAATTCGGCGGTTGCTAAAGGGTGACAAAGTTAAAGTGTTATAACGTTGTAGTTGAAGTTACAAAGTTACATTCTATTTAAATATCGTCGGCAGTTCTCTACAAATCTGGAAATTTACAAATAAAGTGATCTGTTGGTTAATTCTTCGTTTGGTTCCATTCCTACCATGACTCACGCACACCCTGCAGATTAGGACCTCTTGCTAGAGCTAGTCCGGACACCAAACACGAGATCTTATAGGTCTTAAAGGCGACGTCTTCGACGGAGAGGAGCGTTTGCGTCACTTTTGATGACTTTTGCACAAATGGTAAACTGTAAGAGACCAAATCTTACTGCAGATCTTGATAAAACACACAATTTATGTCTGAATAATTTTTTTGTGCAGTGAACCATTTCGGATGGGTATATGAAAATGTGATTCATTTTTTTTAATCTTAACCGTGCAAAGATAACGGAATTTGAAAGCTTTAAAAGATTTGACTATCTCCCATATTCCCCTTGCCCCTACAAGGAAATAAGTAATAAGATAATTTTTGCAAATATTTATCTCAACTAACACGAAGGCGATATAGGAATAAGGGTCTGTAACCACGGTTAGTACAAGAGTAGAGAAAGTCATATGAGTGCAACACATAAGATTTTCTTCAAATCGCTTCTGATTTGCTATCTTTCTCCCATTCATTTCACTATTCGAAAACAGGTGCAGTAATAGTTTATTCAACCTTAGGAATAAATTAATTATTGCCTGCTCTGAGGTATTGTATTAAATATATGAAGATAAATTAGACGTGTGCTTAATCTAAAGCACGTACATCTTTCCTCGACCATGTTTGGAAAGCTTTGTACTAAAAGAAAGCAGTGTATAGAAATTACTGCAGGTTCGCGTATTGCGGTTTTCCTGTCGACTGAATACAAAACCGCATGGAAAACATTCCAACACCTCTGGTTGCATTTTCTTAATGTGGTAAAACTTTTTGTCAATCTGTCCTTCACTGTCTCCCAGTTCTGTGTTTCCACTAATATTAATTTTAACTTCCCTAAGAAATGTCGATGCTTGGATGGCAGCCCATGTTGAAACAATATCTTGTCACTTATCCATTTATTATATACAAAATGTCCTAGAAACACCGACAACGCTTGGTATGTTGTGGGGGATGGCAAACTGAGCGACTTTCAAATAGGAAACGCATGATTTGAACGCTGTAGTGCATCGAAGCGTGAGATGGGTGTTCGTTCACATTTCATCAATATACCCAACATCGGACTGTCTACATTACAAACGGGCTTCGAACTGTGTACCTCCTACGTAATTGCAGAGCCATATCGGTGGTGGTGAGACTTGTTCACATGGCCATCTCTCCGTGGACTCAAGCCATAAGGTCCTCCGCTGACGTTACAGGACTGTTATACACCATACTCAACTCCACAGATGTCGAGAGGTGTCACATCTGGTGAATGTGTTGTCCATGGAACTGGTCCACCTCTACCAATCCATTGATTTGCATATGCGACATTGAGATGAATACGCACATTTATATCAAAGTGTGCTGGAGCTCAAGTAGGCCATTTTAGCAGTTGTGAACTGATTCGTGCAGCACTGCTTTCAAAAAAGTTACTATACTAGAAATTACACAAGTAACGCAGTAGGATGCACAGCAAGGACTCTATGGAAGAATTTAGCGCATGCGCAAGAATGTTATTATGCTCAGTTCGTTCATTCTGGTAGTCAGATGGCTAAAAGGTTACATAACGTATTAAGATACTAAAATGAATGTTAAGAAATTGTCACAACTGTTCGTTCTCAAATTCACACGCTCTCCAACGCCCAAACCGTGTATTTCTGAACAGGGTTTCCTTTTTGGAACTCTATTTGCTTTACCACACAACACACTAAACGTTGTCGGTGTTTTTTGGGACACCCAGTATATTGCTAGAAGCAATCGGAAGCTGAAACAGTACCTTCTGCGAACTTTATAATATTCCAGATAAGAGTAACAATGGTACAAATAAGATTATTCCTAAGAATGGAAATATTGTTAGGATCGGAAGGGCAGTTTCAGTCATAGCTTAGCTGAGCAACGAGCAGAGGAATACGTAGATGGGTTGGCCGTTAAGCCTGACCACAACCCGAGAGAGAATTTAATGTTACTAGACACTTATACACATGAAGAAGTGTATACATTGGCCAATGAGAAGTAGTATGTACATGAATTTACGCGAAAAAGCAAGTGACGGCAGATTTACTTTAAGTTAGAAGTAAAAATGTTGAAAATCTCTTATGGCTAGGAAATCGACGAATATGTTGGCGGTGAGATGGGAGAATTTATAAAAAAACGACAGCAAGCAAATGCGTGGGTGCGTGCGTGTGTGTGTGTGTGTGTGTGTGTGTGTGTGTGTGTGTGTGTGTGTGTGTGTGTGTGTGTGTGTGTGTGCGCGCGCGCGCGCGCGCGAGCTTGATTGCCAGCGAAAAGGTGACAGGAACTAATGTGAAAAATGAATCAGTCGTTTTGTATACTATCCCTGAAACCCAGATCTATACAATCCTGTGGTAGAATCGAACCGAGGACCCAGCTAAAGAAATCCTGCTGGCTAACACATGTCATCTCCCACTAAACCTAAAGGTATGAGATGCCTTCAAGTAAGGTAGAAGTAGCTCTGCCCTCTTCCTCTGAAATTATTATTTTGTTGTTTAACGGGGCTGTCAATTGCCAGGATCACATCAGCGTCGCCGGTGTGCCGAAATTTCGTTCTTCTCGTTATAGGTTAACATTAGGGATTTCTTGCTAAAAGTCCGAACCCTGGTGATCACTCATTTCTAAACATGAAGTCCATAGTAACATATTAGCATTGGGAGAAGTTAACAGAGAAGCTCTTTCGTTTACTACCAGGGCGAATTGACAGGCGCTACATCTTATGTTAGCTGCATAATAATCAGGGCGAATAACTATATTCAAATCAGTCCACGAAATAGCCGTGTGATTACACTACATACTAAATAAGTAAACACAGTCATGAATAAGCTAAATAATGTGGTAGCTTGTTACATTTAAACACGGCTACCTCACTCCATCTAAATCATCGTCATTATTGTAATGTGGAATTGGGAATTATAATAAGATGCGCCAGCAAAGTGTTGTTATAAATCAAACAGGTTGGAGTAATATCTTGATTTGTATAGCAGGGCACCGCACTTGTGATCTTAAGAAGCTAGGCTCATTATAGAGCAAGACAATTACACGTTCGACCACGCCCAAGTTACACTTATTATGGCCCACCTTTCTACAATAATCTCGCCAGGTACAGTCCCACCCAGATTCTTCCTCGAATCGCATTTCAACTTGTTATCCATACTAAAATTTGCCCTTCCTTAGAGTTGCCAGTTTTAAAGCTTTAGATTCGTCTTCCCAATATTTTCAAATTATCAAGCTTTTATTGTATTGATTTTAGTAGAGTTATACCCATATTCTGTACCGAACTAGGTTAATTACTCATATATTTCAACCGATAATTAGATATGGAGTAGATCCTCGAGTATCCAAAACAACTGGATTGGGGTGTTTGAATGATTGATTTTTCAGATAACCAAACATTAAAGAAAAACTTTTGAGGTAATGCTTTGAAAGTTTGTAGCAGAAATAAGACACAGTAATTTTTGCCACAAAAAGTAAAACTGTACTATAAATTTACTTAATGAAATTTTAGCATTAAGACGGCTCGTTATTACGGCATAAATCGTGTGAAATTACTCTTTCTGGCACCAGTGCCAGAAAATGAATGATGTAACTACCACAACAACAACAACACAACAATGACGTTATCCCCGCCACAACATAATTTTCTCATATGGCCACTTGACTGTATTATTATAACTCAAAAACTAAAATTTCTAAAACTTTATACTTATGCGCAACATGCTCCAAGGATGCGACGCGAAATTTTTCAACAAAATTTCTCTACCACAGACTACTTACAATCTAATGATTTTGATTAAAATACCCCATGTTAAAAATAAGTTACTTTCATGACAAATAAAATGTATATCCAGAATTTTCTCGAAATAGCCTCTGAAATGGTCTTCATTTTGATTGGCTTTTTGTTCTCACTTGTATAACTGGTAAAACACGTTATATTTAAAATACTCTAAAATTGTGCTGATTTAAAAAGTACAAGTCTTTTGTTTTAACTTTTCGTGGCATCAGCTATATGAAGGATATTCATTATTGCTTTGATCTTTCCAATGCTTTGTGATATTTTAAAGTACTGTCACCATTTAATTGTTTCTGGAGATGTGAAAGGCGTCATAATTTTGTAATTTTTTCTAAGCCAACATGTAGGGGCAGGCTTTGAAAAATCTGATATCGCTCCAGCCTTCTGTAAAGTGATGTGTAATGAAACCATTAAAAACGTTTATACTGAAGAGATAGAAAAACAATATAATATGATAACATATGACGGCTAAAGAATTACATGTGTTTGAAATAAAAATTAGTTACATTTTATATGCTACAAATTGTTTCAGATTTGAAACAAGTGTTAAATTATAAGGATTCCTGTTGTGGTCCTTAATATACAGGTGTACAACACAGGGAAGCACCTAATTAATATAAATTGAACCAAACTATTAATCTACCTCAAAATAGAACCCGCCGTATAACAGACATCCTCCATAGTCTACAGCATGATTTCAAGACTTTAAAGTATAGGAAGAATTTGAAACGAAATGTTGTGAGGTTATCACAATTGGAATGTCTTATAAAGCATTGCATTTGACAAAATTTTCATCATATGGAAGGGTACTTTGGTCACAACTGCCGTGAGAGAGCTTCGACCACGCCACCACCGCTGAAGACGTACTGCAGGAGTAGATGAAACGTCTAGTAAGAAGAAAGAGTCCAGTAGGCTACGGGCTACAACTCCAGGAATTTGCTTAGCTAGTAACAACACTAACCGTTTAAAACCTTGATTGTGTATGATGCTTAAGAAATGACGAACAAACTGTAGATCTTGAGATTAATTTAACACGATTTTAGAATCTGAATTTTTCAGAGAATCATGCATTAAGTAACACAACCAAAATATTGTAGAAAGGTCTTCTTATGGTGAGCTTAGGGGCCAAGGAAGTTTAAAGAGTCCAAAATCACATTTTTTGTGTTGGGCATTAAAAAGCTTTTGCGGTATCTAATTCTAGAAATTATGTAACTAAAGGTTTGGGAGATGTTTAAATAATTTAAATGCCATGTAATTGATCGCCTGTATTCCTTTAAAGCTGCAGCAGCACCTGTTTGATTCAATTTTGTCGAAACAAGATTTTTGCACAGTTATATGCTTTTCTTTGAAAATACTTGAGCTAGAAGGCTGAAATTTCTGCGCTAATGTACATAACCTAGATAAACTTACTGAACGACCATCATATGTTTATAATACATCTTAATTATGTTGGGAAAACATAGCAAAATTTCTACTTTTTTACATTTTGACCTTGGAAATAACTGTTTTAGTAGGCCATGATCAACAGCAGGAAAAGAGAAGATTGCTCAGCTATATTTCACAATTTTTATGTGATTTACGTGCTTGCTGTGCACTAATTTTGGTGACCAAGACACTGTAAGTGTTACATTTATATAGTACCATCAGCCACACTTAGGATTTTTAGAATTATTGCATATATTCTTGTCAGAATATACATATCTCATTCTGGCTGAAACTGCTTGGTTACCTTTTGTTTATATAAAGAGGTTAGCTCAGTAAAATGACAATTTTGCAGTTTTAGTTTAATGTTGTGTGTGGTACATGGCTAATGCTGTTGAAACTGTTAAGAGACAAACCCAAATATAATGTCCACATTGTGGCCAGCTTTATAAAGGGCTTAAAATCCACATCAGTAAAGCCCATCCAGAGGAATACAGGGAGTCCCTGTTAAATAGAAAAAATCACTCTGATACATTAGCTGATGCTGTAAATGCCACTAAAACTTCAGAAAGCAGAGCACATGCAGATGATTCACAAATTAAATCACATAGTAACAATGCAAAAACTTATGAAAATGAGCTTCATAATTGGCTTAACATATTTAAACAAGATATGTCTAATGAGGAGTTTCAGAGTAACGTTTATGGTTTCCTAGAATTTTTGCACTGTGCTATTGATCTCCTGCCTGGACCACAGAGTCCTGCATCTAAATACTACAAAGCCCGTAGAGATGGCAAGTTAAAAAATAACAATCGCCAATACAAAAACTCTAGTAATCCACAAAGGTCTTCCAAACGGGACAGGGAAAGGAGAAAGGCAAAATACACATATGAACGTATACAGTTTGAGTACTTTTATCAAAGAAGGAAAGCTGTGAGAAAAATTCTACAACAAAATCAGCCCTACAAATTACCAATGGCAAAAGACGACATTGAGGGTTTCTATAAGCAAGTATTTGAAACCCCTGACAATTATGTAAGGGACAGTTATGATTCTTTTACGTGCGATGATGTAAACAGTCCAATAGAATTTTCTCAAGAACTTGTTTTCTCAATTATAAAATCTATAGCTATAGATACAAGCCCTGGTCCAGACAGAGTGTTACTAAAGGCAATTAGGCACCCTGCTGCTGCTGACGTAATTACTCACATTGCTAACAGAATGCTGAAGACGGGTATAGTTCCTGACGCTCTCCAGACAGCAAGAACTGTATTAATACACAAAGGTGGGGACCTGGACAACTTAAAGAACTGGAGACCGATTACTATATGTTCTGTAGTGAGGAGGGTAATTGCAAAATGCTTGGATAAAATAGTGCGAGAATACATTAACCTAAATCAATACCAACGAGGGTTCGTCATGATGCCTGGCACTTTCATTAACCTCAACATTATTGATGGAATCCTGCGAACAGCTAAAAGTAAGAAAACATCAGCATCTATTGTGTTTCTTGATGTTAGCAAAGCTTTTGATAGTATTGGACATGCTCACCTCATTGCTACCAAGGAAAAGTCTGCTTTGCCTGAACAAATCAAGAAACTTCTAATTAACATGCTGACAGGAAATTCTACTCAAATACATACAGACGGTGGAAATACAGATAAAATCCACTTTAAACGAGGAGTGATGCAGGGAGATCCCATATCACCACTGCTCTTCAACTGGGGCATTAACCACATCCTGAACGAGTTGACGGTTAGAAACGTTTCAGGAAAATATGGCTCTCAGCTAACTCCTGACACCGAACCACTTACAGCCCTATGTTTTGCTGACGATCTTGTGATCATAGGAAAAGACGAGCAAGCAGCATCTGCCCTTGTGACTAGTGCTATCCACCACCTTCAAGAAATTGGACTGAACGTCAACACAGTTAAATCCAATGCTATTATAATTAAAAACGGAAAGCTTCTACAGCAGGAACTGATTACCACTGCTGGATCAATTATGAGCATTGGGGCAGACGAAGAGATTAAATACCTTGGTGCAACATTTAGGGACACAATAGTATTTAATGAAACACAGGTTCTAGAAAAATTAAAATTAAATCTTGAAAAGCTTACTTCAACTCACTTGCTCCAGCCTAGTCAAAAACTTACAGTTATAAATCAGTTTATTGGGCCCACTTTGATCTATCCTTTCCAGTCGGTTCCAATAGAGAAAATTCCAAAGGTATGGCTCCAGAAAGCAGATAAAATGATCAAAAGTGCTGTGAAGGAAATCCTACAACTACCAAATGACACCCCAAACAGTATGCTGTACACCAGCACAAAGTTTAAGGGATTATCAATAATACGTGCAACTTGGGAAGCTTATCTTCAACAATTAAATATTAACACCAAACTTGAAGATCTAGACGATGAACATGTAAACGTTGTTCGCAATTTTGCAGCCATAAGAACTCGATGCCTCACAGAGTTGCATATACTAGAGGAGTCCTCCACAAACTCCGTTAAACAACTTAGGGAGAAACTAAGACGCCAGGAGTTTGAAGCCTGGTGTGCATACCCTCAGAAAGGAAGAGGAGTGGCACTCTTTGGCGAAGTTCCTGCTGCCAACACTTGGATTTTAAAACATAATGGGTTATCCAGCTCAGAATGGCGTGACATGTTGAAGATGACAGCTATGGTGGTTCCAGTACGTTCACTTCCGGGACGCTCCACGGGTACAAGCCACTGCAGACATTGCAGTGAGATAGAAACTTTACCGCATGTACTCGGGAATTGTCCTCAGGGAGAGTTGCTGCGAATAAAGCGTCACAACACCATAAGAACTCTGCTTGCCAATGCTTTGCGAAGCACAGGATTAGAAGTCCACGAAGAAGTACACTGTGTGGCTGACTGTGGCAGTAACCGTCGAATTGATGTCATTGCTATCGACAGGAAGAAAGGGACAGCTGAGATCTTAGATCCCACAGTGAGGTTTGAGACATCCTTAGACCAGCCAGCAGAAGTGGATCGTGAAAAGAAGAAAATATATGAGCCCACAATTCCATTCTTCAGTGCCTCATATAATATCAGCAACATCGTGGTCACAGGCCTATTCTTCGGAGCAAGGGGCACAATACCAAAATCATTTGTGCAATGGAGACAACAATATAAGCTCCCTAAACAGCTACAGGACGACATTGTCCTAACGACTATAAAATACTCTGTGGCAATATGCCGAAATCATTTGTATGGAAACCACAACATTTAAATTTGAAAGTACTAAGATATAAAATTAATCATTTAACTGTGTCATATACTAACAAAAACTTTGTATTTTTGTTGTTGTTGTTGTTTTATTAACCTTTTTATGTATTCATTTCAAACACATGAAAGCTATTCTGTGTCACATGGCAAACCTTTATATAAGGTCAGATTTAATAATAATAATTCCAGTGAACTGATATGAATAATTAGGTAACTCAGGTTCAGCTGATGATACTTATAACAAGTATATAAATGTGTGATAGTGTATTCAAGTGATTTCAGAGAAGTTACACTCGTTTTAAGAGTACAGTAATAGTTTTTCTTCCGGATTAAATAATTTGTATAAAAGAAGCATAAGGCAGAAGAAAAGCAGCACACTATATATAGTACGTTGCTATATAAGGATGGTAAATGATGTTCACCGGACCGTGGAAAAGTTTGAAAAGTTCAGTAATTCTCGAAACGCAGTCGAGAATCACTAAGAACACTTGACACACGTGTATTGTATACAGTTTGGGAGATGTAGTAATTTAATATGGCGTATGAATGAAATAGGAAATACTAGCCTTGAAACGTAATATTCATCTTTCCATGGTG
The DNA here is from genome assembly GCA_030765045.1 of Tenodera sinensis. NCBI lineage: Eukaryota > Metazoa > Arthropoda > Insecta > Mantodea > Mantidae > Tenodera > Tenodera sinensis. The sequence goes on along the minus strand of CM060967.1, from coordinate 127,127,177 downwards.
TCTTGATGCTTGAACTTAATTAGCATATATTAACTATAGCATCTTTCGTATATCTATATTTTTCAGGTATGAGAGAAATTCAGCCTATTTTGCAATTTTATCCGATTTCAGAATGAACACACTTGTTCAAGTTAGCTGCCATGATTACTATGGGTAATTATTGATTTGAGCACGGCCTACCCTGTTTATCTTGCGGAACGAGTACTATGATTGAATGACTCTCTGTATAATATCTTCGATCGTCATTATAACAAAAGTTGGATTGGTTACAGTTGTTTTCCCTTTTAAATCATAGCGCGTGTAATGTAAATAAGAGGAAATTTATTGAGGCGGTAAAAATTAACAAGTAGGTTTGATTATATTATATAACTGTATTAATCAAAATATTTTTAAGTTTAAGGATGTGAAAATCCTAGTGACCTAGGCCTTAAAAGTACGCAATATAGGAGGTTAGGTTATGATGGTAGTTGTGAATACGGGACAATTCATTTACCTGTAATGTCAACATAGCCGGAAGGGCTATGCAATCATATTTCCCAAAGAAATAATCTCTAAACATTTCACTATCATTTTTAGAGAACTTAAAGAGCAGTGGTAAAGTAAACTCAGTCAGGTGTCATTGCCAAATGTTCAGATTTATTTGTCCCCTTAGTTGAAAACAGCTCCTCAAATTTAGTGGAGGTAGAAACATGATGATGAGATTATTCACAACGCAGAACAATTTATTTTCAGTTGCGCGTTACTAACATAATTTATATCTTCAGTTCATTTATTTCCAAAAGTTTCTTTTCATTCCTTTAATATTTATGTATTGTTTTATTTCATAAGACACTGTTGCATTGCATGTCAGAAGGAAATTAACTTTTAACTCCCGTTGCTGTCTCCCAGTTATTTATGTGCTATTTTATTCGTATTCAAAAACAGTAAGTGCCAGTTTGTTACCCATGTGGATAACATCTCAATTAGGAGTGGCGTTTCTGAGGACCTGGTTGCAATACATATCGATAACAGTGATTTATCGATCAGCGACTGTACACGACCATGAATATGCAAGGTACGGAGTGGGATGCTCGTTAAAGAAAATCACTGGATCAGTAGATCTCTCACAATCTAACAATCTTAACGACGACGCAATGTAGATTAAGACCAGCCGCAGGAGGGCGGAATTAAAAACGACGATCGAGTTGAGAGATAGTGTAAATAATTTTGGTCATCTGACGAAATGGCAGCTATTGCAAGAGCGAGGGAGGAGCATGAACTCCTGAAGAGTTATGTGATGTTTCTATAGCAACTCTTTCCTGTATAAGAATACGGATCAGTGGTAACAAAAACCTGACAAGTTGCATTCACATTACTTTTGATACTCCAACCTCTACAGCCAATCTTACAAAGGCGTCTTATTCTAGCTACTTCTCATTAATTTTCGTAAACTTTCATTTCAGATTTACACATTTGCACATTCCTCTTCTGCAACCTTGCAGGGATTAGACATTCTGTTCCATCTTCACAGCGTTACGGCTACACCGAAGTGAAAAAGGTGATTTTCTAAAGTATTGAAGTTAAACGCTTACTTTTTGCACAGGCATTACTAGCTGCTAAAGAAATGTGTGTACCAAATTTCATTCCAATACCTAATCACATTCCTGGTATATTAATTTATATGAATTTTATTGGTTATAATCAAAATCTGCCTCCTCCAACAGATGTTGAACAACAAATGTGATTTTTTAAAATTGTATCTCTTATTACCTTTGTAACAAATCAAAGGAGGGAAATCTTGATATAGCAAATAGTTTTTCTTTATAATTTTTAATATCGCAAAGTGTAAAAATGTCATAAAAACAGCGGGTTATTATATTAATTATTTTTTTAAAAAAGATAAAATGAATATCAAAATTCCAAACAAATATTTTAGTAACCCCATTCTGAACTACGTAGGAAAGAAGTTAGATCTGTAACTACATTTTTGTGGAAGAATCGTTTTCGAGAAAAATGAGTTTAAAGTTGAAATTAAAGGCAGAGTCTGAGGCGCACCACTTTAAAAATGGCGTCAAAAATATGTGTTCCTCTCTCCCTAGGGGACTAAAACTTCGCAGATATATTCTTTAAGGTATGATGCAGTTTTTGCAATAAAGATCCAAAAATCGATTTTTTTGACCAAACGTGCTAAACTATCACCGGTGTTCCTTTAAGACCATCTTTTTCTTATTAATGCTCAACCCCGTGAAGATTTTGAATAAATATACTTCCTCACGTAAGGCTATCAACTACATATTCCGGTAGAGGGATTGCCTCCTCATAACCGCCAGACTTGTTTGCTCATGTACCAACCTCCCTTCCGCCATTCCGCCGCTTTTTTTTTTTTTTTTTAACTTTTTAGTTTTCCAACGTGTACGAATAACTTCCTTGAATGCCTATTGGCAAACAAGGTGGTCTGCTTATTGCGGCAGACAGTCGGATGGCTGATTGCTGTGTACAACACTGGGCAATGGAGTCCCTCTTTCCCTACACCAATTTACACATTGTAAGTACAGTATTCCGTCCACATTTAAGCAGAGAGTTTGCATAAAGATTTGTTTTGAGTGCAGGTGTTCAATATCTAAGTGTGTTCAACCATGAAGTTGAGTTTAAGTCGGCGTCATCCAGATTGCTTTCTATCACTAATTTCACAACATAGCGCAGAAGTTATTAAATCTAATTTTCCATAAAGTACTATTCAAATTTCTTCTCTTACTATTGTAACTAATTTAAATCACTGAGAAGACAATTAAATAACAAAAAATAAATAAAACAATTCAAAGACAAACACAAAAATCCTTCTCATACTGAATACATTCGCATGCTAAACGCAATAGAATATTAGTAAAGTCAATAAAATTATGTGATTTATTCTACCACGATAACTCTTCTAAATCAGGCATTTTACTTCATAATAACTTTGATTTTTAAGAAAAATATTTAGTTCTTTGGACCACTTTAAATTAAATAAATAAATCATAGATAAAATAGGTCAGCATAAGTAAATCTACATATACTTATATTTTCACGTCAATCACTATGAAATATACCTCAAGACAAATATTTCACCTTAAAGTACCTTTGTTCTTCTGAGGAACTATGAACCTTTGAGTGTAGCCTTGGTCTACTTCCTGGCCGCTGGATTGTCCACCTGTGCCCACTACAGGCATCATGAGGGGGGTCCAGTGGTGGAGGGTGGGACGTGGTCAGCGCCCCGAGCCCTCCTGCCAGTTTATGTGGTCTTCGTAACCGGAGTTGATTATACAAAGGAATAGGATGGGTGATCAACCCCAAGCCTGGTGTGAGAGCTAGGAAGTGGATGATAATAAATGATGGTGAGAGATGTTAGGAAAGGTGGTGATGGAGCAATTGGGGGAATGATGGCGGGGGAAACCCATCCCTGCGCCAGTGCGTCAACAAAATGCTCTATATGTGGACAACAAATTACATTTATTTCAATTTATTTTAAAATAATAATTACTTTAAGGCCAATATTAAAGGATATGCGTGCAAAAAATTTGAAGTTCCATGCTCTTTGCATTATCACGAGAAGAAAACTGGGTTGATAATTGAGAGAAGTATAAGTATGTGAAAATTTAAACCAATAATAACGAATATTAAAAGTTGGTTAACTCCATACAATAATTTTAAAAAATTGCATGCTTTAATGGGACTTAGATTTTTGTGTTGCAGGATTACGGTTTAACAATTAAGTAAAAATCAAATAAAAATTACTTCAGAGGATGTTCCCAGAAACTTCAAGGTTACATTCCAATTATTATGGAAATATTTTAAACCTAGAAAGAAAATCCAGTAGCTGCATAGCTGTCCTATTTTAGTGTTGCAATAAAGACAGTCTGCTAATAAATATGTATAAAAAGACAATTTTAAATATGCATAAGGGATAAAAACCGTATACCGCAGAATTATTTGATAGATAAAGTGTAATAATGCACAAATCTATTATAAAACTTGGAACCAGGACAGCTAACCATTTTAGAATTATTCATTTAATTTACTGTATTATACAGATGATTCTATAGAATGTAAAAAGAATCATGGGTAATTTGTAAAACAATATATTATAAAACAATTACAATTTAGTAATCACTCTTAAGACACATTGTCTTAATGTCAATATCTCAAACATTTCATATTTAAAACAAAATTAAGTGTGTGTGTGTGTGTGTGTGTGTGTGTGTGTGTGTGTGTGTGTGTGTGTGTGTGTGTGTGTGTGTGTGTGTGTGTGTGTGTGTGTGTGTGTGTGTGTGTGGCGTATATTTTCTCATAAGACATGTACTCCATATCTTCCATTTTGCGTAATGGCATACGAAGTACCATAACAGCAGGTGTGCGCTTTGCGCTCGTACGTTATGGGCATTAAAATGTTAAGCATGAGCAACAACTTCAAATGTTTGTGTGTCGTAATTAACAGTTTATGTCACAGTCCTAACTGTAAGCGTGCTGATATGGTGTATATTATTTAACATAGCTAAATGGCACATCTCAAAATAGAAAGACAATTTAGATAATTATTAAAAGGTCAGCGCCCTAAAAGAATGCTGAGATTTGGATCAGTATAATAATCTTACAATAAAAAGTTTACATTTCAGAGAAGCAGGATCTCACCCTCTGAAATAGATCACCCTGCTGAACCTGATAATATATTTGCGGTCTTCCTCACTTAATTAAGATTTTAAAATCTACGAGAGAACAGTCAATCTAGCTTTATTACCTTGCTCAGTCTTCTATCTTTAAATAGGCTTTTATCTGATTTTCCTCGTAAGCTGCAATTTAATGCCATAAATAAGTACCTAGCGATTTCATCTTAGTATTTTAATAGCATCATTAAACTTTTCCTGGCTATACACCTAGAAATTACAAACAATGTGCTATAACTCCGATGAAAAAATACTTTGAAAGTTTTATCTCTTCATTATTTTTCTGTGCTAACACAAAAATGCCAAATCTAGCACAATTCTTTTTGTAAAAGTGAAATTGCTTATTAGAGTGTTATTCTGCTCTGATTGTTACATTTAAACCTCGTATTATAAGGTCGGTACATTGAAGATTTTATCCATGTGATGGCGGGGTTTGAAAGGGAGAACTGACTCAAAAGTATAGTTTCTAAGTTTCTAGGGAAAAGAAGGCAGGGTATTTAACAGTCTTAGAAAATATTATGTATATTGAATAGAATCAAATGTTGGGTGGCTATGGTTTCCAGAGGCACAGGAGAAGGTCGGTAGTTAATATCGTCCATCTCATGTCTTCCGGGCAGAGGTGGGGGACGCAGCGGCTGGGCGTAAGCCCTTCATGGGCTGTTGCGCTAAGGGTTTAGTTTAGTTTAATCTCATGTCTTCCATTATAAAAACGTATTGTACGAGTACATAAGTTGATCGGGTACCTTAGAAGGTATGAATCTATATTCCGTAAACGTTTTAGCCTTATACCTTAATTAGCATAAGTAGGAGACGCATTGCATTCCACCCAAGAATGCGATATTTAGATGTCATTGTAAATACATTTTTGGGACTCCCTGAATTTCTGAAAAGCAAAAGGAAATTAGAAAAAGTCCCTGTGTGTCCATATGTGAACAGCATACCTTAAAAACGAAAAGTCAGTTAAATACCAAAGTTGGAAGTTCAGTAAGAGAGAGAACCACAAAAATATACATTTTGTTAATACACTTAATTTATGTCCTGTACATTTTTGCAGAGTAAACCATTTCGGAGATATTCCTTGTTATTTATCTGAATTTTGCAATACTTACAGGTGCTTTTCACAAATTGGAGGTCCTCTTTAATTATTTGTTATCTGTTAGGCATGCAAAAAGAGCTGAATTTCAAAGCCTTTCCATAGCGACCAGCTTTAAAACATTTAACTATACCTTAATGCCTATTGCATTCCCCTTACACCTAGAAGAAGATTGGCGATGATATAATTTCTAGAAATATTTATCTCCATTAACATGAAGTAGATTGAGGAATAAGTGTAAGAAAGTTTGTGGACGAGTAGAGGAAGTCGTGTGTGTGTGCAACAAATAAGATTTTCTAGATGATGAGTGATGGATTTAGCAGATTTGACATTTGATTTGGTAGATTTTCGACACGTAAAAGCAGCTCTAGTCTGATAAAAAGGCCTCTGCGCAAAATCCCGCCCAATATAAATGGGGATGCTGAATGGGAATTTTCAAGAATATTAGATTATTATTATTATTATTATTATTATTATTATTATTATTATTATTATTATTATTATTATTATTATTATTATTATTATTATTATTATTATTATTATTATTATTATTATTATTATTATTATTATTATTATTATTATTATTATTATTATTATTATTATTATTATTATTATTATTATTATTATTATTATTATTATTATTATTATTATTATTATTATTATTATTATTATTGTTGTTGTTGTTGTTGTTGTTGTTGTTAATAATAATAATAGTAATAGCAATAACTAATAATAACAATAATAATATTAATTATACTAATTATAATAGCAATAATAATATACTTTGTTGTCTACTTCAGCGAACTAATATTGTCACGGTTCGGTCCTACGTTTTCGTGACCTGAAAGTCAACTAATGTGAGAAATTCCGAGTGACTTTGCCTTGGTAGAGAGAACGTTGTAAACTTCATATAATAAATTGTGTAGAGTTTAATGTGCGAAACAGGTTCATATCGAGGCGCTCTCGGGATAAATATTTGTAATTCTAGTAGCTGAGAATGTGTCCAAGTAAAGCAGCGTGAAATATGCAGCTTCCTGTTTTGGAGCATCACAACAATTTAGAGAAATATGCAACCTTGAGGCGGCATGTGTGGGTTTAAATACCTACCTTAAATTCCTAAAGATTCTTGCTGCATTGCGGCAGGTGCCTGAGGGGAATCCCCTTTATCCATTACATCTGAAAATATTTGCAATTTACTTCCTAATCTTGATACAGTTGTGTCGTACACCGCAGGTGTAAGAGTTGAGAAAGGAGATGTTGCTTGTTTTATACATACAAGGTTGGTCTAAAATCCCGCAAAGTCTATGTGTCTACGTTCGTGCTTTGTTTACATGAAAGCTGAATATAATAAAATACGGATGGTGTATTTGGCAGAGTCTCATATTAAGCCTTTGTATCTCTCTTGTCAAGTATTGCCAGCATTGCATATAGTTTTTATACTCTTTTATCATACAAAGTTTAAACTAAAATAATACACTTTAATAGTTAGTCTCGTAAACTAAATATGAACATTAACTTTCTAAGACTTTAAGCTTTCACTGCGACCGTTATTAATTAATTATTTAAAAATGTCGAGCTTTTCGGCCATACGAAATTCCATGGCGATGATAAACAACTGAATCAATAAATTGCCATCTCAAAATCATAGCCTTCATCTGGAATTGAATAAGAAATAAACGGCCACCACTAAATCATGGTCTTCTTCAAGAAATATTGATTATGTTTTAATGTAGAATTTGTGTGGCCTTCCGGATCTGAAAGAACGACACTCTTGATGATGGCCATGAAGTTGCTGAAAAGTCGACATTTTTAAATTTAACACGGCTGATCACCCGTGAATGTTTATTTCGTTTTATTGGGGACATCAGTTTGTAATTCTCCAATTCCACTTTATGCATTGACCAATCTGATTAGTCTTTCTTCTTTGCTGCGCGAGCGTGTGTGTATATTGTCTGCGTGTTTTCCCTCCACCACTATATATATTTCACAAACAAAAATTGTGACATCTGCCTGACATTTCAGGTGACCATAAAGATCCCGAATACATTAGATCGGATACTTTAGTACATGCCATAACCTATATTTCCAACAAGTGCATGAAATAAATAGAAATAGACTACGTGTAAGACTTCCGACATAGAATAGCTACAGCTTCAGCATCCATGGGAATGTAGATTTTCAGGACCACTCAGCATTACGATGAAATTGAGGAGCCGCGATAGACTACGATCCCTGGCCAAGAAATCCAACATTCCACCTGGGGAATGCTGGCCACATCACCTCTCTGTATTGATGGATAACCTTCTATCTCAATTTTGCGACTGAGATTACCTTTCCTGTCATTATAAACATACCACTAATTTATATTTTTGTGCCCTCCTCGTCAGTATGAGGTTTTATAGTAGTTTTTCGTGTCATGAAGTTGTAAGAAGGTTTGGAATTTTTTTCAGAACGAAGGTATTCCACCAAACTATTAAGATATATTTCCAAAGCCAAAACAAACTACAGCGACATTCGAAAACCACTGCGCGGCAAATCAAATCCAATCAACGTTCATCTGAAATCCAATCAACTGTGTGATGTAGCGTAATTTGATTTGCCATCGGTCACATCAATTTAAATGTTGCAACGTTATGAATCCCACGCGATGCAATTCGGTTCCTATTCTGCTGCGACATTTGAAGTTTATAATATTATATTCTTTTTCCAATAATGCAGCCGATACTAAATTCGATAGAACAGTGGATATAAAGAAATGGGAGATTATATAAATTAAGAGAAAGAAATAAAGAAAGTTGGAAGAAGGTAGAAGAAAGAATGGGGTACATAGAAATGCAAGGGTGGAGTAATAGATAAAGCATCATTAAGCTTTTACAGAACCTTAAAAGGAGAATGCAGAAGAGAGGGTTAAATTGATAACTGCAATAGACAGGAGAGCAGACTAGAAAATAAAACAATGTCGCAAAATGCATAGATTAAAATTTACAGTTGTGCAAACTATGATATAGGTATTTATGTAAATTCTGTCAGCAGATAATTCTATAAATTATACTGTTATGAGGGTAGGACTTCCGCAAGTCTCTGCGGCCCTGTGGTATCCTGTGGCACCCTCACTTCATTCCTGCCTCCTGTGTACTGTATTCGTCTCAGGAGTTTAGCTATGACCTTGTGGGTGAACCTCAGATAACGCGCTGTGTTTTTTACCTGTCGCTCTACGTTTTGCACCCTGCTTCAAAAGTGAGTTATCTTTTATTTCCCGGTACAATACATATTACTCAAAAGAACGTTATTAATTCACTACATCATCGCACCAAACAAAGCAATTATGATCCTACTTTTAATATCACTAATGAATTATGTTTATTCGAGGCTCAACAACCACACGATATAATATTACAGTAACTCTGTCACTGCTTGTAGTTCGTCTTGTAGACAGTAATCTGAACTGCAGGTATTACTCTTATTTATATCCTACCAAGAAACTCCCAGCTCCACAGCGCGATTGCGCTTTCAAGGACAAAGACATTCTCATGAGTTAACGACAGTAGGTCGCATTGGACGAGGTGTCCCCCTTCACATATCATTTACCCTTTTAGATGTAAGGGATGATTTTATAATCATCATTGATGTTACTGTCGATATTAAAATGCTACGTTCTCGCATATGTTGTGAATATTAATACATTTTACCTGATAATAACAGTAAACGGTTCTTATTTTCCGTGTTCTTGCACAAACCACACACAAAAAATGGCATTTCTCCAGAATACTGATTTTGCAATTTAATAATTTATTTGATATGCCTATTTTAGTATAATATTTTGTTTCCTTTGTATACCGATTATTAGTTTCACTTGCTCTAAGATTTCGTTCCTCTTTCTTTCTTAAAACAAATTTATGCATAACTTTTTAAGAAGTACATATAAGTAACTATACATCAAGTGACTAAGCTGAGCATAAACAAATCGTCGGTTTGTATCACGGTCACGTGGTTTCGCAATGAAAGAACGGAGTTACCACTACACTTAAGTGTAATATGCGTTTTGCACCACCAAAATGATATATTTACTCGATCTGAATAACATGCAATACATGGAAATTAACTGCTACTTACTTCATCTCTGTCCACAATAACACTTTTTCGTTTTCTGCACACAAACTCTAAACCAGTCTCCAGAAGCAGCATATGGAGGGAAGTTCGTTTTAAATCTAGAAGCTTGGGATCAGGGTTAACTACCAGTAGTACTTTAAGGTTAGGTTTCACTGTTAACTAAGAACTGGGGAACTTTTTGACGGATTTTAGATGTGATAAATTCGTCACAAACAACATCTAGCATTTCTCTAGCACGTGGTCTCTAATTGCCGGGAGTTTTCACTTCAACTGAAGATTTTTCTTTCTGTGAACTGATACTTGCCACATCGGTAAACTCGGATGTTAATTTCAGAACGCGATCTGTAGCAAGTTCGGGATATTTCTTGCACAACGTGTTACTTTTGTCTTTTCAGAACTTGGTAACCGTTTTTCGCCCTTTTGTTTAACAACACTCACTTGTTCCGCCATGTTACTTTTATAGTGGGTGATGCGCGCGCCGTATGAGTTAGGGTGGTTACAGATTCACTTAATTATGTATTCTTGCACTTCAACTATGCTTAGTACTCAATAGTTTGTGCCTTCGCAAACATTATGTGAGATTTCAGACCTCAGTAATAGTATTTTTTAAAGAAACTATTTAGACGGCGAAAGCGCTGTGGTCAAAAAGGTACGTAATTTGGTTTATGTCCAGTTTGTTTACTTAGTGTACATACTATACATACACAGTCTACGTTTGATAAGAATGATTGACCCACGCAGACCAGATCAGAAACGAGCTCTACTAGCTGGGACAGATTGTTTCCCTGACAGATTGTTGTCGCATTTTTGTGAATGTTTTTAAATTGGTCGTATTCTGCCACCTCGAGTAACAAAAAGCGACAAAAGTGACTGCAACTTAAATACTGCAAGAGAGGGAAGGATGGCATGGATAAGTACCCGAACTCTGTTTCTTAAAGGTCTAAGAGCAAGTAAAGCTGGGGTATGTGAATTATATGAGGGTGAAGGGAGTGTAGTCCATTATTTAATAGAATGTGGAGCACTGGATCAGTGGAGGAGAAAGGTACGTGAAGCTAAATGGGACAAAATTGAAGGTAAAATTGTAGGGATAACTGGTAGGTAACAAAAAAGGAACAAAGGAATGGGGGCTTTTTAGGTCAGATTAAGGAAAAGTGGAGCGAAAAAGTAAAGATCAAAAGAATAGAAAGAGAAGAGGGAGAAGAGGGGGAGAGTTACAGAGTCAGAGGGACAACAGGAACAAAGTTGCAAAAGGTCAGGGTATCAAGTACGCTGGAGAACGTAGAGTTAACATCAGACAACTTGGGATAGAAGTAGGATATGCATATAATTGAAATTGTATACATGTGGTATAAATAAGTATCATATCATCATACTAATTTCGAGCTTACTTGAACATTTTATGATATCCATAGAAGCATTATAAAGTAAGAGTTCTTGCTGTACCTTCGCTTTAAATTGCGTCTGGTGTCGTATTTGCACGGTTGAGTCTCATCCACCGGTGTAACATTTCCGTTGAGAACTGCGAGCGCTAGTCCGAAATTATCTGTGAATCTCCCAATGAGTTAATGTTTCCACATGCCGTTTTGCAGCGGCAGCACGTAATCTATTTCCAACATAAGGTTCTCTCCCTTTATACCGGATGGATCAAGCGGGAATAGTGTGTGTGTGTGTGTGTGTGTGTGTGTTAGGTAGACAGCTGTCAGCAAATACCGCCAGTGATCGTGTAGTGTAACACAGGGCATTTGCTGCATCGGCGGTTTCTAGGGGTAAACTTTGTCCAGCGTAAAGGGATTCACTGAACTGGTTATAGTACGCACGACCTCATCCCTTCCCGTGGAATTTAAAAAAAGAAGAGTTTGCTGTACGACCAAGAATGTCACAGCTATGCTAGGATATGTTTGACACGACAGATCAAGGCAAATATGTGTGTTTTGCCGCCGAAAACTGAAATACGACTGATACACCTCTAGTAACCTTGCTAAAGCCCAAGCACACACAACTGCTAGTTCCATGACAAGCTACTGAAAAGAGACAAGTACGTGTAAAAATGGCAGTGAATCACTGGACACTCTTATGTCACACAAGCGCTGGGACGTCTTATATTACCAAATCCATCCTGATTGAACTAACCTAAAATGGGATTTTTCTTCTATATGGTTAATTTAAAACCTAATTTATATTCATTATATTCAAACAAAATTAGAAATGGGTTTCAGATAAGACAATACTAACTAGGTCGAATTCAGATGCACGAGAATATTATGCATGTGTTAAATCCCCAGTCGGTTGTTGCTAAATAGAAATAATCTCATGAGGAATAATGAACCAGTTTAAAGATACACATTGAAGTAAATATTAGATAGGAAAAGTTAAACAATTTTAACAAACAATAATTGGGAAACGGTTAATCTTATTGACAGATACATTTGACAACTTGTATATTTCAATAACCTGTGTGATTTTCTCATAGCAAATTAGTCTCTTTTCCCAGTTATAATAATGGTGGCGGTGGCGGTGGTGGTGGCTCTGGCGGTGGCGGCGGTGGTGGCGGTGGTGGCGGTGGTGGTGGTGGTGGCGGTGGTGGTGGCGGTGGTGGCGGTGGTGGTGGCGGTGGTGGCGGTGGCGGTGGTGGTGGCTCTGGCGGTGGTGGTGGTGGTGGCGGTGGCGGTGGTGGTGGCTCTGGCGGTGGCGGCGGTGGTGGCGGTGGTGGTGGCGGTGGTGGCGGTGGTGGCGGTGGTGGTGGCGGTGGTGGTGGCGGTGGTGGCGGTGGTGGTGGCGGTGGTGGCGGTGGCGGTGGTGGTGGCTCTGGCGGTGGTGGTGGTGGTGGCGGTGGCGGTGGTGGTGGCTCTGGCGGTGGCGGCGGTGGTGGCGGTGGTGGCGGTGGTGGTGGTGGTGGCGGTGGTGGTGGTGGTGGTGGCGGTGGTGGTGGCGGTGGTGGCGGTGGCGGTGGTGGTGGCTCTGGCGGTGGTGGTGGTGGTGGCGGTGGCGGTGGTGGTGGCTCTGGCGGTGGCGGTGGCGTTGGTGGTGGTGGCGGTGGCGGTGGCGGTGGCGGTGGTGGCTCTGGCGGTGGCGGTGGCGGTGGTGGTGGTGGCAGTGGCGGTGGTGGTGGCAGTGACGGTGGCGGTGGTGGTGGTGGCGGTGGCGGTGGTGGTGGCAGTACCGGTGGTGGTGGCGGTGGTGGTGGTGCAATAGCATTTTCCGGACCAAGACCTACCAGCTCCTGTGTCCCTCACTCTGCCAAACCACAGGCCTCACGAGTGGAGTGCAGTTCTGGAGAGTGCTACGTGGTTAGCGTTTAACAGAAGCTTGTGTATACACGCAGTAACACCCGGTTTAACCGAAAAGGGTCAGAGTCGTTCTGACATCGATGGTAACGATGTTAAAAAGCGAAAGCAACGCAATACTTGTAATGAAGTTTAGTTATAAAAGCGACTATTGTACGCAACATTAAAATATCCATGACGGTATTTAAACGCTGCTTCATAAGATCAGAAAAGACCATGGCATGTGGTGTGAAGCAGCTTAGGCCGTCGTCCTTTGTTGTCATCGAGTCCGACGTCACAATATTGTATATTGCTAACAAATAAATCCTGTAGGTTTAAGCTCTCTAAATTTGATAGTTTTAGAGGGAAAAGATAATATTTCTAGAAAAAAAAGCGTCGAGAACGAGCATTAGCACCAAAAGTACTCTTAATTACCTAACACTGTAGATTTCACGTCTTTATTATACTTGCGAGTAATATTGGTGAATATATGAAATGAATAAAAAATGAAATGTTTGACATAAAAACAAAAAATTACAATTTCAGGAACTTTACTCCCTTGCTCCTTTTTCGTCACTTCCCTACACTGTTTAATAAGACACAACAAGCAATTGCTCACTGATATCAGAGGAATTCATGTGGATGTAACATATGGCAAAGTTCACACTACTTTCACATAATATAGAATTTTGTATTAACCGGGTATAAATCCTAAATACCATATGTAAATCTAACAAACAAATTTGCAGTTATTGATTTGTGTGCTTGGTAAAAATTGCTTGTAGGCCCTTCGCGAGGAATATTAATTTTCAGTACATTATTTACATCTCTGTTCATTAATCACGCTTTACGCTCTCAGTTTTCCGTTTGGATATTTTGGTATTGTTCTGCCCTGCCTCTCTTCAGCCTTTATTGCCCCTGGAGTGGTTATTTTTAAAATAGAAAACGCACAGTAATTCCACTCCAGAACACTGTCATCACATATTTGATTAATGATCGCAGTCAGGTTTGAAAAATTCCCCGAATCGTCCAAAGAATTAAATAGTTATGACAGGAAAAGTTCATCCAACGTCGCAATTATATAAATTAATTCCAGAGAGAGAGAGAGAGAGAGAGAGAGAGAGAGAGAGAGAGAGAGAGAGAGAGAGAAAAGCGAGGATTTTGAAATGCGACATTGCGTTGCGCTCTAATATTTTGGTGCAGTGTTGAACAGGCGCCAGCCATAAACTTTACACTTAAGTGGCATGGCAGGGTTCCAGACGCAGGTCATCCGGAATACGTTCGAGGGTTTCATCCACAAACATATAACAAATTGCTGCAACACATCGTGTCTGACCAGCTTTCTACTTTCTCTACTACGTACAGTAGACGTAGTATTGTATTCAACCCAAAAATTCGATGTCGAGATTTCACCGGACATATATGTTTTGAGGCCCCTTAAATTCAAGAAAAAAGTACTTTTAGAAAAAGGTGTGTCTGTCAGTCTGTGGACACACAGACACACATATAGACCCATGCGCAAACAAATATTTCTCAAAAGGCACCTTTATGTGTTCGGAGTAAACAAACATTTCCAGTAAAATCTGACATCAAATTTTGGCTGGAATACACTTCTTTCCCCTTCTTTACCTAGTAGAGAAAGTAAAAATGCTTTGATTTACTTATGTTCACTAGTAAAATTTTCATACTCATAATATACGCCAATATTTTGAGCCAACTAAAGCTATTAATGAGGTATACATGACTTCTCTCCATAGCTGATGAAGCCCAAATGGTTACATTGTTATTGTTATTATTTATGTGAGCAACTGTTACCGAATGATAGATGAAAAAGCCCATCGAACTTGCCTTACAGTTACATTTACATATAAATGTGCACAGTGTCTTTCTTCACAGCTGGACTGTTTGGCTGAATAGAATTTATTGTTATTATCTGCTGAGAACATGGAATATGTTTGCAAAATAACACACTTGAAATATATGAGCAACATAAGAAATAAGTATGTCAATACATAAACAATAAATGTACCAAAAGTACACATAAATTTGGATAGAATTTCATTGTAAAGGTAACCTGTTGAAAGTTATTTGCCTATCCTTAACTTCTGAAACATGATTTGTTGATCTTCAACGTAATGTGAACTCAAGGTTATATAACTACATATAAAGAAAATGTAATCAACTAATCACATCTTGTGCTCACTGGTATGTTTTCACTCATAGCTACTCGGCGGCGCCGTGGCCGAGCGGTTAGCGCGCTCGCCTACCACCTAGGCGGCCCGGGTTCGATCCCAGGGACCCGCATGTGGTATTCGTGGTGGACGAAGCGGCGTCAGGGCGGGCTTTCTCCGGGTACTCCGGTTTCCCCCGCCATCTCATTCCACCGGTGCTCCATCTTCATGTATCATCAGTGTCACCGCCTGCGGTGCCGTAGTAGTAAAAGCGGGCGTTAAACACTACAACAACAACAACAACAACTCATAGCTACAGTGCTACAAATTCAGACTGGTTACCATCACATTACTTTCTATGCTTAATGTAATTTATTTTCATATATAAAAGCTTGGCTCTCACCAAGGTGACCGGGTTCGATTCCAGGGGTACTCTATAACATCAATATTTTTCTGGTTTGTGGATTTATAATATTACTTATTAAGACTAGTATGTTTTCATCTTTTTTTTTAAATTTATTTAGAGTCGCTTTAACAATTAAGTCATATCGCGACTATTCTATGTAATACCTGTTTTCATCTTTGTTAGTAGCCATTAGGACGCCTGACAATACAATACAGCTTTTAAAACATTTATATATGTGAATCATGTCTAAATAATTATGTAAATATTCTGACAAAACCAGTCCGTTACTTTTCTATGCCTAGTATAAGCTTTTTTCTTCTAAACTTTTGCACAAATGCGCTGTTCTCCTTTACTGACTTTAACACAGTCTTTAGTCTTTCGTGATATTCCAACTCACAACTGTATAATTCTCGTAACCTTGACTCAGTCCTTTCACTGCCTTTCTTGACATTCTCTGTCTCTCAAACACTAACTCCGACGATACAATCTGCGGATGCTCTTGAACTTCTTCACTTTGACGCGACGTATCTTTCACATCAGTGTCTCACACACACACACACACACACACACACACACACACACACACACACACACACGCGCGCGCGCGTGCACGGACGCTCGCACGCGCGCGCGCGACTCCTGCTCTTTCCTCACCTCCTTTTGTAGTGGGGATGCCGTAACATGGACCTTTCTTGATTTTCACAAACACGCCGGCCACCGGATGACCCTCGAAGGTTGCAGCAGTCCTTTGTTATGCGCCGCGCTCATGGTTGTTAGTCACGCATGCACAAACAGTCGCGCGAGGCAGCTTGACCTTGAGCGCCTTTGTTATGCCCGCCGGCCACGTATGTGGTGCGAAGTAATTTAGCACTACCGTCCTTTGTTGTGCGCCGCGACAGCGTTACACTGTGTTAATTGAGGTTAAATTCAGTTCCAGAGTGTATTAAAGGAAACCAGCAAGTATTTCTTAACTTTCAAATGAACAATCTTATAATCGACGTGAAATGAAAGGATAGCTCGCATACCAGCTTTATAAAATAACTTCAATACTATTGGTAAACAAGGAAAGGCTAAACCAATACAAAATAATTTGGTGTTCTTGAGGAAGAGGTGAAGAATTATTTCTACGTATCGTTAACCTGGATAATTACAGCATTTACTGAGAGCTTTCATTAGTTACAGAGACAAAGGTTTAAGTCAGTGCCATCATCGAACACCAGTAAAAGTCCACATTCACAGACGCGTAGTGCAGCATTAAACTACGAGATGTAAATTCCATTAAATATATTAACTTGGGTTGAAGGTATTATGGTGCCAAAAGTTATAATTTAGTTTAACGAAGTATGGGGATATACATCACTGATTTCAAAGAAATGATTTAAAGTCCATTTTATTAATTTTAAGGAAGTTTAATTCCTACTTTATTGTCAACTTTCTGTTTTTATTTCTTTTTGATGGCATACCGAGTATATGGTTTCTCGCCTTATTATATATCGTTACAATTTAGTTTAGTTAAGCTTAGAGTAGTATTCCTGTAAATAATACTTTGTGATTAAATTCGTATGAGAATTTAGTATTGCTATTTAATTCTGAAGGCTGCTACGACTTATTTAAGTGCATTAAAGGAAAAAGGCAAGCATTTCTTAACTTTCTTCTTGATTCCTTTGTTTTTATTGTATTAATTTTAATGTTGCGTCAAAATTCTACGAAACGTTGCTTTATTGACACTCCGCCGGTGCGAACATGCAGCTTGTAATGTAACCTTTGGCAGTTCGGCAGCATTTTATGTGAGGATGGACTAGGATTCTGTTCGAGGAACATTGCCGGTCACGCTGGTAGAGGGTGGGGCTATGTTTGTGAGTGTCAACACAAACAGCTGCGTTACGTTTTATTCACATAAGTATAAGAAACGCTGTTCAGCTATTCTTATTGTATACTTAGTTAAACCTAAGACCAAACAACGTTGCACATTATTTTTCTTCTCTATGATCACATCCTTCATTAGCATAGCGCAGTGCTGAAGTCGTTAAAGCGAACGTTTTCAGATCATCATTTATTCTCTTTGATGTTGCACTCATGATGTCCTTCTATATTTCAAAGTCGAGGTAATTTGTAAGAACTAGGAAGAACTAAAGAAAGTATGTAAAATAGCAGCGCAAGTATGGGGTTGCCTGCATAATGAATACTATCTGCCAGAAACTAACAAGTCTTATTATAGTCAACGTGCCTTCAGTAGTGATTTATGAAAAACAACCGACAACTTATTATGCCTGAAATGCAGAGGAATTTTGGGAGATTATTTACCTCTATAGTAAATATTGAAACTGTCCTCCATCCTCCTTGGAGCACAACTCACCACGTTCCATGTTACTGGCCACTCGTTGGAGGACTATTGTCAATAGCTTAAATCTCCTGTGTAATGTTGTGCTTCAGATTGTCCAATGTCTGGGGACGTGTGGTATAACCCCTGTGGTATAACGCCATATAAACAAATCCGGTGATGTCAAATCCGAAGATCTCGGTGGCCACAGATTCCTGGAAAATATCCGATCGTCAAAGAAACTTACAACTGCCACGGACTCATTTGATGACTGATATATAGCGCTTTTCTGCTGAAAATATCCCTAACTCAGCTCTACATCGTCTAGTTGCTCAGAATACTCCATGAAAATCCGCCGGTACTCTGCGGAGTGATTGTTTAAAACAATGACTCCGCTCTAATCTCTGCTGATATTGCGCACAAACTCCGATTTTAACTTGGTACATAGGTGCTTCATGAACAATATGTGGATTTTAGCTGGCCCAATAGTGTAAGTTGAGTTCACATAGGATTCTGAACACCAAATTGTCTCTGGTATGCCCACAGAGTAGCTGTAATTGAATTAGTAATGCAGAATTGGTTTAACAGGAAGTCCTTCATTTAATGTGTGCTCCATTTACACGTTGACTAGAACAAAATCTCAGAAATTGTTGCCGACAGTAAAACTAACAATTACGAATAAAGCATGAACATTGCACCTGTAGTGACAGGCAATCGAAACTCCAGAACTTTGTGCTTAATGTGGTGCTCAAACTGGGGAATTGAGTGAATTTCGAACACGTTCTACTAATACATGTAAGTATTTCACCCTTTTCCGTCCTATTATACACTGGTATCGTACATTATCTGCTCCGGGAATACTTGCACTTTTTATTTTAATAGTGCTTAATGACCGGCTTACTGCACCACATGCAGACGACACTGAAGAAATATGAAATTAAATGACAAGTGTGAAGGCAAGAAAACGTGTCAGGCCTAAGTTTAAGTTTACCTCTCGATATTAGGCCTTGGTTCAAATGAGCTGTTGTATCACGGGAGTACGTTATTTGCCATTTATGAGAAAACGTAGAAAAAATATCACCAGGAAGGACGATCTCGTTGGATTTGAACCACAGATCTCTCTTCCACGAATCCGTACCTTAATGACTTTGGCTACCTATGTTGGTTTACGCCAGTAAAGTTTAGTAGCAACTATTTCGAGTTTTGCTGTCAGACAAGCGCACAAATTACAAACGGCACACACCCACACACACACACCCACACACCCACACACACACACACACACTCACACACTCGCACATTTAGACACAGACGGTGGTACTGTCGTGCTGGCACGAAGAGTGGTCAGCTCTCCTCGGCTGTAGAGAAGTGGAAGATGAACTGGGTAACCTCCTCTCACGTATCTTGTCAGTTAAACTTTGGTCACTAATTTCACGCACGGTTACCGTTTAAAAGGAGACCCTGCTCCTCTCTGTCCACTGTGCGACAACCTTCCGCCGCTCCGTCACTTGATGCTAGAGTGTTTCCTACGCACCTTCGAGACTCTCTGCAACTGCCTCTCAGACTTGCAGAGGTCCTGGCAGACAAACAAGCGGTCGAAAGGGTTTTGAAGCTTTTAGCAAAGATAAATAGGAATCTGAGGAGTTAAACCTTTCAACCTGTTTATAACTTTGTTTTAATTCTGGCTTTTGCCTTTTATTTGGCGCACTTAGGTATATTGGTTTTCCTTTTTACTATTGCTTTGATTTCATATTGTAATTTACGTCTAGCTTTTTTCCCTTAAACCTACACCTCGTCCTCCTTTAGACTCTAAGCATTGACATTTTCCTAAAATGCTTGTTTTTGAGTTCAGGGAGTCTCAAAACAGGTATTTCCATTGAAATGTTGGTATAAACTTTTTGAGTGAAATACAAGATTTCCTCAATTTACTCTAATTGTGTAGTAGACAAAGTTGAACGAGAACATTAATTACAACTGCTTCATTCATCCGTTTATCACTTGCATGTAAGTGCTCTTTGTTACTGTCATTAGCTAGAAAAAAAGTGAATCTGTGCAGAACTTTTTTTTTGACACAGAGTTATATGTGCAATAAAAACACTTTCCACTTTACAGCAGCATGTCAAAACAAAGTACTAGGCATTATTTACGCAGAACAGTCACAGAGAAACAGAAAGCAAACCTAATAAGTTAATTACTATATATAGCAGGTAATATATTTCTGTGGAAAGCAAGCTTTTGGGTTTCTGACTCCGGGCACTAAAACATTTGAATGTCGCCGTCCAGCTTATTCTACACTCACGCTTGCGTAGGTCGCTCTTCTGTGTGAATTTATTAGAGCAGAACGAATTTTCCATTCTTTGCGCTATGGAGAAACACCGCCTTGCGCGCATTATATAAAATATAAGTTTTAATAAAGTTACGTAAGGTAATTGCCAGCAGTAGGACATCTGGACCAAAGTCGTTAGCCTACTTGACAGCAAATCCTTCTTTTTTAATTTTTGCAACCTCACTTCAAAACATTGAAGCATATAATTCATGTAATTTATCTTATATAAGGATAATGAAAAAAATACCTTACTCAATGGTGTTTACTGCAGGGAACAGACGGAAATTGACCGGTATTAAATTTCAGTTTGCGGAGGAGACATAAGCAAAACTATAATAGATGAGTCATAGGAGTTCCTCTTCCGGATTGGAATTCATAGGTAGCATTCGATTCATATCAATCCTGATGCTAATCTCCAGTTAACACCGATCACGATAAATTTCTGCTACAAACGGTTTCATTCTGAGGCTGCCGAAGCTGGGTCGTATCTCAGGACGTATAGAGGGATTCATTGACATATACTTTTTCCTTTACTATTGCTCCTATTGCTTCGAGTCGTGGCTTAAAGATTATTTACTATTCAGTGCGATGGTCTCAGAAACAAAACAGTTTGCTTTTAAATAACCCTTTAAATTGCTTAAACAATTTAAATTATTTTATTTCGTAATACGTTTGCCAGTTATTATGTCCAAGTACTTCACAAATTCAAGATTCCAAATGTTCATCTACTCGGAAAATATTCGTTATTGTTTTGCAACTCCGGGAAACAAGTGAAGCATGATCTTTTGTTGCCTCTGCTTCATTGTCTTATAACGTAGCGCTTTAGAGGGCTTATAAATACGTTTAAATTAAGGTTGCTCAAGGTATTCCACGAGTCGCCTCCCGTTTGAAAAAGATACAGAGAGAGCAAAGTTCAAGCACTTAACAAGGAATATCTCCGAAATAGTTCCCTCAAAAATATGTATTAGACAAAAATTGTGTGTTTTAGCGAGATCTAAAATCCTTTATCTAGTACTTTGTCTATGTGTCAAGGTTTACCAGATATGCAAATGTCACCCAGAATGAAAAGGAGTAGAGAGGACCTTGTCAGAAAACTCAAGCTATACACTTTGTTATAAAAATAGCTTAATCATATGGTATTTTAATCAATATCGTTGGAGCCATTTTTTTTACAAATCAAAATTTTCGAAAAATGGTCCATATAAGGGGTAGTTCGGAGAGGGGATTTTCTTGAAAATCTTAGTGTTGCTCCTTGCAGGACGTGGAACGTAAATATCAAGTTTGGTATTTATCCGATCTTTCCTTTTTTGGCTTATGCTGTCCACAGACACACGCCCAGACACACACACAAACACACACACACACACACACACACACACACACACACACACAATCTCTCGCACTCACACTTACACAGGGTGCTAACATGTAGTTGTGGTGAAATATCGATGTCAAATTTTAGGTTGGGATGCAGTGCTTCCCATACTTACTATATCTAATAAAGAAAGTACGAAGATTTGCAAATTTTAATTTTTCATCGCAGAAGAAATCAAAATATTATATACGAAATATCTGGAAAACCTTTGTTTATCTTTCCCTTTCCATTGTAGGTTTTGTCTGCCTTTTAAATTATTGTGTTTGGCTCTTTGTTCCTGTTTATTTTCCACTCGAGTAGCTTATTTTTCGAATTGGTTCTTTGACTTGTCTTGAACTATGATAGTGGGCGGATATATGGCTAGATTGAAGTGTCTCTGGAAGTAGGTCCAGGGAAGTTAAAAGGTCTCGCGACTGTGTGTGTTTGCCCTCGGCGGATGTCTGGAACTTCTTCACAATCACCGTTCTTTGGAGTGTGATGATGCTTATAGCTTACGCGTTTTCCTGTGAACATGTATGGATTTCTTCTACATATGTCAACACTTATCAATAACTTGTCATTTTTAAGTAGCCACCATTTAGCCGTTTTCGTAATATAACAACAAGAGAAAGGAATACTTGAAATTTGACTATCGCTTCAGCTTTCTGTTTTTTCTTTATGTCTACCTTAAAACGTTTAATAAAAGTATTTTTTAAAACTTTTATCTCAATTAACCTGAAATATATAGAAAAGTAAGCTTCTACAAAAATAGTTTGCCAAAGAGATATAAAAATAAAACGAATAGCAAACAGAAAATGTCGTGAATATGGCACAATATATTTCTAATTAA
Source organism: Tenodera sinensis (assembly GCA_030765045.1). Classification (NCBI taxonomy): domain Eukaryota; kingdom Metazoa; phylum Arthropoda; class Insecta; order Mantodea; family Mantidae; genus Tenodera; species Tenodera sinensis. The sequence continues at coordinate 127,104,605 of CM060967.1, read as the reverse complement.
GTATGTCCAAATGTTGTCTTCATAACCCCCAATTCTTCAGTGCTGCTGGAGTGCAAGTGCATCTGTTCAGAGATGTGCAAACATTTCTCCAGGTCCTATATCCATGTGGAATTTCCCAAGGGAGACGTCAGCGTGAAGGTTCAGAGGTAACATTTCCAAACCTTGACCCTTCCTAGTACGTTATTCCACGCAATGTAAATTCAAACGAAACCTTAGGGAGTGGAGTGAGGTTGGAACGTTCCTTCTTCTGTGGAAACTACCATACCTGCAGTCAGTTAAAGGTGCTGGTTGATTCACAAAGGGAAGCATTCCTTTGATACAAGTGATGTTTGGGTTAAATTCAACTTAAACCTTCAGTGCAAACTATCTTATATAAATGAATGTAAAATGCTAAGAACCAGTAGCTACAGTTCACTGATTTCGCAAATAATACTTGTGACATGTGCTTGTTTTATCAAATGTTCTAATAGATACAACTGGGAGGTGAATTTCAAATAAAAGTAACCACATTAAGCATATGTAGAAATCTCATTTTCACTCACATCATTGCCTTAGCACCATCGACTGTTGAATAATTATAATGAATTTGAAAAAATGTTTAGGTTTTTCTTCCCTTCTTTACCTGATTATCTTCCCTGTATGTAGGACTTGCGCCCCCTAGGACTTACAAGCCAGTGCCTAGGATCAGACGCCTGTTGGAAGCAGACGAACCTCTGGACCGGACAGAGTGAAGACCTGGAAACGGGTGGTCAGCCCGGTACTAGGTATGAGAGTGAGGAAGGGGATAATATTGTCACCGCGCCCGCCGCATCTAATTGCCGACAGCAGCAGTGTCACCTATCGCATTATTGTCGGCGCTACCGCAAAGGAGCCGAAGGAAAGAGACAGAGAATGGCCGCATTGTTGGGGCGCTTGCCGAAAGAGAGAAAAGGATAGAGGCTACTGGAATCTTCTCTTTGTATCCCACCGAATAACTGAACTTTCCAGAATAGTGCCTGGGAGATATAAATAGCGGTAAAGTGCGACAGAACAGTCAGACGTATGTGAAGGTTGAGTAGTCGTGCCGACGGAGACAGTAAGACGACGTGGAGCGTTGTGCCGACGGAGAAGAGTTAGTTCTTTGTGTTACGAATTCGGAGTCGTGCTGTTGGAGAATCGGAAAAGACTTTCTTGCTGTTGCAACGAGTGTACAAGTTACTGTTTACGGAAATAAAAGTGTTTCTTTATCTAGACTACATCTGTCTACTTTACTTTTCAACACAACCAAAAGTCACACTGGTGTCAGAAGTGGGATCCGTCGAATTGCTTCTAGTTTCGTTACATCGTCGTTAGAAGTTGCAACGTTAGAACCAAGATGGAGGGAGATTCGGAAACCAGGATGATGGCAATGATGACAGAATTATTCGCCGAAATGAAGACGGCAAACGACAACCTCGCTGCCAAAATGGAAACGTTAAATGACAACCTCGCTGCCGAGCTGAAAGAGATGAAGACGGCAAACGACAACCTCGTTACCGGAATGAAGACGAGAAACAACCTCGTTGCCGAGCTGAAAGAGATGAAGACGGCAAACGACAACCTCGTTGCCAAAATGAAGACGAGAAACGACAACCTCGCTGCCGAGCTGAAAGAGATGAAGACGGAGCTATCGGCGAAAATTGACGACGAACTGATTGGCGTGACGGAAGACGTGGAAGAACTCGGCGAAAAGGTGGCAGACCTCTGCCAGCACGTGGACGTCGTGGAGGACGACGGGGAACGTCTTGGCGCCCTGGTAGTAAGAGTTGACGAGAGCGTCAAAGTACTGGATGCCAGGGGCAGACGGAATTGCGCGGAGCCGGGGAGGGAGCACCTAGTGGCCGAGGCGACAGCTGCGCCCGTTTCAGATGATGTGAGGGAAGACGTGAAACAACTTGGCGAACTGATTGGCGTGAGGGAAGACGTGGAACAACTCGGCGAACTAATTGGCGTGACGGAAGACGTGGAACAACTCGGCGAACTGATTGGCGTGACGGAAGACGTGGAACAACTCGGCGAACTGATTGGCGTGACGGAAGTCGTGGAACAACTCGGCGAACTGATTGGCGTGACGGAAGGCGTGGAACAACTCGGCGAACTGATTGGCGTGACGGAAGACGTGGAACAACTCGGCGAACTGATTGGCGTGACGGAAGTCGTGGAACAACTCGGCGAACTGATTGGCATGACGGAAGACGTGGAAGAACTCGGCGAAAAGGTGGAAGACCTCTGCCAGCATGTGGACGTCGTGGAGGACGACGGGGAACGTCTTGGCGCCCTGGTAGTAAGAGTTGACGAGAGCGTCAAAGTACTGGATGCCAGGGGCAGCCGGAATAGCGCGGACCCGGGGAGGAAGCACCTAGTGGCCGAGGCGACAGTTATGCCCGTTTCAGATAACGAAAGTGTACGTCTCGGGGAAGACAAAGGGGCAGTTCGGGGACGTCGTCGGGGATCCTCTGGAGGAGTGTGTCGGGTACGTAACCAACCAGGATACGACGTGGAGGACGATCAGCAGGGAAGCGCACAAGCAAACGAGCATCACGCGAGAACCGACTTGGCGTGTGACATGGGGGGACCGTCGGAGCCATCCAATCACCTGACGCATAGTGCCGTGAACGGAAGAATGGTGGACATCATCGTGGACGGCAGGATACAGGAGAGGCCGTGCCGAGCACGAGTGAACACGAGTGCAGCGGTGGACGCGACTCGCGCGGACGTGGTGGGGTTTGTTGCCGGACCCATCGGAAGCAAGGTGGCTGCGAAGGTGCGCCAGAGAGGTCGGCGGACATGGTACCCAGTGCGCCGTTTCCAAGTGCGCAGGATGGCCCGTCAACACACCAGGAAGAAGGGCAACTGGATGAGGGACCGCCAAGACCGGCGGTACTGTTGCAGAATTTCGAAGCAGGATGGCATACATCGTCCTACCCGGACCAAGGGACACTATCCAACAGCGATACCTAGGATCGTGCCTCCTGGAGAAGAGGTTCGATGGGTTAGTCCACCGGGGCGCAAGGGAGATGCCGCAGTGATAGTGCTGGTCGGGACGACCAGCTCTGAGGAGGGAGCAGTGTCACCGCGCCCGCCGCATCTAATTGCCGACAGCAGCAGTGTCACCTAACGCATTATTGTCGGCGCTACCGCAAAGGAGCCGAAGGAAAGAGACAGAGAATGGCCGCATTGTTGGGGCGCTTGCCGAAAGAGAGAAAAGGATAGAGGCTACTGGAATCTTCTCTTTGTATTCCACCGAATAACTGAACTTTCCAGAATAGTGCCTGGGAGATATAAATAGCGGTAAAGTGCGACAGAACAGTCAGACGTATGTGAAGGTTGAGTAGTCGTGCCGACGGAGACAGTAAGACGACGTGGAGCGTTGTGCCGACGGAGAAGAGTTAGTTCTTTGTGTTACGAATTCGGAGTCGTGCTGTTGGAGAATCGGAAAAGACTTTCTTGCTGTTGCAACGAGTGTACAAGTTACTGTTTACGGAAATAAAAGTGTTTCTTTATCTAGACTACATCTGTCTACTTTACTTTTCAACACAACCAAAAAGTCACACTGGTGTCAGAAGTGGGATAGTGCTGGTCGGGACGACCATCTCTGAGGAGGGAGCAGTGTCACCGCGCCCGCCGCATCTAATTGCCGACAGCAGCAGTGTCACCTATCGCATTATTGTCGGCGCTACCGCAAAGGAGCCGAAGGAAAGAGACAGAGAATGGCCGCATTGTTGGGGCGCTTGCCGAAAGAGAGAAAAGGATAGAGGCTACTGGAATCTTCTCTTTGTATTCCACCGAATAACTGAACTTTCCAGAATAGTGCCTGGGAGATATAAATAGCGGTAAAGTGCGACAGAACAGTCAGACGTATGTGAAGGTTGAGTAGTCGTGCCGACGGAGACAGTAAGACGACGTGGAGCGTTGTGCCGACGGAGAAGAGTTAGTTCTTTGTGTTACGAATTCGGAGTCGTGCTGTTGGAGAATCGGAAAAGACTCTCTTGCTGTTGCAACGAGTGTACAAGTTACTGTTTACGGAAATAAAAGTGTTTCTTTATCTAGACTACATCTGTCTACTTTACTTTTCAACACAACCAAAAGTCACAATATGAAATACAGGATGAAGGTGATGGATCATTTGGTAGAATGACTGGTGGGGAAAACCGGAGAACCCGGAGAAAACCCGTCCAGACGCCGCTTCGTCCACGACGAATACCGCATGCGAGACCCTGGTATTGAACCAGCGTCACCTTGGTGATAGGCGAAACCGCTCAGCCAAGGCAACACGTGAGGTTAGGCTTCGGGAGGTCACGGGTTCGACTCAAGTCGAATTTCTTAATTTTGCTCTATCCTGTATTATTTCTTCTGTTAATTCCATTTCATTTAAGTAGTTGTTATCCCTTGCATCCATTGGTTACCTGTCTTACTTTCATATATATGATTGGAGGTTTGTTTTGCAAGTCTATTATTATCCATCCTATTCTTCCTTTACCGATTGTATCTGGAATTTTTTCACATTCTTTACTTACATAGGTCTTCATTTTTCTGAGCCTAAACTCTCCTTTTTCAGTTTGAATTTAACCCAAGATTTCCTTTTTATTTCCTTCTTTTCTAATACTTCTATTTCTCATGTTGGTCAGTTTGTGTAAGTGTAAACAAAGCCAAAAAAACTAAATCTCCAATGAATACCAAACTTGATTTACGTTCAGCATATTCCAAAAATTGGACACGGAGATTTTCAAGAAAATATCTCGAAATCAAACTGCCCTTTTTGTACATTCTTCTAACTATTTTAATTAAGGTGCTTCAAGTTAACATTTGGCTGTTTTGGGAAGAGCCTGCGATCTTCCTCATTTGGGAGGAAGTTTACATAATCTGGCATAAAGTTGAAAACACAGGTTACAAAAAACTTTTATCTGTTTAAAACAGTAAATTTATTTCAAATCCCTTTTTATAGCATAAGCCCTTTCTAAAGTACGTTATTGCTTCGAATTGTGCAATATTTTGTCTTTCTCTACTAGTAGGAGAAGTATTTCATTCTACCCATAAGTTGAATGTGAAAATATGTCTTTTGAGCTTCCCTCGATCGAGAAAACCCTGTTTACGCGAGTGTAGCACATTATTATCTTTATAAACTGCTATCACACAGTTATTTCTGGTGATTACATGGAGAGAGTATATTATTGCAAGGCCAACATTTGACGATCGCTTGCTAAACATTTGACTCATTTTCTCTTTGTATAAGTAACTGCAAATGTTTATCTCGATTAAAGTGAAGTAAATATAAAAATAAGGTTTCATACAAATATTTTGTTGGGCTTATAAAACGGAACTATAGTGGGTAGAGAAAACATTTGCATGTAGCAACGCAGATATATCACCATAGTGTAAAGTATTCCTGAAGCATGTAACGAAAGCCCAGTCCTGTGATCATTGAAACCTAAAATGTCTGAAGATCTAACGCACATTTCAACACAAATTTTTAAAAGAGCATATTAGACTTCTGGATAACCCCTTAATCTGATTAGCATTATTTATTTACTTTTTCAAAATGGAAACGTACTTAAAAGGTTTTTCAAACATGTGTAACGCCTAGGCATTTTTGGAGAGTAAACCCGAGTCATCATTAATAAGATTATAGGCTAATTAGTCTTCTTCCACCATATGGCGTGTTTCCACGTCACGTAATTAATGCATCCTCCGCCTGGCTAATGGATGACCAATGTTTCTTTTACCTCCGGGATGATAATGTAATGTTTATGAGGTATTCTATTAGGAATCAACCTTTGTAATTATTCAGACCACGGGCTGAAAGTAAATGAAATACTTCTAGCTCACTTCTTATTAGTCTTTGTCCTTTTATCTTCCTTCCTGCTGACTCTACAGCAGATAGAAGAAATACTATTTATTTATGCCAAGAAGCTTACTGCTGGTGTTTTTAAACACACAAGACGTGTGTGGGCAATGTTTGAGAGGTAGAATCGGAACTAAAAAATTCATTGTCATAGCCGGGATTAGAATCCCATGCAAAAGAGTTGCTCTAACCATTAAGCTACTGTGGTAGCTTGCCAAAATAACAATGAATTCCCTAATCGACTCGTATTTCTCCCGATAGACCACAAAGGGAATTTCACATCAACGACAAATACACCAAAGCCGACTTACCATCATAAGTACTTTATGTCCCGGGATTAAACAACATTTAGATGGAAATTAATATGTATTTGTCAACAAACTTACAGCTGGTGTTTTTAAACACATAAACCGTGTGTGGGTAATGTTTGAGAGGTGGAATCGGAACTGAAACATTCAATGTCACACCCGGGATTTTTACCACAGAAACATTATCGTTGGATGGAAGTATTCTTTCCCACCCAATTACTCGATATCAAAATTTCATCAGAAATACTCGTTTTGAAACTTCTTGAAATCAAAAAAGTAATTTTAGCATTTGTGTGCATTCCACTTAAGAGTTCGATATCGAGATTACACTCGAAATATACGTTTAAAGGTGCCCTGTCTCCTCATTTATTTAAAGAAAAAGGACACTGTATGTCTCTCTTTCCCTGTGTGCGTGCGCGCGAATGTGTGTGTGTGTGTGTGTGTGTGTGTGTGTGTGTGTGTGTGTGTGTGTGTGTGTGTGTGTGTGTGTGTGTGTGTGTGTGTGTTAGCAGCATAATTAAAAATCTGATGTTTTGCACTCACATGACTTTCTCTACTCTTGTATTAACCATTCTTTACCTATATTTTCTTCGTGTTAGTTGAGATAAACATTTGTACAAATTATCTTATTGCTTATTTCCTTGTAGGTGGAGGGGGAATATTAGAATACAATAGGCTTTGAGGGATAGCCAAACATTTTAAAGCTTTGAGATTCAGTTCTCTTTGCACGCTTAACATATAAAAAATGAACAACGATGTTCCATTTCACGAAAGTTTTAAGTTTTCCGAAACTGACACAAATAACAAGGAATATCTCCGAAATAGTTCCCCCTATAAGAAAATGTATTCAGACATAAATTGTGTGTTTTAGCGAGATATACATTTTATATAGTAAGATCTTGTCTATCTCTTACGGTTTACGAGCTATTCAAAAGTCAACCAGAGCAAACAGGCTGCATAGAAAATTCAAAGTATACATTTCATTTTTCATACAAATATCTTAAAGATATGATATTTTAATCAAAATCCTTAGTCATTTTTAAGAAAATCAAAATTTACCAGAAATTATCCATGTGAAGGGTAGTTTAGGGTGAGAATATTTTTTTAAAAACCTTCATGTTGCACCCTTGAAAGACATTAAACTTGAATACCAACTTAGGTTTTTATCGACTTTTCGTTTTTGAGTTATGCTGTCAACAGATACATACGCACATACACACACATACGTACACACATACACACACATGCACGCACGCGCGCGGACCTTTTTCTAAAAATACTTTTTTTGGACCAGGGGGTCTCAAAACATATATTTCAGGTGAAATCTCGAAATGGAATTTTTGAGTGGTATACAACACTTCCTTGTACTTACCAGTAAAGAAGTAAAATATGTAAGGTCGCTTAAATGGAAAATCCCCCCCCCCCCCCCGAAAACTACCTCTTATGTGGAACAGTTTTTGAAACGGTTGATTATCTCAAAAATGGCTCTAAATTGTAAATATCATGTTTAGGATATTTGCATGCCAAATGAAATACATTGTTTGAATTTTCTCGCAAGTTCTCTTCATTCTGGATGCGTTTTGCATAACTGGTAAACCGTAAGGGATAGACAACAGGGTTGGCAACCTGTACGATAATTATGGGGCTGTACAATAATTTGAATGCATTCGTATGATAGTTCGATACTGGCGAAATATCATTTTACACTCCAGCGAAATGAAATTAATTATAAATAGCCACACCACCTTTGCCCGCCTCTGTAGCGTGATGGTTAGCGTGTCTGCCTCACGTTCAAGAGGTCGCGAGTTCGAATCTCGCTTAGAGTAAGTTATCCGGGTAAGGTTTTTTCCGAGGTTTTCCCTACCCTGAGAAGACGAATGTCGGGTAACTTTAAAACTCCATGGACCTCGGGCTCATTTAAGCATCATTTCACCCATTTCATTTCATTCATTAGTCCGATATGACACAATGTTGGAGGGCGTTAATATATATATATATATATATATATAAACACCACCTTTGCCATCATGGACTGTTTCCACCCCTCTAACGCAACCATTTCATATCCTACTAATCTTCGTACCCTTTATCCTTTTATTGCCAGTGTATCCAGAAGGCACTATTTATAAAGCTGATGATGAATGGAGAAAACACGGAATAAGTGATATTCCGTGTGAAATAAAGAACGTGCCGGAACCTGACAGTTTCTGGAGTGCTTTTCAACATGTGCCACCTTGGTGGAAATATTGATTTCAAAGAACCGGCGGAGTTTGAATTATCAGTGATTTCGTTTCCCCACAGAAAGAATTCTTGTGAAAAAGTTTTTTCCAAACTAGGTTTAATAAAAACGAAAATTAGAAACAGATTGGCGCTAATGGGCTTATTAAATGGACTTATACGTTCGTCTCAGCTTGTAAAAGAATGTGGTGAGTCCGGAAATCTACAAGCCACCGAGATGTTAAAGTTTATCTGAACAACAAGTTTGTATAATGCTGCAACAGTTGAGGAAGATGATGAACTTTCAGATGAATAGTGCGAGAAACATAAGTACTAAAGTTGTAATACTGATTGAGGTCATCAGCCTTGTAAGCGGATACCGTAAACATCAATACTAGATCTTACATTTTCGTAAGTGTTCTGCTGATCTATTAATTATGGTCTATGATGTTGATGTACGATAATTTTGAACCCAAATCTATAATTTTGAGTGGCTGGTACGATTATTTTACTTTTAAAAGTTGGCAACCCTGATAGACAAAGTCTTACTGCGCAAAAAGTGTAGGCAGAATTTTTATAGAATGAACCATTTTGGACATATTCCTTCTTCTGGACATGCAAGAGAATGGAATTTCAAAGCCATCGCATAGCAACCGGCTCTTAAAAGATTTGACTACCGCTTAAGTTTCCTGTATTCTCAAAAGATAAAGATAGTTTTTACAAATTTTTACCTCGATTAATCTGAAGTAGACTGGGGAATAAGACTTTGTAAGAATAATTTGTACAAGAATAGAGAAAATCATGTGACTGTAACACATATTTTCTTCCTGGTATGATAATAAAATATTACATTCAAGTTAAATTTGAAATTAACAATATAACAGACAGTTGCACGTTAAACTAGTTTGACGTATTTTATTAAGGCTGTTTAGATTCATGTAGAAAATTAATTTGTTAGGAAGCTTTTGTAAATTGCATTTTTTTTTTTCTTTCGCCGTCTGTTTTTCATATTCTTTTAATCTTAAGAATTAGAATTAATGTTTCAGAATAGTTCCCGTTACACAGTGTTTACCTGTATTTGGCAGCTTTTCAATGCTTTAGAATTGGATCAATGGCATATCGTTTACAGATTACTTATATATTTTAGTATATTCTAAATTTTATTCACTGTTTCTGCATAAAATCACCGTGGCTTTTCCGTAACTTTCCTTAAGAGTCAAGATAGTCATGGTGTCCCCTTTCATATCCAGTGTTGCTATCTTTTTTATTTTCCGTTCTTAATTTATAGTATTTTAATCGTAATTAAAGAAATGTTTCTGTTCTGCTTAATCATTGGTGATGTTGGTATTTAGTAAAACACTTGATACAACGTGCTGAATAAGAAGTAAGACCTTAGACCTTTCCGACAGCAGAGGAAATGAATTGGCAAGAGAAATGGCCGGCGCTCCACTTTCCTTATTCGCCCAGGAGTACTCTGTTCTGTTTTCCAATTCCCGGATCAGACATTTTGCTGGCATGACTCATCCTTATAAAAGTGGTATGAAAGTATGACACTCTCCGCTATCCAATTTGGTCTTTGCGCTTGAATTTTTCATGGCGCTCGCCTCGTGATTTCTGCTTGGCTATTTTGACCTTCATATTGAAGTGCATTTTTGTCTTCGTTTCATTTGTCGCCGGCACTCTTGCAATACGATGTTCTGTTGCTCCCTTGAGGAACCCAGCCTGGCTCCGTATAAAGATAATAGGAGCACAACGATCAAGGTAGTGCATATTGTGGCATTAAAGCCCATCCAAACTCTTGGAGGTAGTATTGTCAATGTATTCTAAATGCACGACATACAACAATGGGTCTTAAAGGACGCGTAAAGGTACGCAGCAAGTTTCATAAAATACATCAAGCACAATTTACTACGTGAAGCACCGTACAAAATTGTGTCGATGTATAACATACGTAATTTTGCAAATTAAAAGTCGTGAATTATTTTCAAAAGAGTTTACTGACGCTTTATGCCAAGAACAGCAGGGATAACGGTTTATGCCTTTAGTTTATCGTTATAAACTAAACGTCTACCTGCTTATAACTTTTTCCAAACACATACAGCAAATTCTAAACCAGACTTGCAGATTCTAAATCCACTAATAAGTTATTGCTCGAAGGCAAAAGAGGCAACCCTGATTTGGAAAATTAACAGAACCTAAAGAGATCTTTTTTGTGGCGATATCACAGAATTGAAAGACTTGGCTACCCCGACATGCTAGTCGAACTAATCTCTCTGGACTTCAATGTGTCGAGAGAACAAACATACTTCAGAGAAAATGAAAGCCTGACAGCTCCAAGTTTGCCTTGGGGTTCTATATATCGAACGCAAGGGAGGGTAATGAACCCGGGACAATACATTACAGTATTTTTATCTTAACGATTTTTGCACAAAGTAACATTGGTTGCTTCTTTTCATTTTCATTTTTATCTGATGAGCTTATCAGTTATCCTTGTTATGTAATAAAACACTGTAGTTTTTGTTTTCTCGTACTGATGCGCTCGTTGTTATAAAATATGGTGTAAATAATTGCTTAATAAGTTATTATCAATCTCTGTAGAGGGGGGGGGGGGGTAAGGTTCAACTCTCGGATAGGGTGAATTACCTGGATAACGTTTTAAATAATTGCTTTTAATAAGTTATTATCAATCTCTGTAGAGGGGGGGGGGGTAAGGTTCAACTCTCGGATAGGGTGAATTACCTGGATAACGTTTTTTCCGTTGTTTTCCCTTGTCCTTAATGCCGACAGTCGGGTAAATCTAAGTTCCATGGGCCACGGGGCTATTTTAGTATTGTAACAGAGGCGAGAAAATCAATCCGGTTACTTTTCTATCAGTTTATTGTCTTCTAAACTTTTATCAGAAATACGCAGTTCTCTTCTCATCATTAACATAGTCTACAGTCTTTCGGGCAATCGCAACTCACAGCCTTTTACTTTTCATAACCTTGCTCAGTCCTTTTTGTGCCTTTCTTCACTTCCTCTGTCTGTCATACCCTAATTACGTTAACACTCGCGAAACTCACTAAATATTCCTACGGGCACGCGACCTATCACACGATACACACGCACTGGGTGACCAACTAATGACCCTAACTCAACTATAAAACTGTTTCTGCTGATTCCTCGGCTCTTTATATATAGGGATGACGTCTCATTGGCTTTTTTCTATCTCCACAAAGGCAGTATCTTAATCGAAGGCTCTGAAGAAAACCCCATTGTTGTTAGTCACGTGTTCGCTTTTAACTTTATGCCTTTGCTTGCGGCCTGGTATCTGGAGTAAAGCAACAGTCCTTTGTTTTGTGCCGCGCCCAGCGTCACAATATAATTTCACCCATTTAATTGATCGTCCAATGTGACCTACAAGGTTAAAGAACTTCAACAATAAGTTATACGGCAGTGAATTAATTTGATTATTGTATTAAGGTTCAGGCCTGTTTCGACTTAATAGGAACCTATCATGTCTACCATGATCCACTTACACCTCTATCAGCGATGTGTAGGTAAAGTGTTATTGTGCTTCGTATTTCATGCGCAATTCTATACAGTCTATAATTCCAATATTTTCATTAATAATTATCCAAGGCCACAGATGACTGAAAATTATTTTCTGTAGCACTCTTAACAATATTGCTCTTTGTCATGTTTTTAACTCCAGAGTAGACTAAGGAGATGTTTTGTAAATGATTAGGTTATATCAAATGACATGGTATTTCCGCCTTTTTTGCATTCCAACGGAACCATAAAAGGATAACTGAATTTTTTTCCACTTAGAGAAACTTGCCTCAGATATTCAAAGCATGGCGGAAGAACAACAGATATCTTTTACAACATCCACGTTATTACGTGTGTTCATGAAGGAATCAGTTAGGTAATAAATCTGAATAGTTACATTCACATAAATTTCTCTGCTATCTTTATGTAGCATTTACCGAATCATTCTTACAAAAGCTGCTCATTATATGTATGTATGCTTGTGTGCCTTTCCTTGACATGCCAGAAAAAACGAACAGTTTCATAGAATCTCAAACATACAGTGTTAAAAGGTTAAAACTAACAACAGCGCATATATCTAAACTGTTTTAACGCTGCAAACATATTTATTAGACGAAAACATTGTTTTAACAACACATACTTTTATGTGTTTGTTATAATTTAAAAAGTAAGTAAAATTATACAAAATTAACTAAATCGAAGATGACTTGGCGCGGTATTCATAAAAACTTCAGTATGTAATTCTAATATTGATAATATTAAAGTACAAGCTAATGTCCCTTCTGTATTTTAACCAAGTAAAGGTTGTTAATGTGTCGTATTTAAATCTAGTTCGTTAACGCCCATTTCTGTGAAAATATGAAGATTATGAAACATTTTTCATGTATAATAAAGTTTTTGGAAAGGAGATTTTCTTTAAAGCTATTTCTATTTTATCTTCAGAAGATGATTCAAATGCAAAATCCCGTTTTGACTTATGTAGTGTTTCTCTCTCTCTCTTTCTCTGCCCCCCACCCCTCTCTCTCTCTCTCTCTCTCTCTCTCTCTCTCTCTCTCTCTCCCTCACGCACACACAAATCAGGAATGATTGGAATTAAACTCAAAAAATGAATTAATGTATTTGAACTACAAAAAGTAGAGTATCATATTAATAATAATATTCAAATTATATATAAAAATAACTATAAAGCTCATATCAAATAGAGGATAAGTTGCTGTATTATTAATATACAAGCCTGGATGGATCTTTTTCTCTGAAAATGCTTTTGTTTTATACAGGGTTATGCTATTACTCAGATTTCCAATTTCGTCGTCAATTGATTGCGCAACTGTATAGCCTTAGGTAAACGTTATCAATTGTTTCTTGGAAACATTTAAAGTAGAAAGTGAGGACGAAATAGGGAAGAATGAATTTGTTTACACTCTTAATATCTCGACAAAACCATGGCAATGGTGACGGAAGGGAGACAATTAAAATAATGAGACCTTGGCAACGTTGCATGGTATTCTTCCTGCTACAGGGAAATACTTCTAAGAATGAAAATGCTGTGCGGTTTTTTATCCATCAGAACCGAGTACACTAAGCCGAAGTAGCACATTGCTATAAACTCTGAATATGTGTCTTGAAGGTACCTACACCTTTTCTTCATAAGTGTAGGATAGTGGAATCTGTGAGAAAGGAATGAACTCTTGGAATCTTTGAGATCGTGATAAAAGTAGAGATATCATGAATTATTCTGCATGTGGTCACGACTACTTCAGATGAGCTCGGTTTATTGTGTGAATAGCTACCGTCTCATTATACCTAATCAGCTACTAATAAAATCCTGCTGCTCGGAACATATATGAGACTTCTATTGCAGGTTGTACACCACGACCTATCCTCAGGTTATATACATTGTTACCACCTTAAACACTGTGAGCTGAATTCCTTGCAGTACTAGATAATTTACATATTGGTTCTGGAATGGGAGTTTTTCTTGGTAACTCTTTGAGAATTTTTTACTGTAAATGTCAACATAATGTAATATATGTATAATTGTAAATTAATATCCACAATGTATTACTATGTATGGTCGTGATAAGACCGCGCTGTCAAAACGACCTTAAATAAATATTTACAAAAAAATAAATCTTTGAGAATTTCATCAAATCTTATCTTCCAACTGTAGCAATATTAATTCCTTCCTGTTACATTTTGTTAGAATATATCTGATGTGTTGCACTCACATGACTTTCTCTACTCTTGTACTAGCCATTCTTACAAACTCCTATTCCTATGTCCTCTTCATGTTAGTTGAGATAACTATTTGCAGGAATTATTGCTTATTTTCTTGTAGGTGCAACGGGAATATGGGAATCCAGTAGGTTCTTTTAAAGCTTTCAAATTCGATCTCTTTGCACGACTAACTACAGAAAATGAACAACGGTGTTCCATTTGACGAAAGTTTGTTTTCAAAAACTCACGTAAATAAGAAGTAATATCTCCGACATGGTTCACTCTACAAAAACATTATTTGGAGAAAAATTCTGTTTTCGCAAGATCTATATTTTTGTATGGTCAGGTTTGGTCTATCTCTTACGGTTTACCAGTTATGCGAAAGTTATCCAAAGTAAACAGGATTACATGGGATATAGTCAGAAAATTCAAAATATTCAGTTCACTTGTCATAAAAATATGTCAAACATGTCATTTTAATCAAAATCGTTAGAGCCATTTTCGAAAAAATCAAAATTTTCTATGTAAGGGGTAGTTTAGGGTTGAGCAATTTTCTTCAAAATCTTTGTGTCACATCCGTGAAAAACTAACTTTGGTCCTTAATCGACTTTTCATTTTTGAGTTATGCTGTCCACACACACACACACACACACACACACACACACACACACACACACACACACACACACACACACACACACGCGCGCGCGCGGATATTTTTATTAAAATGCCCTTTTCGGATTCAGGAGTCTTTGAAACATATATTTCCGGTGAAATCTCCACATCGAAGTTTTGGCTGGAACACAATACTTCCTCTACTTACAATACCTAATAGAAAAAGCAAACATATTTATGGCACACTCCATAAAAATAAAGGATTATGCTCTTTTCATTTTAGACAAATGCACCAGATTGATATATGGTCCGCGTGTGAAAGCACCGTTCAATTTAGCTTGCTATGAGCCAGGCGAGGAGCATTAGGAAAAGATGGAAATTCACCAAACATCCAAATATAGTCTCCACCAGTGCAGCTTTCAGAAGCAGACTTTACTTTTCGCCTTTTTGTTAGGGAGAAGTTTCTGATTCATAGGATAGTGATGGGAGG
The DNA here is from genome assembly GCA_030765045.1 of Tenodera sinensis. NCBI lineage: Eukaryota > Metazoa > Arthropoda > Insecta > Mantodea > Mantidae > Tenodera > Tenodera sinensis. The sequence goes on along the minus strand of CM060967.1, from coordinate 127,089,367 downwards.
CCAGAACTTTGCCTCACTTACCCTTTTGACTTTCCCAATAATGCACCTGATATCTACTGAAATTTGAATGGATTAATCTTAATGTCATTTGTATAGCGGAAAGATATATTGCAACCTATGAAATTTATTTTACTCTATTGACTTAATTAGTTTTGGTCTAACTTATATTTCTCCTTGAAAACCCACTTCCATTTACATGATGGCTTTATGCATTAGGTTGGTTATTCGAAGTATGGCTTTATATTTATAGGTTAGAAGGAGGGAGCGAACCTTCATACGGGGAACGAAAGGTTGCGGGGCATGAATTATAGGAAGAGGGAGTTGTTGCATGATTTACATTCAATGGTCACCGTTTTCAATTAAAGATATACTCCTAAATTCTTGTATAATTTCAGCAATACGTGAATATTTAGATTTTCGTACTGCAGGCATTTTACTGTGTGTATGGAAGCAGTGATCATATTTGAGACACTATTACTGCAATTACTGCTTGAAGTCAGTTACAAATGTATCATTTATCAACTGAACAGCGACTGTTCGTAGCTTTCAAGATTCGTATTGCGCTTTACGAGCCATGTATTGCCTTCCCCTGCAGCAGAAAATTAATATATTACCATTTCGCTTCCATTTTTAAATGTCGTATTCAAAGAGCAGCAGATGATGCAAGCTAATCATGAAGCTGGAAGACCGTCGCTTTTGCAATTGTGTTAAGTCTCATGTAAAGCGATTGTCCAGGGCTAATGAAAGCTGAAAAAGCCTCCACATGCGTAATTAGGGAAGACCTGGCGTATTATGCTGTAATATTGCTCCCTCATCGTCTGTCCCTTTATATGCTTCGTCCTCTCCTGTTACAGGACGTGCGTAAGGACTCTTTAGTTTTACTATATCCCTCAAAGCGTAGGTATGTACGGCTTCAATGATTAATCTTCATATAGAAGTCGGTGCGTCGTTCCTTACAGGCTTCTACGTTGCACTGATTTCGACCAAACAGATAACCTTTGACACAAGGCAGAAATTACACTGGCTTTGAATTTGAAACTCCAGTCCATTTCACACAACTAATAATTTAATTCTTTATCATGCCTACTAAAGCTCACAAGACCATATGTATATTGTCACCGATAATCGTGGTAGCTGAACATTGCCAACATATAATTACTTCATACTTTTCCGAGCCGCTGGAGAAGTGGAAGGTCTGTGGTTCAAATCCCGGCTATGGCATTGAATTTTTCAGTGCTGATTTAACCTCTTAAACATCGCCCACACACGGCTTTTGTGTATAAAAGCACCAGCAGTAAGTTTGTTGGCATAAATAAATCATAAATACGAAATAGTGTAACAAATAGAAGAAATCTGATGTGTTGCACTCACATGTCTTTCTCCACTCTTGTGCTAACTATTCTTACGAGATCTGCATTTTTTTGTGTACTAAGATTTGGTCTATCTCTCACGGTTTACTAGTTATAGTTACAGTTACGGGTAAACAGGGCTAAATGTGCTATATACAGAAAATTCAAAATATACATTTCATTTGCCACAAAAATATCTTAAATATATGACTTTATAATCAAAATCGTGAGAGCCATTTTGAGAAAATAAAAAATTTTCGATAAATTTTCCATGCAAGGGGTAGTTTAGGATAGAGTAATTTTGTTCTTAATCGTCGTATGGCATCCTTAAAATATATTAAATTTAAATACCAACTTTGGTGTTTAACAGACTTCGTTTTCGAGTAAAGCTGTTCACAGACACATGCAAAGGGACCTTTTTCTAAAAATGCTTTTATTTTATTCAAGGGCCTCAAAACATGTATTTCCGGTGAAATTTCTATATTGAAATTTTGGGTGGAATACAATATTTCCCCTGCTTACTATAGGTAGCAAGGAACTTAAAAAAAGAAAGAAAAAGAAAAGGAAAAAGATAAAATGACAGCAATCGTAGTAAAGCTGGGGAGGCTGTTTAAAGCAAAAGGAGAAGCAATCACAAAACATCTAGAGGTGGCATTAATGGAGCACTGCAACAAAGATTCACAGTAGTCGTGTTTATTTAGAGCTGTGTTTATGGCCCTCTGTTCAAGCTGAGGAATTACGAGCATCAAAGGAGATTGCACAAGCTAGGCTAGTTAAGTGTGGAGGCACACGTTTACGTTGAGATCGCTTCTAACTCGACAATGTGGAATAAAAATGCCAGCACTTAAACTGTCCCTGCAAAACTAAACACATTAAAACAAATGGGACCGAGTGGGCTGTTGACTTTCATTTAGGAAAGGTTATTCGTGGGTTTTTTATACACTTTTGTGTGTGACAGAGGACTGTATATTAGAAATTAAATAGGATGGTCCATAACTTTACGATCATATTCCACACGTAAATTTTATCTAGTATATGTACACACAGTAGGGGAAGAAATCAGCGCTGCGTTCTTGCGGACAGTTCATTCCTTACCGTTTGTAGGGTACTTATTACGTCATGCTTTCATTTTCTTGTATTCCGTGTCCTATATCGAACCAATAGAGCATACCTATGCTGGTGTTTTTAAATCATTCTATAACCACCTACCTCAACTTAAAGGGAGGGAAGGTCACATGACCCCTTTCAAACAGATGGAGACCGATATCAGAAGAAACGTCCTATGAATGTCCCTACAGACCATCATAACTTCTATGTCTATTACTATTTGTGCTCCCTGTAGCTCACTGAGCAACTTTTAGTAGGATTTCATGCTTTGATATCCAGGATTTCTGACTTTTATTTTCTCTACTCCAACCCAGAAGAAGTATTGTCCAGTACCAGATTTTACTGAAAACAAACATGTTTAAGTGCTCTGAACACAAAAACAAGCTTTTTAGAGAAAGTCGGATAATTAGCCATCTTGGTAGGTACATGTGTACTTACAAACACAAATCGAACTTTGTTTTGAACTTTCACTATGTTTTTCCTGCCACGTCCCATTTTATTATTGTCAGTCGTTTAATTCACATAAATTTAAGTAGCTTTATATCAGGCATCAACTATAATTCACAATGATTTGTCACTAAAACAGCTAGAAACTCTCGCAAACCATTATCTGCTGTAATGCCACAAGAGTATTTCATATACCTATGATTTTGCGAGCACGAAGTGCGATTATCCCAAATATGATAATGGTATTTGTTTAGAGTATTCCGCGAAATATTATTTTCACAGTTGGCACTACAAGTAATCCAGTAGGCTGTGAGAACAATAACAGTATTAATTTTAACATTTAATCCAGGGAAATAAGGAATTAGACATATGATGAATATAAATGAACGAATACAGTGACCTCATTTCTGCATGTCATTGATTTATAGAACACTTTTTATATTCAGGACTTGTTTCCTTTATAAAATAATTAGGCACTGTTATGTGAAGTTTAAGAATGTTTCAGACTTTATTTATGTACTTGAGGGTTTATGAAACAATTTTGTGGTAATAATCCCTCATGAGGTTAATTAACATATTCTAATACATTTACATTACAAACCACATTTAGCAATAGTTTCTAGACATCAAGTTTGACATCAGTTTTTGGCCATGTCATAATTTTATAATAGAAGTGCAGATGTTCATTTGGAATGTATTGTAATATTTTTTCAATATTTGCCATTTTCTTATTGTTGATTGGGATAACAGCTGCCCATGTTCTCCCAGATCTGGGCTAGTGTTCCCTTTTGCCGTTTTGAAAGAGTGCTGGATAATGCAATCAATATATTCAGGTGCCTCGAGGTAACCAAAGTGTTTTCTATCGTACGTTAGATGTTTGTGCTTTAAAAGGGTGAGTCTATGCTCACAATGAGAACTACCAGAATGAGCAATAGCTTCAAATGTCTTGTTGAAGTACTTCTATCACCAGAATATAAATCTAGGATATCTTTAGTGCCTATTACTGTTGCCGTGAAAGCATTTAAATGTTTCCTAGTATTTCGAACACCTCTTCTTTTATTCTTTCTTGATGAATCACCTTTGGAACTATTCATAATAAGTAGCACAAAAGTAGCTCATAATGTTGCAATATTCACTCACTATTAGTTGGAAACAAGAAGCAAGTCACTAAATGACAGTATTACCAATAGCCCTAATCATTGATGACAGCATTACCAACACACACTATTCATCTACTCATTGAACAATTAATGAATCCAGTAACTCTTGCTATTAACAGGACCAGTGCCCTCTCTGAGTATAAAAGAGAAACTAGTCCTGGACTAATTTCTTTTTTAAAAAAATGGAAACCTTAATCGGCTGTAGGAGCCATGCTTTGCATGGCTTTTCTTTTTTGAATTAAACTGTTCACAGGCTTAAACACACACACACAGACACAAACCACAAACACAAACACACACGCACACGCACACGCACCTCACGAACATTTAAGTTCAGCATCTTTCAAGGTTCAAGATTTTAAAACAATTCCTCTTCACATGGAAAATCTGATTTTTTTCAAAAATGGCTAACGATTATGATTAAATTACTATACATATTGTAAAAAGACAAAACGCTCGCCTACCACCTAGGCGGCCCGGGTTCGATCCCAGGGACCCGCATGTGGTATTCGTGGTGGACGAAGCGGCGTCAGGGCGGGTTTTCTCCGGGTACTCCGGTTTCCCCCGCCATCTCATTCCACCGGTGCTCCATCTTCATTCCATGTATCATCAGTGTCATCGCCTGCGGTGCCGTAGTAGTAAAAGCGGGCGTTAAACACTACAAACAAAAAGACAAAAATCTTACGTTAAAAATAATAAATCTCGTTAAACTAAACACGGTTTAAATCAAATACATTTCTTTCTGAAGTAGAGCGTTTCTGAGATATTCGTTGTTATTAGTTGTATTTTAAAATAGGAGTGAAGATATCAGGAACGAATTATACATTTTCAGATTAAATGACAAGATAAAGGCAAACAAATACAATTGGTTTCAACATCTAACAAGAATGAATGAATAAATGAATGAATTGCAGCTGGAGAGATAGTGTGTCAAATTTCCACTTGGGAACAGAACTGGTCAACAGGCCCAAGCCATTAAATTGATTATTATTAATGATGATGATGATGATGATTATTATTATTATTATTATTATTATTATTATTATTATTATTATTATTATTATTGTTGTTGTTGTTGTTATCATCATTATTATATTAATAATATTATTAATAGTATTATTGATATTGTTATTAATATTATTACTGTTATTACTATTATTATTTCGACTAACATGAAGTAGACAGAGGAAAATGTTTATAAGAATTTGTTTGGAGTAAACGTATTTTTTAACGCTTGGTTCTTCTTATGTACTAGGTAGGTGGTAGGGAAAGAAAAATTGTTGAGGAGGGTAAAGTTCGCTTCTCAACGAATGTCGTGAAGATAAGATCGATTATAATAATATGTGTGCTCACTTCATGCATGAAGTGATAACATTTCTGAGTTTTGAATCTGATTCACTTGGACAATTGCTAGGCTGGAATAGAAAAAGTCACGCGAGCCACCAAACATTCGGTGAAAGTCTTGAAGGTTCCAATATCCCCAGGGATATTATTGCCGCTGAGTTCTGTTGGAAATGTAAACACGAACAAGAGCGGAGTTTGCCCTTATGATTCCCTCTAGGTGCTCCCAGTTTCTGCAGCACAGCTAGTTTACGCCCCAAGGAGAATCAAGTTTCCTACAGTTGTTTTCCTTTTTTTCTCCAATCAGAGTCCCAAGTGAAGCTCTGCTACACACAAAAGGGGTTCATTGTGAACTGCCATTATTGTTTACTCCAAGTTCTTGCATGTTCTACTTCGTCAATAATATTGGATAAGACAGCTTAACTTTTAATTAAATGCCTGAAGGATTTCAAGTAACGCTTTGTTAATTTTTATTGTATTGTCAAGGCTAAACACGTCAAAATTATTGTGCCTCAACAATGACTATTCCGAAGATAACTTGGAAAGTTTGTAAGAGAAATATTTGCACCACCACAAAACAAAAAAGAACCATATAGGTAGATTGTGCATTTTTTTCTTTTTTTTTTCTTACCACGTGTAGTAATTAGAGGAAGTATTGTATTCCACCCAAAAATTAGTCCAGATTTCAGTGGAAATGTCTCAAGACCCCTGAATCCAAAAAAGGAATGTTGAGAAAAAGATCCGTGCGTGTGTGTGTATCTCTGTGTGGCCGTATGTGAAGAGCATAACTCAAAAACGAAAAGTCGGTTAAAAACCAAAGTTGATATTTAAGCTTCCTATCTTATAAGGATGCGACCCTGATGCCACTTATATAAAAAACAACTATGGCGACGATTCAAGTGTTCGAGCGTAGATGTCTACGAACTGCCAACAAACTCTTCCCTAATTATAAAAACACATTAATCCATGAGTACGCAAGGACAATGCCAATAGACAAGCACATTGCAAATCTGATGCTAAATATATACACAATATAGAGAATATTAATATAAGAATATTAATAAGAACAGCCCAAACCATGAGAAAACTCCCTCCTGAACAACAAGAAGAAAATCCACCACTACTAACCTTAATCGAAATTTACGAGAAACACCAAGAGCAACAGAAACAACAAGTAGAACAATATCTTCAAGCATTAGTAAACATCTAATACTCATCACCCCCCGAAACAAGAGAACAAAAACCACAAATAATTTAAAAATTGCAAGGCTGATCTAACAAATAATCAAAAAACATGCACCAAACAAAACGTCTGAGGGCAGAAGCAGAGATGGCGGCATGTTGTGGGACCCGGGCCTTAACAAACACACTTAACATTGTAAATGTGTAAATATGCAAAATACAAACACAAAAAAAAAAAAAAAAAAAAAAAAAAAAAAAAATAATAATAATAATAATAATAATAATAATAATAATAATAATAATAATAATAATAATAATAATAATAATAATAAAAATTAAAAATAATAAAAATATATAAACAACAACAAAAATATGTATGTATGTATATATTTTCTGCGAATGGGTATTACCCGGTGGCAGAGTTAAATGTACAAATTAAGGTTACAAACAAAGTGCACAAACAATAATAATACAATCATAATACAATAAAGAACAATAATAAAGATATAAGATGAAATGCACTAAATACTAATTAACACTCATTAATTAATTATAACCAAATTAAATTTAGCATTAGTATTCACCATCAGTTCAATAAATGTCAAAAATACACTTGCGTAATCTTTATAGTAAATTACACAGCATTTACTTGATTTACGATATTTTTCGAAAATTTCTTCACAGATAAAGGACAGCCCTGAAAGACTGCTACAGGTAATTCATTCCATTCCTCAATGGTTCTATTAACAAAGGAGAACTTTCCTACGTCGGTTCTGTGCCTTCTACCTTTAATTTTATACAAATGATCCTTTCTTCCGTAATATGTAGGGTTGTCCAATCTTTCTCTAATACCCACCCATGCATTTGAACCACGATATGCTTGAAATAATGCGCATAACCTCTGCCTCCTAAGCCGGACTTTTAGAGGCTCCCATTCAGTCTCCTCCCCCCTTTTAGGACCAAAAGATTTACCTCGTTTTATAAATTTTATAGCCCTTCTGTGTATTCTTTCTAGCGAATCAATTTGACTAAGTCTATATGGGTCCCAACATACTGCTCCATATTCCATAATCGGCCGCACCAAAGATTTGTAGGCAATTTCCCTGGACCTTCCGCTCCCCTTTTTCAGTACCCTCATTAAGAAATGTAACGCTTTCCACGCTTTCCTGGATGTAGTATTTACCTGGTCGTCCCACCCAGCGTTACTCGCCAGGTACACTCCCAAATACTTGCAGCTATCTACCTGCAGAATTTTTTCTCCGCCCATGTGATAGTTATGAACAATTTCCCTCTTAGATCTTCTAAATGCAATGGACTTACTTTTCTTTGCATTAATCGTCATCTTATTTGTAGCAGCCCAATTACTAATTTCATTTAAATCACCCTGAAGCAGAGACTCATCTATGGCATTCCGAATTTTATTATAGATAATGCAATCGTCTGCAAACAGTTTTATCTGACATTTAATATTTACACTTATATCATTAACAAAAATAAGAAAAAGTAGCGGACCCAGTACTGAGCCTTGGGGTACTCCCGAACTAACTGTGCCTCTCTCGGAGATTTCTTTACCTACTTTTACCTGCTGTGTTCTCCCATCCAGAAACGCTTTGACCCATAAAACCACTCGTTTGTCTATTCGTGTGCCAGCTAGTTTCCCAATAAGTAAATTATGCGGCACTGCATCAAATGCTTTAGAAAGTATAAGTATATATACATAAAATAAACAACAAGATGCATATTTACACATCTTAATAACTACAATAATCTGCCATACGTACACGCTGAAAGATTTCTCCTCACGTAACAAGACAAACAATTTAAAATACTGGGCTGAAGAGAGTAAAACCCTAAACTGCCTGGGTTTTGGTTCTACCAAACCCAAATTCCAGTTTTGAATTGAATTGAAGGATGCTACACGAAGATTCTGAACAAAATTGCTCCGCCCTAAACTAACCTTTATATGGAACATTTTTCGAAAACTGATTTTCTGAAAAATCTAATGATTTTGATTAAAACATATGTTTGAGATATTTTAATGGCAAAGGAAATGTACATTTTGAATTTTCTAGCTACAGCCTATTTAGTCCTGTTTGCTCCAGATGCTTTTTGCATAACTGAAAAGCGGTAAGAGATAGACAAAATCTTACTATACAAAAAGTAGATCTCGTTAAAACACACAGTTAGATGTCCAAATGCATTTTCTGGAGACATTCCTTGTTATTTGCATGAGTTTTGCAATACTTAAACTTTCGTCAAATGGAAGCCTGTTGTTCAATGAACAATGAGAACAAGTGATAGATTATGGGATAAAAATACTAAATAGGAAAAGGCAAGAAAATTATGAACGTATTATTAATTTAATAAAACTATCCTCAGAAAGAAAGAAGTATCTATGAAAACCAAAGTTCAGTTCAATCAATAGGTACTGTTGTTGATGCTCATGTGGAATGTATACCAATATAAGACAAACAAATAACAAAAATTTAAGTCACTGAGACGAAATATTCTAAGATAGCTGTAAATAAAAGTAGGAGGGATAGATGGAAGAATGCGAGGATTAAAAAGAAGTAGGTCAAACACCTTTAGAGAAGGGAATTTAATATGTGGGGAGATGTATTTTGAATGGCAGAGGATGGATAAGCTAAACGGGTACTAGAAGTAAGGATACACAGAGGGAGAGGAAAAGGGAAATCCTGGGAGGATAGAATGGAAAAGAGTGGGAGATGAAGGAATAAGACAGTGGGAGAAATGAGGAGAATGATGAGGGACAGGAATGAATGGAGAATATGGATTGATGGAGCTACCCATACGCTGCAAAAGCACGAGGGAAACAGGAAGAAGAAGATTAGTAAACTGTCCGGTATTACAGACTGTCTGGATATTCAGGGAAAAACGTGATTTTCTCAAGCTGTGTCCACCTGCAATAGAATGAATAAAATGGTGCTTGCTGCTGAAGGAAAATTGGCTTTTGCGTAAAATTCCTGAATAATTGCAGTAGTCTTTTCACTCTCCAGACACTTGGATAGCGTGGACATGAGGAACCAATTAGTGCTTCGAATATATTGTTCATGTGCCTGCATCAACGAATAATAGTAATAACATTAGTGATGATAATAATAACATAATAATGAAAAAGGTGCGCTCAACATGAGCATTAATATAAAATACATGAGATATTGCATTAGTCAGTTATTGATTTTGTTCATTTTGCACACTCTATAATGTGATATTTCTTGCACCGCTGTCCACACAGTATGCACTCACAGTCTCCGTCCGTTTCATGATTGTTCCTGCATATTTTATGGTGGAAACAATGTATTGCTATGTCACATGTCTCTGGTTCCTTGCATTCTCTGGTCCAGTCGTTGTCCAGCATTGCTGATGTGGTGTAGAATTAGTTGTCTATTTCCTTCTTCTTCTGGCCTCTGATGTTAATAAGCTGTTGGTATGGTCCCGTAGAAGGTAGCCAGTGCTGTAGTCATATCTTCTATGAAATAGATCTCCCTCATGAGTCCATATACCAGGCTAGATGGGGCAGTAGTCTCTGGCTTATAGTTTATAGTCTGGCTTATAGCATTCGGGGTATTGTATGAGATAAATAGATAACAGGAATAACTCAAAATATCATCCGGAAACAAAACTACCGAATAGACCGAAAAGCTGCAGAAATTTTAGATCACGTAAAAATTACTAAAGAAATGCAAGCGGAAGCAGGTCTTGTATCTAATTATTGAATGAAGAAGATGAAGAACGGAAATGGCGTCTGTGTACAGAGTGTCTGCTATTTGGCTTTGTGCACAAATTTATGTCCGCATCTAAAATATCGAATTTATACTTGAAGACTTAAAATAGTATATAATTATAACTGATTTATGTTCTCAAGAATCTGATTATAGTGCTTTGGATACAGACAGGGAAAAGAGCATGGCCCAATGCTGTTACGTAGACCAGACGAGTGGATTATTCCGTTGAAACTTGCCAGTCAGCAGGTTGCCGTCAAAAACACACGCAGGTCCTGCGTCAGGTAGGACAGACAGACAGATACATTCACACGCTAATTAGGTGATGCTGTAACACCTGGGTCGTCCAACTCAGCATGGCCTCATGCTGTTTTCAACCATATTTTCAGAGTGTCCATCAACATGGGTTAAAACTGTGATTCATCATGCAAACTCGGTTTTGCTATAATAGATGTAGCCTTTGTTACTTATTCGGAATCATGTACCAGCTTATTGGGGTTCTAAATCCTATTTTCCTACAAAAGATAAGTGCTTCAGATTCATGAGTCATCTGAGAAGGTGATGACGTTAATGGACAGATTTGTGCATGTTGTTCTTGTGGACCTTTTTCTTTTTACTTTCTGTACTAAGTAGAGACCTTTTTAGAAAAAGGTCGGTGGGTGTGTCTGCCTGTCGCCTGTCTGTGTCTGTCTGTCAGTCTGTGGACAACATAACTCAAACACGAAAAGTCAATTAAAAACCAAAGTTGGTATTTAAGTTTAATTTCTTTCAGCGATGTGACACGAACATTTTGAAGAAACTTTCTCCACCCTAAACTACCCTTTACATGGAAAATTTTTTCAAAATGTTGATTTTCTTGGAAATGGCTCTAACGACATATGTTTAAGATATTTTTATCACAAATGAAATATATATGAATTTTCTGGCTATAGTTCGCGTACTTGATGAGTAAATCGTAACAGAGACTAAATGTTGCTACACACAAAAAAAAAAAAAAAAAAAAAAAAAAAAGTAGATTTTGCTGAAACACACAATGTATAAATATTTGGTAGAGTGAATTTGATAGCTTTAAAATATTTGACTATCGCTCAAAACCTACTGTATTCTCACATACCTCTGATACCTACAAGGAATTACGAAATAAGGTAATTTCTGCAAATGTTTATCTCAACTATGATGATATAGGAATATGAGTTTGTAAGAATGGTTAGTACAAAAGTAGAGAAAATCATGTGAGTGCAACATATCAGATTTTTTATTAATACTTTTCGTTTTTGAGTTATGCTGTTCACAGACAAGCACGCACACACATACACATACACACGCCCGTGCGCATATAACATGCACCCACACATTTACGCACAGAGATATTTTTGCTTTTTATTATGAGTTAGGGATTTTCAAAGTGGGGAAATTTCAGTATCGAATTTTTGTATGGAATAATGTTTTCCTCCACTCTTAAGTGGCATAGGAGGTAGCAAACGTAATGTTTTACTGCGCCAACACTGCATGCAAATAACCTCTGAGTTTGTCCTCAGGGAACAGAACATAAACTATATTAGATAATGTAATTAAGTAACACCACAGGATTGAAATACGACCGCATAAGAACTTTTAACTACTCTGTCAACGTTTATGGATTCATCTTAGTATTTTACCCTGTAATTTACTGCAGCTTCTACCTCTTATTACCGAGCAGTTACGTTTGCAACATAATTACAGTTTTCTTGTTTCTCTCTCTCATTTTATACAAGTGTGCCTAGAAGGGAGTGAAAAAAAATATTTACGATGTTTAATCTTGCATATTTACATTTCGAGTGCAACCTAGGATTAAAACTGGTGCCCGGTTGCAGTAAACTTGTTGTCTTGATTGCGTTGTGTGCAAAGTTAAATGTTATACTTTTGTGTTTAACACATTCACGTCAATGAACAGTGATACAAAAGCGTTTTGGAGATAGAAACAGCTAGCTTTATTTCAGTAGGAAAGAAGTTAGTGAAGAGTTTTCAAATAGCAGCCTGGAGCGTTGGTGGAGACACCTGTCAGAAAACTGGTGTACTGCATTTTTAATACACTTGATTGATGTTTTATTCATGTTTGAGGTCAATTAAACTAGATCAGCCACACGTTTAAATGGAACAGTATAGTGCGGGAGCTCAAGATGCTAAATGGGGATTTACTCGGAAGTCGTGAGAATCTATTGGATTTTGAAGATTGGATGGTAGAAAGAAAAAAATAAAATTTTGTACGATGTATACCCTTTCACCGCTGGGAAATCGTCTACAGACGTGTGTGTGTGTGTGTGTGTGTGTGTGTGTGTGTGTGTGTGTGTGTGTGTGTGTGTGTGTGTGTGTGTGTGTGTGACAGAAAAAGTCTTACTACACAAAAAATGTAGATCTCGCTAAAACACATCATTTATGTCCAAATACATTTTTCTATGGAGTGTACCATTTCGGAGATATTTCTTGTTATTTGTGTGAGTTTTGAAAAACAAACCTTCGTCAAATGCAACATCGTTGTTCATTTTTTATGTTAAACATGCAAAGAGAACGTAATTTGAAAGCTTTAAAAGATTTGGCTATCACTCAAAGCCTACTGTATTCCCATATTCCCCTTTGTAACTAAAAGGAAATAACCAATATTTCAGCAAATGTTTATCTCAACTAACACGAAGAAGATATAGGAATAAGGGTTTGTAAGAATCGTTTGTACAAGAGTAGAGAAAGTCATGTGACTGCAGCACAACGGATTTGGTTTTACTTTGCGTTTGCATATTCCTGACTAACACATTTTATACTATGACAGAGTGGCAGATGTTTCAGTAATAAACAGCAGGGAAAGGCATTATAGGATATTTATAACACCTACACATCCTGTCAGTTGTAACGCCCATTACCCGGCTAATGGAAGGAAAGGTCACGTTGTATATTTTTTATATTTTGCTACAGATGCCCTTACTGTATCCATTTAGCTATATCTCTAATGGGACAGGACTGCACACACTATCACGCGAGTGTTCCTTTGTAAATTCCGGTCGACGCAATGGATCATTCCCACATGACTATGTTTCTCGTCTGCACCTCAATCCTGCACGAGTAGTCTCAGTCAGAGGAGAGATAGTGATTGAACTTGCCTTACTCACGCCACATTCTATTACCGAGTGACGAAGTTTGTTTTGATACAACAAGCGTAGTGGTGCCTTCGTTCCATCTGCGCGGTATTAATGTTTACTATTTTGTTTATGTTGAACATATTTTGCATACAGTAATAAGCATTAGAGCCACCTTCTGCTTTTAGGCAAATTACATAATCTCGAAGTTTATAACCTAGTTTTCTTATGCACGCAATATTCTTACGCTGCTTTATTATTTAACATACTAAACTGCGTCTTTCACAATAAATAAAGCAGTAAACTTTCATTGCTATTTAACCTTAAAATATTTTAAAACTATTTTATCAACGTAATAAATGGTTTTAAACTCATTAGTATATTCAAACTTTAAAACACGAAATAGAGTAGTATATTAATAATAAACTAATAAGGAACTAAACCCCTAAAAAGTGGAATCATATCGTCCCTTTTATTTATTTACAAATACGATTATTCAGAAAGTACCTTTTGAAATTATGAATAAATACCTGTAACACTATCAAAGTTTGTTTTGTGCTTCTAATCATTTTGTCATTTTATATTGTAACGCTTTATTTTTCCAAATTGAAATCCGCATATTAACTTTCGTGGTTTTGTAACTTACAAAAATTTTCCCTGCCACTCTTAATGAAACAGACGTCCCGACGACACCATACTCGCCACTGAATGAGGGAATTATAAAGCTGAACAGCAGTGAAGGGAGAGATGGGCGATGCAATGAGGTAAGGATGCGTTTCAGTGGAGTGGCCCTTTGGAGTCGATTTTGCCCATGCCTGACCTATCTTATGCCATTCAAAATGTGGGAAGCACTTAGATAGTTTAGGTGGCCAGTGATGTGCGATAAACTTTCTATACAGGGGGAAAAATACGTTAAAGACGCAAATATTTCCGGAAGTGGTGTAGGTAAATTTAAAAAGATTTTAGAATTTCACAGTGAAGAAAAAAAAAAATGTGATGTATTGTATTAACATTACCTTCTATATCGAGTTTTCATCGGAATGTATGTGTGTGTGCGTTTGTGTGTATGTGTATATGTTTACAGCGGTACACAAATTAGTCAGATTCGTGGTATGTGCAGGATTTAGGGGTATGAGTGTAGATATTTTGATAATTTGTAGCTTAATATATATCCACTTCGGTGTGTTAGTTGTTTTTGGGTTTATCTGTTTTCCTACAAATCAATTACTAAGTTTACTACCTGGTGTTTTTTGAGTTCTCATAACTACGTCACGAAATGAGCAACACCTGTCGTGTAGACTATTCGTTTTGCTTCGCACCTCAGTGCGCGACCTACTGGTGTATATCGTTATTCTTGGAGAAAGCATTGTAACTCGGCTCCGATACACCATTCGTTATCATGAGACCGACCTACTTTGCGTCATACCTTCTGTGCCACGCCTACTTAGTTACTAACAAATCTGAGCACATGTTACTCGTAATAAGTTAAGACGAAAATGAGCCAAATATGATGTATTATTGTTCATTACACTGTCCTTAATTATAAATCAAAATATGTGCACTTATAACCATAACACACTGTATAAGTATTGTTTGTAGTAGCAGAAGTTCCTTGAGGGGAAAAAAGCCTTCGCCTTACGTGCTTAATGGGACGTTTGCATGAATCAATGAAAATGTAAATATCAACTGTTGATTTTGCAACCGGAATTTTAGGTATGGTATAACTCATGACTCATTGTTTGGTCAATATTGTTTTATTTAATATGAATATTTCCTATAACAATTGTTTTGATCCATTCTCTACTTAATTCAAAGATAACGTTGTTTTGGACATCCCCCTTTTTTTGCTAGTTTTAAATTTCCGTAAAAATCATTACTTTTAGTATTCCACACCAGAAAATTTTTAGACATTATAAGGTATAAATAAGACATATACACACAAAAGTCATATGTGTTTTGTTTCTTTCCAAGAGGCGTAAAGCAGAGGGGGCAGACTTCACGGTAGTGATTGTTGTATCGGAGCTTAAGTTTGAATGCATTCTTTATGTCTAATAGCCCCACACTACCTGAGCCAACAGTTAACGCTTTGAGATGTGCACAATTGGAAGCAAAACGGATGGTCTATACTGATTGGCGTTGTTTATTTGGCGGCGCAGTTACGACCATGATTAAATATCAGGCAGTAAACTATGTGACTGGTTTGTCAAAAAACTGTTAGACGAAGAGAAAAAACTAACACACCAAAGTGGATACATGTTAAGGTAGCATTTATCAAAATACATGTAATCATCTGGTAACTATTTGGTACAAATAAATACAATCTTGTATTATATTACTAAAGTGAGAACGAATATGAACAATTTGCCAATCTAAGCCTTTCCTTTAACTTATTAGTAACTGTAAGTTTGTAATTTGTGGAGTCAGCGCAGGGAGCACGATGAATAAAACATGCGTGGGTTAAAGTTTTATCTTCACTTTACACTGCTATTAAAAGTTTGCAAACTTTACTCATTAAAAAGTTATGATGCAGCGCTATTTCTAATGAATAACACATCCAAAGGCATGCAGCATGCACTAGCAAAATAAGAAGTGTCTTACTTTAGTGTGGAGTTTTTTTAATCCAAATTTTAATTTTTGGCCCACTCTAATTGTGGAATCGGTGCAAGCACAAATGGATTTATATGTATTTCTTTTATCTTAAGGGGATATGGAATGGGTTTTCAGTCGAAACATTCAATTTTTGGATTATTGTCTTATATAAAAGTATGAAAAATATCATAAAATGCGCTACACCAATTACGTAAAAGTGGTGTCAGCAATGAAGCTGCAGCACCACAGCCTTACGGAGAAAATGTAATTGGAATATGTGGGTCATCTCCAAAAGAAGATGGGTTGTCGACTAAGAAAACTGATGGCTTCTTTGAGGGGAAAATTCTGATGCAAGACAGTTGGTGGAATGAATAGACTCAGATGATATTGAAAGGCTGCAGAGGTATTATGATCTTGAAATAATACAAAATCTAGAAAATGTAGAAACAAATCTGATGTGTTTCGTTCACATGATTTTCTCTACTCTTGTATTAACCATTCTTACAAACACTTATTCCTTTATCTTTACGTTAATTCAGATAAATATGTTTAGAAATCATCTTACTGTTTAATTTCTTGTAGGTGCAAGCGGAATATGGGAGTACACTACGCTTTGAGCGATAGTCAAATCTCAAATTCCGTTCTCTTTGCAGGGCTAACATATACAAAAATGAATAAAGATCGTCCATTAAACGAAAGTTTTAAGTTTTACAAAAGTCACACAAACAATAAGCAATATCTCTGAAATGGTTCACTCATAAAAAAAAATCGGACATAAATTGTGTGTTTTAGCAACAACTACATTTTTTGTAGAGAAAGGTTTGCTCTATCTCGTACGATTTACCAGTTTCACAAAACTCATCCAGAGTAAACAGGACAAGATGGTCTATAGTTACAGAATTAAAAATATACATTTCATTTATCTTAAAATATCTTAAACACATGGCATTTTATTCAAAATCGTTAGGGCCATTTTCGAGAAAATTAAAATTTCGAAATATTTTCAATGTAAAGGGTAGTTTAGGGTGGATGAATTTTCTGCAAAATCTTTGTGTCGCTTCCTTGAAAGATACTAAATTTAAATCCCATCTTCGGTTTTTAACCGACTTTTCCTTTTTGAGTTATGATGTCCAAAAGCTCACAGACACACTGATACGCCCACGGACACACCTTTTTTTAAAAAATGCTTTACTTTGGATTCAGGGGGCCTCAAAACATATATTTCCGGTGCAACCTCGAAATCCAATTTTTGTGTGGATTACCATGCATCTTCTACTTACTATACTGTGACTTTTGTGGGTGTAAAGTAAAGAAGACTGATGTAGTCGAGATAAAGAAACACTTTTATTTCCGTAAACAGTAACTTTGTACACTCGTTGCAAAAGCAAGAAAGTCTTTACCGATTCACCAACAGCACGGCTACGAATTAGTAACACAAAAACTGTCCCTTCTCCGTCGGCACGACTCCTCAACGCTTCGCATACGTCTCTTCTTTCCGTCGGCACGACTACTCAACGCTTGACATACGTCTGTCCTGTCCGTCGGCACGACTACTCAACGCTTCACATACGTCTGTCCTTTCCGTCGGCATGACTACTCAACGCTTCACATACGTCTGTCCCCTGTCTGTCGCACTTTACCGCTATTTATATCTCCCAGGTACTATTCTGGAAAGTTCAGTTATTGCAGTGAAATACAAAGCAGAAGATTCCAGAAGCCTCTATCATTTTCTCTCTTTCGGCAAGCGCCCCAACAATGCGGCCATTCTCTGTCTCTTTCCTTGGGCTCCTTTGCGGTAGTGCCGACAATAATGCGATGGGTGACACTGCTCCCTCCTCAGAGCTGGTCGTCCCGACCAGCACTATCACTGCGGCATCTCCCTTGCGCCCCGGTGGACTAACCCATCGAACCTCTTCTCCAGGAGGCACGATCCTAGGTATCGCTGTTGGATAGTGTCCCTTGGTCCGGGTAGGACGATGTATGCCATCCTGCTTCGAAATTCTGCAACAGTACCGCCGGTCTTTACGGTCCCTCGTCCAGTTGCCCTTTTTTCTGGTGTGTTGACGGGCCATCCTGCGCACTTGGAAACGGCTCACTGGGTACCATGTCCGCCGACCTCTCTGGCGCAACTTCGCAGCCACCTTGCTTCCGATGGGTCCGGCAACAAACCCCACCACATCCGCGCGAGTCACGTCCACCGCTACACTCGTGTTCACTCGTGCTCGGCACGGCCTCTCCTGTATCCTGCCGTCCAAGATGATGTCCACCATTCTTCCGTTCACGGCACTATGCATCAGGTGATTGGATGGCTCCGACGGTCCCCCCATGTCAAACGCCAAGTCGGTTCTCGCGTGTTGCTCGTTTGCTTGTGCGCTTCCCTGCTGATCGTCCTCCACGTCATATCCTGGTTGGTTACGTACCCGACACACTCCTCCAGGGGATCCTCGACGACGTCCCTGAACTGCCCCTTTGTCTTCCCCGAGACGTACACTTTCGTTATCTGAAACGGGCGCAACTGTCGCCTCAGCCACTAGGTGCTCCCTCCCCGGGTCCGCGCTATTCCGTCTGCCCCTGGCATCCAGTACTTTGACACTCTCGTCAACTCTTACTACCAGGGTGCCAAGACGTTCCACGTCGTCCTCCACGACGTCCGCATGCTGGCAGAGGTCTTCCACCTTTTCGCCGAGTTGTTCCACGTCTTCCGTCACGCCAGTCAGTTTGCCGAGTTGTTCGACGTCTTCCGTCACACCAATCAATTCGCCGAGTTGTTCCACGTCTTCCGTCATGCCAATCAGTTCGCCGAGTTGTTCCACGTCTTCTCTCACATCAACCAGTTCGCCGAGTACTTTCGCGCCTTCCGTCACGACGACGAGTCCCCCGTCAATCTTCGCCGATAGCTCCGTCTTCATCTCTTTCAGCTTGGCAGCGAGGTTGTCGTTTGCCGTCTTCATCTCTGCTTTCAGCTCTTGTAACAAGCTCACCAATGTAGCCTCCATCGTCTAATCCCGCTTCTGACACCAGTGTGACTTTTGTGGGTGTAAAGTAAAGAAGACAGATGTAGTCGAGATAAAGAAACACTTTTATTTCCGTAAACAGTAACTTTGTACACTTGTTGCAACAGCAAGAAAGTCTTTACCGATTCACCAGCAGCACAGCTCCGAATTAGTAACACAAAAAGTGTCCTTTCTCCGTCGGCACGACTACTCAACGCTTCACATACGTCTGTCCTGTCCGTCGGCACGACTACTCAACGCTTCACATACATCTGTCATTTCCGTCGGCACGACTCCTCAACGCTTCACATACGTCTGTCCTGTCCGTCGGCACGACCACTCAACGCTTCACATACGTCTGTCCTGTCCGTCGGCACGACTACTCAACGCTTCACATACATCTGTCATTTCCGTCGGCACGACTACTCAACGCTTCACATACGTCTGTCCCATGTCTGTCGCAATGTACCACTATTTATATCTCCCAGGCACTATTCTGGAAAGTTCAGTTATTGCGGTGAAATACAAAGCAGAAGATTCCAGAAGCCTCTATCCTTTTCTCTCTTTCGGTAAGCGCCCCAACAATGCGGCCATTCTCTGTCTCTTTCCTTCGGCTCCTTTGCGGTAGTGCCGAATAATGCGATGGGTGGCAATACGTAGTAGAGAAAGTAAAAATGAGAAAATCAGCATGGGCAGTTTATTTTGACAAATGACTACCCTAATCATGGTTTGTGTCCAGCTGGTGCAGACAGTTGGTGTAAATATAATAGAGTGCTAGACATAGGATGTATATAACCATCCTCAAAGTTTACCACTTGCCATAGTGGAAGAAATAAAACCAATATTTAGAGCATCCTGATCTAACAAACTGTTTACATGGCCAGACCCAAAACATGAACGAATATGTCAACAGTTTCATATGGAATTGTATTCCTGAAAATGTATTAGTTGTAGGAATTTATACCTTGCACTTTGGAGTATCTGACGTCATGGCAACCTACAGTGAAGAAAACAACAACATAGTGGTGTTGCTGGCCCAAATACTGTTGATGCAATGCAGAGGCTCAAGAGAGCCAAAAATAAGCTTTGTAGCCTCTTAAATCAAGCAATACAATTCAGAATAGGTGCCAAAAGGAATAAAGAACTGGAAAATGAGGATAATTCTGATGAAAGTTGCTATGGCACAGGCCTCTACTAGATGTTTCCACTTTCTCGTAAGTTCAAATTTCCCCACATTAGGAACACGTTTTCAGTAATTGTTAATTGATACTTTGACCTGAAATATTGGGAGTTATTTGTGTTGGAACACACTGGAACAAAGGCTTTGCAAATAACTAACGTTTGCGAAAAAATTTAACAAATATTTTATTCTAAAATGTGGGAGAAAATGTCAAAAGAAAAAAATTAAGAAACTATTCAACGTTTCTAAGCTATGATAAGGATATTAACCCTGTAAAAAAGTTCAGCTTTCTAGGTTGTACACTTACTTCGAATATATGACACATTTTAACATTATCAACTCAGTGAGTGTGTTGGGTTTATGGGCTATGGTCATTTGGTTAACATTGTCAAGATAGGGCATTGTGTATTCCTTTAAGTAAGCGTTAATTTACACAGTAAGAAATATAGGAATAAACGCAAATCCCTCACCTTCACACTCAGTTTAACACTGAGAGAAATTGGTGAGGCGGATTGTTATGCCAGTTCTGCAAATCCTGTTCTGAGAGACAAATACAGGAGTTCTCATCTGACATGAAGAATGGCACAGTTGTTGGAGGTGTAAAGCCACAATTTCCTCAGACATACGATACTCTCAGTGACAGCTGCCTGAACCTTGCGGTCAGCTCTGCCACTTTAAACCATTCGGATTCTTGGGAGTTTTTGCCGTTGGCCCATGACGTAAATTTAGCCTTTTCCTCAAAGCAATAGAAATAAAAGTTTAAATTCAACGGTACATTTACATCTACATCACATTCACCAGGTGTAACGTAGAAGCGTCAGAGAATTAATTGAGCTTTAACCTTAGAAATGAAGCACACAACCGACACTTTCATAAAATATAAGCTTTAAACTATTATATTTACCTGAATCTAATGCTACAAGATAAATAATAGTAGAAGTTAGGAAAGAGATGGCTGATTGAATAAAATTCTCAACCTTATTTGATCACTAGCTGAACTGTAATCCGGCGTTGCCCATAGTCGATGGTGTACCCCTTCAACATTTGTCATAAGGTTACTCTTGACAAACAGCCTTTGTGTTTCGTTGAAGACATTTAGAAACATTGCCCAAGAAGTTTAAAGACTTAATGAAAACTTTCAGGACACTATAAGACAAAAATTATATATATGTAATGTAAACCCCGCGCGACAGCCCACGAAGGGCCAAGGCCTACCGCCCAGCCGCTGCGTCCCCCACCTCTGCCCACTACAGGCGTCATTGGTGAGGTGCAGTACTGGAGGGTGGGACGTGGTCAGCGCCCCGAGCCCTCCCGGCTAGTTATGCGGTCTTCTCGACCTGGGGCCGCTACTTCTCCATCAAGTAGCTCCTCAATTGGTCCCCCCGGGACCTAACGAGGCTGAGTGCACCCCGTGCCAGACCTCCCAGAGGGGATAAAATCCCCATGCTGGTACCGGGAATCGAACCCGGGTCCTCCGCGCCACAGGCAAGCGCGCTGCAAAATTATATATATAGGCAATAAAAATAACAAGAAGATGCTATTCTGAAGCACTGTTGAATAATCATAAATAACAGTTCATAATGCAGTAAGTGACTTCTTCGCTATCTAGAGAGAAAATCTCATTAGGGAAGTAATAACCACAGTTAGGTAATTCTATTGTTTATTTTCAATAACCAACACCCACAAAACTACTAAGAAAACACAAAGATGTAACAAAAATACATAATTTGACTGTGTTATTACTCCATGATCGATGTGACGCAGATCAATGAATATTATATGAATACGCTGTTCGTTTGTTATTTTAAGAGGCCGCGAATACCTAAGTAATTATGTTGGCAGTAAACGTTGCCTACGCTTATCGTTGACAAAGTTATAGACTTCCGAGATTTTGTAGCCATTGCATGAGATTGGCTAATTAATTGTATGAAATCGAGTGGGATTTGGAGTTTAAGCAGAAAGCAGTTTTTGTGTTAAACCAAAGAATATCTATGCCAAGTTTGGTCTATAAGAAACACACGGACACACGAACATGCACATTTTTCTTTTCTTTTTGTTTCTTCCCTTTTTCCTTTCTTTCCTTTTTTACTTTCTCTACTACGTATAGTAAAGTAGAGGAAGTACTGTATTCCACCCTCGATGTCGAGATTCCACCGGAAATATGTTTGAGGCCCCCTGAATCCAAAAAGAGCATTTTTCGAAAAAGGTCGGTGTGTGTGTGTGTGTGTGTGTGTGTGTGTGTGTGTGTGTGTGTGTGTGTGTGTGTGTGTCAGTCTGTGGACAGCATAACTCAAAAACGAAAAGTCGGTTAAAAACCAAAGTTTTTATTTAAGATTAATGTCTTTCAATGATGCGGCACGAAGATTATGAAGAAAATTGCCCCACCCTAAACTATCCCTTAGATGGAAAATTTGTGGAAAATCTTCTATTTTTCTCTCGAAAAGAACTCTAACGATTTTGAATAAAATTCCATATGTTTGACATTTTTATGTTGTTGTTGTTGTAGTGTTTAACGCCCGCTTTTACTACTACGGCACCGCAGGCGGTGACACTGATGATACATGAAGATGGAGCACCGGTGGAATGAAATGGCGGGGGAAACCGGAGTACCCGGAGAAAACCCGCCCTGACGCCGCTTCGTCCACCACGAATACCACATGCGGGTCCCTGGGATCGAACTGACATTTTTATGAGAAATAATATGTATATCTTGAATTTTCTGGCTATAGTCCATGTAGTCCTATTTACTCTGGACGGCTTTTGTATAACTGGTAAACCGTTAGAGATATACCAAGTCTTATTATATAACATCTGTAGATCTTGCTAAAACACACAATTTATGTTCGAATAAAATTTTTTATAGAATGAACCATTTCGGAGATATTGCTTGTTATTTTTGTGAGTTTTGGAGAACTTATACTTCTGTCAAATGGAACATTGTTATTCACTTTTTATATATTAACAGTGCAAAGAGAACGGAATTTGAAAGCTTTAAAAGATTTGACTATCATTCAAAGTCTACTGTATTCCCATATTCCCCTGGTACCTGCAAGGAAATAAGGAATAAGGTAATTTCTGAAAATGTTAATCTCAACTAACACGAAGAAGATAGTTATAAGAGTGTGTAAGAACGGTTAGTACTAGAGTAGAAAAAGTCATGTGAGTGCAACACATCAGGTTTTGTGTGTATGTGTTACTGGCAAATGCCCGGTATACTATTTTTGTTGGAATACAATACTTTACTTACTGTAAGTAATAGAGAAAGTAATAAATCGCCTATGATGGGTGCGATTGAAAACCTCCAACCCTACAAAGGCTGTCAGTAGCGATATTTGAGATATACGAATGCATAGATACGTTAACAAAATTACAACTGCATATAGTTTCGCTTGAAGATATCTCTTTATTCGCAGTTCAAAACATGAAGCATTGGAATATTTAGCTCTCTCAGTTCGTTGCTCTTATTTGTTTACAAGATGGTCAGGCTTAAGGCAAAACTGAGCTGCATGTTTGCATATCGCCTGCGGCTTACAGTTGCAACAGCGCAACCAAACATTTAATGCTACTTTGTAATTGAATGTTTCATGAATTCCGTTAATGCTATGCTCGTTCAAACTGACATAGTTCTGAATAAACAGTTTCTTTTTTACTATCACTTGAGTAATGTAAAAAAGTACTTAAATGCAATTTGGTAAGTACATGTAATATTTGTATCGCCGAATTTCAAATAATCCTACCGAGTGGGATATTTCAGGCGGTAAGGTGTGTGGTTCGCATTCGGCAGGTCGTGGCTTGGATTTCGTAACCGATATCCCTGACCATTGTGTTGCTTTCAGGGGTTTCAGGGGTTTCCCCTGGTGGCTAGGTAAATGCTGGCAGATTCATTACATCCTCCGAACTTCCTCACCTCGTTCTTCATTTCACTTCGCCCTTTATCGTCTTGGTTCTTTCGGGGTTTGCCCGCGTCTACAGGTATATCGGATATGGCATGGCAGGGAAAAAAGATGTTCTCTGTAATCCGTTTACATTCAACTTACCTTACAATGCCCCACCTTACCTATCTTACGTGTCTTGTCTTACACAATTACGCACGCACGGGCACCGTAAACTACTCTCCACATGGAAAACTTCTTGAAAATTTTGATTTTCTCAAATATGGCTCTAATAATTTCGATTAAAATGCCACATGATTAAGATATTTTATGGTAAATGAAATGTATATTTTGAATTTTCTGACTATAGACCACATACTTCTGCTTACTTTTGCCGAGTTTTGCATAACTGGTAAACAGTGACAGACCAAATCTTACTACATAACAAATGGATATCTTATTAAAACACAAAACTTTTGTCCAAATAAAGTTTTTTTGTAGCATGAACCATTTCAGAGATATTTGTTGTTATTCGTGTGAGTTTTGGAATACTTGAACTTTCGTCAAATGGAAGATCGTAATTCATTTTTTTCATGTTAACCTCAAAGCTCTAAAGGATTTGATTATCGCTCAAAGCCTACTGTATTCCCATGAAATAAGCAATTCGATAATTTCTGCAAATATTCAGAGTCAGAGGAATAAGAATGTGTAATACGTCAATCGAAGAGTAGAGAAAGTCATATGAGTACAACACGTCTGATTTTTATGATTCAGGCGATCTCCATATGTATATTTCCAATGAAAGCATTGTGTATAATTTTTTGCTAGCATGTGTTAGATATATAATCACACGTGGCACATATCCACAACTGAGGGCCACAATGTTAATTGTCACTGACAAATTATATCGTGTTCCTTTCCGATCAGGTATAACATACCTAAAGTGCGCTGTATTAAAAGATAGCTTTCATTTTTCGGTCTGTAAATAGTGATTAGCTACATTTAATTATTTATCACAATATGTATAACATTTATTTTAACATTTTGAAATATCATGGGTTTTATGAGTTCCTTTTATTTGCGAAACCCTTGTAACAAATGCAGATCGTAATACTGGAATTCTTGTCATAAATTCTCCTGTCACCTTGCAGGATTTAAACAGCCAGGACAAATTCATCTTAAGTCTAGAGAGGTGACTTCAGACAACCAGGTCTTCTGTCGGTACACTAGCATACAAAAATGTCTGGAACGCCAAATTCGTCTAACTCAGTGGTGCTCAACCGCAGGCAATCTAGGGGCGGTTAAAAGCACCTCTTTCCACTCGCTGGGACAGAATGACGCAGTTATCCGTGGTTACTGAGTTCCAGTGGCGGCACATTCTTATGAACAGTTTATCAAAGGCGTACACATGCATACTCCTGAGTAATCCACGATGTCTTCAAACCATGAAGAGAATGTGAATGAGAATTTTGCTTCAAAAGTTGGTTGTATTTTTCCAGTAGAATAGTATTTATCATGAACACGGAACGTAAGCAAGAGAAATGGTATAAATCTGAACTACAGTCTTAGAAATCAAGCACTTTATCGTCTTCATGTCGAAAATAAAAATATTCGACCTCCCATTGAATTGTACTACTACTATATATACTCCGTGCCATCCGCCTCTGACTAGCAGGCCTGTCTCTGCTTGCCTTGGTTCAGTGGAGGGGGGAAATAACGTGTGCTTGCTTGTTGAGTATCCCTGGCCTAATTCCTACACGGTACAGCGCCTTGTTTACACAAAGCACGATGCAGCTGTGTAGCGGCAGCAAGTTGTCACAAGTTACAAATCTTAATATTCCTAACCCGTATGATCAATCAAGGCGCTGTGTTGTACAGTGCCACTTTTAATGATCTCATTAGCTTCACTATGAAATACCCGTCTAACTGATTTACAATGAACCTTATCAATGAAAATCGATATTTCTCTGAATATTTTACCGATCAATTAACTTAATTCGTTTAGAAAAGAAACAGTGAAGAGTTGTTTTAGTCGAATTACATTTTATGCTGACTGTAATAAGCTGAACCGCACCATGTCATATAGAAAATAAAGTGCTCTCATTAATAAAAAGGAATTGTCTTTTTGTTCTGTTTTTTGTTTTTAAGCTTTAACTCGTACAAAAGGTAAAAGTGCTCCCAGATAAATAATTATACATTAACTATGCTTGCATTTTCGTTTGTCTTTTCTGCAACTGAGTATAGCATTCGCATTTTGTTTAGTGTTTTTATATTCTTGATTTGTCTGAATCTTGTAAAACATAAAGCAGTTATTACTTTAGCGTTTAAATGAATATAACAGGTTATACAAAAATCTTAATTCCTGTGATATGTTTTGATATAGACTCTTCAAATGAATTTTTAGGTGAATATATACATTAAGCATGAAATTGTAAATGCACCTGTTTTTGTGGTATGATTGGGATGCTATGTTTGAAGAAATATGTTATTATAGTGATGTAGAATGTTATGTGTTCTTGGAAGAGAAGATTGCAAAATATCAATGGGTGTCTTTAAACTTTTGGTAGAACCTGTATTAGAAGTGAGGTAATGAAGCTCTCAGCCAATATGGCTCTCCTACTAGAAAAAGGAACAAAAATAACCCAAAACCGCGTTTCATTACTATCTTATTGACAGGTCCAAATATTAAATCATAAATTATCCAGCGGAAACAGCAATATCTGTTGGGACATGCGCAGTGGTATGTAACAGAAAAAGTAACTCTAAGTGTCACAATATGTTGCCATGGGGACAAATGTTTGTAAATCAGCACGTGTTACCACGTTATCTTGTATTTTTAAAGTTATGTTAGCAATTTGGTTTGTTTTTACTTCCTTATAAGGTAAGTACTAATAGACGTGTCCAGTGATGTGGAACTCGAAGAGGCTTAGAAAAGTGGATATGACATGGTTATATGGAAGAAATCAAAACATGAATATAAGTGGTTATATGTCTATTTTAATCTGGAAATCTCTAAAGGTGAACATATGCGGTGACATATTTTGTTGTAAGAACTAGTCAACTAATGAGTTCAGAAAGTTTGAGGTTGGAAATTTCGATGTTGAAAACCGTGTTAAAGTTAAATGATAGAATTAGTGGTTTTACTGCACTAGCCCTTTTGGTCATTTCCTTTCAGCATTCAGATGTCGCTTGTTTTTGTAGCAACCACATTGCACGAGGAAATCTCAGATTCCGATTCATATAAGCAGTATTGGTAACTACCACAAATTAGTTACAGCGTGTAAAAACGTTTATTTTTGTCATACTTTCAAGCATCGACAGCTTAACCACAAGAATTTTGGAGACTAATTTACTACTTAAAACGAAATACGCCAGGAAATTTTGCTCATTAACATTCAAAGCGTTTTCTTCCTACCATTAAGCAGTCATATACCCAAATCCTTACCTGTATTAGATTTCTTCGGTAATATTTCACCCAAGCCTCTTCGATTTGTGCATAGTTATAACTTTTCCCATGATAATGGAGAAGTAATTTCCAAATCCACTAAGTTTATCCCTGTCACTAACACAGAGTAGAGTAATACGGATAATAATACTTATACATATATACATACATATATATATATATATATATATATATATCACTATGATACAAAAGTAATATTAATGTATTAAATGCAGATATTACAAAAACTAAACATTGTCTTGACTTTTCATACATTTTCTTCCTCTTCTGACGCTAATGCCGAAATATACTATTTATTCATTGCACTGATATCTTTTCCCAGGCTGTGTGATACCAAGATGTTCCTAAATTTCTTGCAATATCATAACTTATTTCAAGCATGAGCAGAGCTTGGTAATTAGGATCTTTTGAAGTAGGCAGGCAAATATGCAGTACAGCAAGTTTAAAAATGGTAAAATCTTTTATTCGTACTCTACTTAAAAATACATTTGACATGACAGAACAGTATAGAAATATCAAATAGCCATATACTACAAAGTTATTAATTCCACCAGTCTCTTAATGCAGTGTAAACTGTAAACATGGTTTTCTTAATTTGAAATTGATTTTCTAAAAACATTTTTATTTGATAGAATAATTAGCTTCTCTCTTGAAACTTTTACACCCCAACACTAGTTTGTAATTATTGAGTCTGTTGTGTATTATGATTAAGCATGCTATTGTGTGTTTGAAAGGAAATACATAGTTTTTTGGTTTTTGGAGGAATGTTATAGTGTTTTCGTTCACGTAGAGAGTAGAAAAAAAAGACATGGTATTAATGAGCCGGGCGATGAGTTAACACTAAAACGATCCATTTTCCGGTCGTCAATGAATAGTTTACTGTGACTGACCATTTACTGTGTAGCTTGTTGTGCTAAGTTGCTATTATTTTAGTTTTACATGAACAAATGTGAGGTGTTGCCCTCACATGACTTTCTCTATCCTTGTATTAACCATTAAAATAAACTCTTATTCCTATATCTTATTCGGGTTAGTCGAGATAAACATTTGAAAAAATTATCTCATTGCTTATTTCCCCATATGTAGATGCAAGGGGAATATGGGAATATAGTAGGCTTTGGACGATACTCAACTCTTTTAAAGCTATAAAATTCCGTTCTCTTTGCACGGCTAGCAAAACAATGAACAACGATGTTCCATTTAACGAAAGTTTGTTTCCCAAAATTCACATAAATAACAAGGAATATCTCCGAAATGGTTCAGTCTACAAACAATTTATTTCGATATAAATTGTGTGTTTTAGCAAAGTCTATATTTTTGTACAGTAAGATTTGGTCTATCTCTTACGATTTGCCAGTTACACAAAAGTCATCAAGACTAAACAGGACTACATAGACGTAGCCATCAAAATATACATTTCGTTTAGCATAAAAGTATTTCAAAGATATGGCATTTTAATCAAAATCGTCAGAGCCATTTTCGATAAAATCAAAATTTTCCATGAATTTTCCTTGTAAAGGGTAGTTTAGGGTGGAGAAATTTGCTTAAAAATCTTCGTGTCGCATCCTTGAGAGATTAAACGTAAATAACCAACTTTGGTTTTTAACAGACTTCTCGTTTTTGAGTTATGCGGTCTACAGACTAACACACACACACACACACACACACACGCACGCACGCGCACACGCGCACACGCGCACACGCGCGCACACACAGAGAGAGAGAGAGAGAGATTCTTGGGTGGAATACAATACTTCCGTATTTATAATTTGTGTTAGAGGAAGTGATTGTTTTTAGATTCGGTGTACAGAAATATGTATTTCCGGTGAAATATCTCGATATCGAATTGTTGCGTGGAATGCAATACTACCTATGTGTAGTAGAGAAGGTGAAAGTAGGCAAATAGAAAAATATGGGGAGCTGTTCATGGTAATGTAGTGTTATCACTTTTATTCTAGCCATGGTTTTGTGTCTCTATTTTAATAGCTCTTTGCAGATATTTTTATACGCCTCTCAGCTTGAATATGGGCGGGAATGAGCCGAGAATATCCCCGTACTCTCTCGGGATTCTCGCTTGACGTAACGAACTCTTATCTCTGTGTAACATTTGAGGTGGGGCACTCAGGTGGACTAATAAGAACTCGCGGTCGGGAGTCTCTCAAGTGCTCGCAATTCCAATCTCAACCTACCCGCCCCCTGATATATCTCCAAATGTCATTCCCAGAGAATATATCTCAGCATAGTTTATCGATTCTCTGATGCACCTTGAACAATCATGTTATTGAAATTCAGTCCATGTACTTCTGTTGTGTGTCTGCGGAGGACGTTTTATTGTAGATCTAGAGAGAGAAAAACACTTGCAAGTTTTACTAAGTTGATCTTGTGGGTTTATATGAAAGCTTTAATGTATGCAGTCATGTTCATAACAGACATGGCAATTTATGAGGTAAATATTAGACAAAGGCAAAATATTTGTCATCCTATTGCATACATCTCTTGCTTCCAGAAAAGTGTGTATGTATTATGGAACCAATAAATGCTTTATACTCCTTCTACTGATGTTAAAGGGAGACCCCAGTGACGTCTTTTTCTTCTTTAAGGATAAGTCTTTAATTAAAAATTTGCTTGTGAATTCTATTGAATTGCATTCGGTGCACAGTAGAATCACAATAACTCGACCTAATGTGATTTGACTCTGTTGAGTTACCAAAATGTCTAGTTTTAAGAAATAAGGGTTCCGTTATTTACACTGCATAACATAATACTGAATATTGCATAAACACACGTTTTAGCACAGTATAGCAAACAAAAATGTCATTTGTTTGCACTCACATGAGTTTTTCTACTCTTGTACTAACCATTCTTACAAACTTTTATTCCTTATTCTTATATCTTTTTCAGGTTGAGATAATGATTAGCAGATATTGTCTTCTTGCTTATTTCCTTGTAGGTGCAAGAGGAACATGGGAATACAGTAAGTGATAGTCAAATATTTTAAAACTTTGAGATTCCGCTCTCTTTGCACTTAAAAAAACGAACAACGATGTTGCATTTGACGAAAGTTAGTTTTCCGAAACTGATAGAATATCTCCGAAATGGTTCTCTTCACAAAAGAAATTTATTTGGACATAAACTGTGTTTTAGCGAGATCTACATTTTCGTACAGTCAGAGTTTGTCTCTCTTACGGTTTACCAGTAATGCAAAAGTCATCCAGAGTAAATAGGACTACATGGGCTATAGCCAGAAAATTCAAGATATACATTTTATTTGTCATAAAAATATCTCAAACATATTGCATTTTAATTAGTCATTAGAGCCATTTTCGAGAAAATTAAAAATTAGAAACATTTTCCATGTAAACGGTGGTTTAAGGTGGATGAATTTTCTTAAAAGTTTTCGTGTCGTGTCCTTTAAAAATATTGAAATTAAATAGCAACTTTGGTTTCTAACCGCCTTTTCGTTTCTAAGTTATGCTGCTCACAGACTGACAGACACACAGATATTTTTCTAAAACTGCTTTTTTTTATCCAGGGGACCTCAAAACATATTTCTCCTGAAATCTTGACATCGAATCTTTGGGTGAAATATAATACTTCTACTTTACTATACCTAGTAGAGAAAATAAAAATTAAATGACTAAAGATCAAAGCATAACAATGAACAAACATATTACCTTATCTAATAAATCCCTACCTCTTGGAATTGCTTATATCTACAACTTCCTCTTATATTTAACATTTTGTTTTATATATAATGGGGAAGTTTATTACGGCGAATAATTACTTTTACATCCGCTATGCTTTCCCTGTTCCCTCATAGTTCTTTGAACTATCTCAGACTCATTTTTCTTACTTTCCTGCTTTCTCAATGTATTCGTCTGATTTTGAATTAAACATTTTCCTAACTTTTAAGACTATTGGAAGATCATTCCATTTTTTGGGTCTGAGATTGTCGTTTCCTTTATCCGTACCATTACAATCCAAAATATAGTCTAGTAAAATATAGGAAACAGAAAAGTATAAGGTGTCCTAAAATTATTACGCATTAATATGTTCACCTTTACCCGGTGTCTTTAACGATTCAATTTAATTTCCATTATTATATTAACTTATCGTCTTTTCTTCTCGTTTGACAGTTTTACTGCACAACTCAACACAACACTGACATAAGCCTGAAATCCTAGAGACAATACCGTACCTAGAAATATGTAACTGGAGGTTTAGCTTACCACTTATGTATGTACGTGATAAAACTTCACATCTTCCAAAGAAGTATTTATGTTGTGTATACATGGCAAGCCCGTTTGTTACTTATGTGGTACATGTCCACTAATTAAAATGTACCTATAGCGTTTATACCGCCTAGTGGATTATACAAATGATTATAGTCAAATTTAACCACACAAAATAAAAAAATAAAAAGTTACACGAAATCTGGAGTTATCGAGAGTCGAGTTATATGAGTTCAGTTAGTTGTATGTGGAGCTTTTATTTTTCCCTCTACTGCAGCACTCTTTCTACTATCGGTTTTACTCCCATGATATCTGTATGTTTAAGTGGTCGTGTCTTGTATACCCCTTAACCAACCTCAGAAAGCGTATTTCAGCTGCTTGTGCTTTGGTTCAATCACCATTTTTCAAAGTCCATGCCTTACTGCCGTACATAAAGAAAGGGAGTGCCGTGACGGAATGAAATTTTAGTTGCGTGTCTTTTGCAGCTTTTCATTTTAATGTTTTACGAATTGTTCCACAAACTGGTATTTTATGCATTTATTGTTTGTCTTCATTTATTTCATGAGTGTCACCACAACTAGTTAATGTGTAACACGTGCTCAATTGCTTTATTTTCTATGAATATTTCGTCCTGATCGGAATGCTATAACCTCAGTTTCTTCCAGTGAGACTTTCATGTTGCACTACAGCTTTTTAACATTATTTAGTTGATGTATTGCTTTCTACAGCCTATCTTCTCTATCAAAAATTAAGGGGACACTCTGGAACCAAATGGATTTTCTTCCCTAATTAACCGCTTTTAATGGAATTTTTAGATTAGGTTGCACCTGCCATGATATACTGTTGGTATAAGTTTCACTGTTCGATATTAAATAGTTTTGAAACTAAACATTGTTTATTATGTTTTTTGGAAAGAATTGAATAGTAATATAAGGTATACTTTTTGCAGTTTAGAATTACATTAAAGGCCTGAAAATTGATATGCTAGTTTTCCTATGCCTATGCAATAAACCAGTGCATTATTTTTCCAAAATATTTATATTTATGACAAATACGAATTTGCTTCTATTTAGAATAGAATAAAAAGAAAGATTACTAATAATTACAAAGGAAACAAAGCACATACTTTTATGTATGAGTGTGATCAAAAAGCCAATGCACAGTTTTCTTTAACAAGTTATATTCTACATATCCTGAAAATTTCAACTTTATCCATCAATATTTACTCCAAAAAAGTTTACCCGAAAACACAAAAATTGTTATATGGAGAAAATGCCATTTAAAGTTTTGGAACACACTTACTGTAAATATTGCAACAGTCTAAATAAATTTGAAATACACCAATTTCCAGGTGGTTTTGACACATGATATTTAATAGCCATAATCTGGACATGTTAAAGACAACATTTCTTCAAAATAATGTTTCCTGAAAAAAAAATCGCGTTTTAGGCCATTTTGGTACTAGGGTGTCCACCTAAAACAGCATCATAAGCAAAAAGTAATACGTTTATCGAACTTCGTCCAATATTTATATTACCATGTATTTTCGATATCCATTGTTTAACAATGTCGTCTAAATTTATCTGTATTAATTAAAGTTGGAGACTACATCCTTGTTTAACTCCTTGGTTAATTTTTATTTCATTTGATAACTATCCTTCTAGTTCAATTATAACCTTATCATCAATATATAAGGTTTTTATTACCTCAACCAAATGGAAAGGGTAGCCATTTGTGAAAAAATTCCATAATTTTCCTCCTTTCACCTTGTCAAACGCTTTCTCTAAATATATGAAAGCCATGTAAGTTTCTACGTTAAATTCCCGATGTGTTTCTATTATTTTTATTATGAATACATTATCGAAACCCACTTCGTTCTTCCGAGAGTTTAGCGTCTGCTATGTAACCAGAAAATGGTCAGAAATTCGAAATGTGAATTCTGTCATAAGATCATACCCCAATCCTGGCCCCACAAGGTGTTATACTTATGTTTAAGCTTGAGCATGTCTAAATGTAATAATTATACGTCTGATAGGTGCTCTTTAATGTTCTCATTAAAGTGCACCTCTTCATTCCACCAGTCTGAAGAAAACGCAACTATCCATTATTCTGGTACGTTGAATCTAAGAACAACTAGCACGAGTTTAGAAAAAGTAAAAATGCGGTACACGAGTGACAATAAGATGCCAGTTACTTCGCCGCAGATTTCTGAAAACGCACACGATGTGACTAACAAGTTATTGCCACAAAGATCAAGAAACATATAGGAACAATACGATGCATAATTATTCATGGATTGGAGAAAATCAAAATACATAACCTCATTTTCACAAAATGTATTGTTGGGTATTTCGAAGAACTGTCGCAAAGTATAAAACCATCGACCTTGTGGACTCATTACTCTATTTTGAATTCAAATGTTCAAGCTCGAGATCAGAATAAAATCAATATTTTCACGTCTAAACACATAACACAACGCTACCAGCCGTTTCACTGCTCAGGTAAGGTCTTATTGGCTCAGACAAGCGTAGAATATTACAAATAATCTGTAAATATTTTAAAGTTATACATACTTGAGCATGAATAGCCCCATCAAACTTCACAATAAGGTAATTAAGATGCTTGTATGCAAAGTATTGATTTTTTGAAATAATGTTTTATACATTATTTTTGTTATTCTTATAGTTATGCACAGAAAATTGTGCACAACAACATTTGTTTATGTAGCCGTAATGTGTGTTGAGCATGTTTCTGATAAATTATTTAAATACAACTGAATATATTTTACTAATTAATTAAAGAAAATAAGAATCCTGCACCAGAATGACCTTAAATTCGATACACATCTTAATATTGGCCGTTATTATAAACTGTTAAAATATGGCGCAAATTGGACAAAAATTAAAGACTTTTCCCCAGGCTCAGTAAGGCTCTCCCTTAAGAAAACCTGACAATTTCAACCTTCAAAACTGCTCTTAAAGAGAGCTATTAATCTGATTTTATTCAGTAGAATTCTCTAATGCATTTAAAATCTGTAATATCCAGTGACGTAGGAGAGAATCTATTTAAAGTGTTTTTCTCATTTCCCTGCCAAAGTTTTCTTCAGTTTGAAAGAAAAGGTTTTAGTATGACAACCTGCAGGGGAGATAGAAGTATTTAACATTTCGGACTTTCATTGGCTGCCTGTGTATTTTCATACAGTGCTATGTTTATTCATATTTCGCTACTGTCAAACTATGATGTTAAATTCCTTGCATTGTATTTTATTTCAATGGAAATTAGAATTCGAAAACAAATTTTGCGATAAATGATCTTTCATCTGGTGGGGTTGCCGTAGGATACAAAATTCCAAATAAAAATTACAAACGAAGCAATACAAAGGAATAATCAACTTCATAATAAAAATCAACAATGTCCAATAGGTATGACCTCCCCAATTTACTAATGAACTCACACTCTCGCTTCCCCTTCCAAGCAAGAGCATGTGCTGATTGAATGAGCATAACCACGTTGCCTGATATTGGCAAAAGCATTTATCAGTTTTTCTCCTTGCATGACTTTAAAAGCCAATACATATATTAAAACTCTGTGAATATCGAAATTCGATGTAGCTTAATAAACTAGGTTGAACCAGCTATAAATATAAAATGTATGTAATTTGCATATTATGAAACTTTAGGCAGTTTATTATTACACTTTCTCGTTTCTAAATTAAGACCTTATACTTTGGCCTGCCATCTTTATTTTACCTCCTTCTGCCCTATTTCTACTTCACTAAACGCAATGTTTACTGGAGTCTTGTTATCTGAGGTCCGAATTTAAATCCACAACAGTTTGTTAGATTCAAACTTGTTAAAATCATGTAGCACTCACATGAATTTCTCTAATCTTGCACACGCTATTCTGAAAAACACTTGTTGCTCTATCTACTTCATGTTAATCGAGAAAAAACATGTGTAGAAATGATCGTATTTACTTCTCCTGTAGGTACAAAATATAATATGCTTTAAGCGATAGTAAAATGTTTTAAGAGCGGTTGCTATGACTATGAAATTCCATCCTCTTTGCGTAACAAAGGGGTAAGAAAATTAATAATGATCTTCCATTTGAGAACACATAAATATTTGAAAAATTCTGACACATTAAAAGGAATATCTCTGAAATGGTTTACCTACTTTGCAAAACATAAATTTGGTGTATTAATGAGATCTGCACTTTTTGTGCAGTAAGATTTGGTCTATCTCTTACCGTTATAAGTTATACAAAAGTCGTCATGAGCAAGGAGGACTAAATGAGGTATAGCCAGAAAATTTAAAATACATGTTTCATTTGCCGTAAAAGTGTCTTAAACCTATAACATTTTAGTCAAAATTGTTAGAGCCATTTTTTCAGAAAAGCATTTTCGAAAAATCTTCCGAGTAAAAGGTAATTTAGGATGGAGGAATTTTCTTGAAAATCTTCGTGTTACATCCTTGAAAGATTTTAAACTTAAATATCAACTTTTGTTTTCAACCCACGGTGTTCACACACACACAGACACGCATAGAGCCACACACACACATTTTTCTAAAAACCTTTTTTGTTAACTCAACGTGCCTGGAAACATTATTTCCGGTGCAATCTCGTCATGGAATTATTTAGTCGAATGCAGTACTTCCCCTAATTACTATACATTGTAGAGAAAGAAATAGACCAAGATATGAGTTTATGCTTCGTTTTTGTTAGGGCTATTCAGGGACAGAGAGTTTATTTCAGTGATTTTATGGCGAACAAATGTATCAGAATCACGTAAGATACATTTGAGAGGTAGAACTGGAACTTAAAAATTCAATGCCACAACTGGGATCTGAACCACAGACCTTCCGCTTACCGGGCGGACGCTCTAACCACTGAGATACATTATTGCATAAAGGGCCTTTCATGATCAGTCTTAAAACTTGCATTAATTGACATCAAGAGTGCCGATTATTTTTGCAAGAATTGTGAATAGCAGAAAAATAGTCGAATAATATTAGTTGCACTGAAGGAGATGGCTCCGCACTAACTTGTGAGGCTCAAAGGGTCCCAAATTTGATTCCCGCGACTGCCGTTTTATTACTTGATAATAACAGTATTCATTTTACAATATATTACAATTTATTGTTAAAATAGTGTAAATAAGTACCAGTTATCTTTGATTTTTTATATAAAAGGTAGAACATGGATCCACGTGCAGTCACATGCGATACAGGTTATTGGATACGGAGAACGAATGACGTAACCGGTACCGCGCAGCTGTCGTGTATGCACGTGCATCAGCGTGTAGCAACAGTAGAAACCCTGTGCAGTAAGCCTATGACTTATTGCATCTTTCGGCCTCTAATAATTACAAACTAAATTGCACCACTACTATTTAGACGACATTTTGTTGTGTGCGATTTTCTGCTTAACTGAATAATAACGCAATTGTTTAGGCCATCTGAATTCTTATGATTTGGGAAATTAATTAGGATGTCATTTACCTATTCTACCTTCACATATATACACCAAATTTAACACAAATTACAGATCAGTCTTGATTATGAAGTAACAAAGATCGTATATGTCAATTTTTCGCAGCTTCTATTTTCTATTTTAAAGCGTTTTAATTATGTATGTTTAATTGCATTGAAATAAAACATTCAATAAAGGCAATACATTCATATAGGTGGAAGTAATTTAGGGACAAGATCCGTAAAAACGATGGTATACGTAGATAATCAAATCAAAGAATGCCAAATATGTTGTATCAAAAAGCAAAGGCATATACATTGGAAATGTCTATAAATAAACAAAAGGCATTTTAAAGCATCATCCAGTTCAGTCTAAAATAGTGTTAGAAAATGAGATCATTGAACAAGTCGGAAGCTTCTATTTCCTTGGATGAAAAATAATATACAGAACAGACATCGACACTGAAAAAATTAGCTAAGTTCAGCTACATAACAGCTAAAATAAAAAGAACCTTAAATAACAAAGCAAAGAACGATTCCATAATAAAACTATCTGAAACAATAGCTATCCAGATGGCTCAGAAACATGGATATCCTATTAGATATTTTCAGAAATTATTTTATTACGTATTTCCTTGTAGGATACAAGGAGAATATGGGAATGCAGTAGACTTTGAGCGATAGTCAAATCTGTTAAAGCTTTGAGATTCCGTTTTCTTTGCACAGCTAACATAAAAACTGAATAACGATGTTCCATTTGACGAAAGTGTAAGTTTTACAAAACTCACACAAATAACTATCTCCGAAATAATTCACTTTATAAAAAAATATTTGGACATACGATAAATTCTCTATTTTAGCAAATTCTACATATTTTGTGCAATACGATTTGGTCTACCTCTTACGATTTACAAGTTATGCAAAAGTCATAAAAGGTAAGCAGGACTATAACCAGAAAATTCAAAATATACATTTCATTTGCCATAAGAATATCTTAAGATATGGCATTTTAATCAAAATCGTTAGAGCCATTTTCGAGAAAATCAAAATGTTCGGAAAACTTTTCCACGTAAAGGTTAATTTAAGGTGGACCAACTTTCTTCGTAATCTTCGTGTCGTGTCCTTGAAGATGTTAAACTTAAATACCAACTTTGGTTTTTAACCGACGTTTTGTTTTTGAGTTATGCTGTCCATTGATTGACACAAACACAGACACACGCCCGCGGAACTTTTCCTAAAATGTTTGGATTCAGGGGACCTCAAAACACATATTTCTGGTCAAACCTCGACATAGTATGTTTGGATGGAATACAACACTTCCTCTACTTACTATACGTAGTAGAGAAATTAAAAATATATACAAACAGCAGGAATGAAATTCGTGAGAGCCATAGCTGGATATACAGAACAAAACAATAAAGGAAAGCGATCAAATGCGACAAAAATCTAAACCAGAAGAATTAGCTAAAACAGCTACAGACTATAGAACCAAATGGAAACAGCACTTAAATAGAATTGAATAAAACAGCGTTCTCAAAATATCAAGTTACTATCTACCACAAACACAAAAGAACATGGGAGGAGTGAGGAAAATGTGGAAGGAACAATATTTTGGAGACGGAAGAGGCTAAATGGCGTAAGCCATGTTGAAGAAGAAGAAGGAATTATCTTGTTGAATAAGCAACTATATTAAGTTCATAATTGTCGTTGACTTCCTTCTTACGATCACAAGGTCTGTGGAATCAGTATATTCGTATATGTATGTAAGGATTCAACAAGTCGCAGTTTTGCAATCATGTCGGCGCACCATATGCAGAAAGTGTCTGAACGAAGCACAGTGAAAAACTGCACAACAGATGGTTGTAAGCGTTCACTTCTATACCATTACAGAATGTAATCGATTCAAGATATCTCGCTTCGCGTCCATCCAAGCAATTTACAACACACTAGCCTCTACGTATCGGTAGTACGATAATTCTGCAGTCCGAGCCATAAATAACTGGCTCTCCTGACAAGCATTAGTGTGGAAAAGGGCTCGATCATTGGACAGTAGCAGTGGAAGCAGGGTGAAATCACTGAAAATCGTATGAAACCGACAACATCGACCAGCGAAAATATATCTTGATACTCTACCCCTTTGGGCAGTAATTCCAACCGTTATTAGAGATCAATCCACCAGCCTTAGGGGAATTTCGCTGCAAAATACCAACTGTGGTATTTATCCCAGTCATGCTGTTCGCGTACAGCACCTATGACGACAGGCACGCAGATCGTTATCAAAAATACCATTTTTGGCTTTAGTTAACCTCAAAACCTAAGTTTTCGGTACCGAAATTATCATAAGTAATGCAACTAGTGATTGTCAATTTATCCAGAGAATTTGACTATCGCGAGTTGCACTTATTAAGACTATTTCACGAGTTAAGAGATTATATAGCCACTGAAACATTATTTAAATGTATTGTAACTACTAACCTCTTAAAAGAAACACGAAGCAGGTATACATACATCAACGTCCATTGCCACGATTTTTTAGATTCTTACATTGATGGTCCAATTTATTAAGATGTTGGCAATGTTAGAATTTGGAGTATCTGCTGCTAATTTATAATTTCGGTAAATACAAAATTTGTCAAACTGATTCCAAACATGGGATTAAATACATCAGCCATATTTGACATTTGAATAGCGGCTCTATTACGTCAAATTACGTTGCTCATCTGTTAGCATAATGTAGGCAGGTTCCCTAACCTGATCATAACATAAGAAAAGCAGAGATGTGATAATGAAAATGTGGTAATTTGTTTGCTAAGAAAGGTTGTCATTGGTTGAAATTTGAAGTTGTTGTGCACATGACTGGTTGATTTCAAGCAAGTCCCATATGAGTGGAATATTCGGTGAAATACAATGCCTCCACTGCTTACAATAACAGCACAAAAGTAAAATCGAATAATAAAAAATATGGATTTTTACCTTTTCAAACATAATGGGGAAATATGTCATAAAATTATTTGGCACCAAAAATGTACAAAAATAAATTATGCTGGAAATCAGAAACATTAGAAAAGATTGCTAATAAAATATTAAGCCCGCCTTTGTGGTATGGAGATAGCTT
This sequence comes from Tenodera sinensis, assembly GCA_030765045.1. Lineage (NCBI taxonomy): Eukaryota > Metazoa > Arthropoda > Insecta > Mantodea > Mantidae > Tenodera > Tenodera sinensis. The sequence continues at coordinate 127,049,013 of CM060967.1, read as the reverse complement.
GTTTGCCTCACGTTGAAGAGGTTCTAAATTCGAATCATAGTTAAAGTGACATCAAAATAAGGGTTTTTTTCTAGGGTTTTCCTTTAACCTGAAAATACAATTTCGGGTACCTTTAAGTTTTAGGGATCCTGGGAACATTTGCTCATCATGTCGCCCATTTCGCTAATGGGTGACTTACCAAGTCAGATATGACCTACCATGTTAAACGTTGTTTATTAGACAAACAAAAATCTGATATCTTACACTTCATGACTTTCTCTATTCTTGTACAAACGATTCTTACAAGCACATATTCTTATGTCTACATCATATTAATCGAGATGGACATTTGTAGACATGGTACGATGAAAATAGAAGACTATAACAGGGCTAAGCGATGTCAAGTATTTTATGAGCCGGTCACTATTTGATAGCTTTGAATTTTCATTCTATTAGGGTGCCCAGGAGAAAAGACTTTCCATTGGTGAAAATTGTAATTACCAAACAGAAGGAATATCTCGGAAACGATTAATTGAACAAAAAATGTGTTTGACATAAGATGTTTGTTTTGGCGAGCTCTACATTTACGGTGTATTAAGATTTTGCCAATCTCGTACAGTTTGCCACTGATATAAAGCACTTCAGTGGCTATTTACTGAAAATTCAACATATAAATTTCATTTGTCGTGAAAATGTCATAAACATAGGGTAATATAATCAAAATCGTTAAACATTTCAAGAAGCTCACAGTTTTTGAAAACTTTTCTTAAAGGAAAGTTTGGTATGGGAACATTTTTGAAAATTCCCTTATTGTATCAAAACTTATCAAGGGGGAATCTATATCACCTCAGGCTACCCTTGGACAATACATTTTGAAACCTGGAGTTTTGTTCGACAAACTGTTCATTGACTTTTATCCTTAATGTGTGAATTGCAAGAAAAAGTTAAACCTCAAGAAAATAAGGGCCCAATCAAGTACATTATTGGTTCTATAATTAATCAGATTTGGGAGAGGGGCTAGACTCTGTGGTAATAGTATTAAGCTTTCATTTAGCTTAGGCATTTAGCTTGCCACAGTCTTGGAGGCAGAGGTATTTGTTTCTTAATAGTTGCGAGAGTGTGAGAAGAGGCTATAGAATTTGGCAGATTCATGTATTCTAGGACAGCCATGTAGGCCTGAGGGCCCTCGATAATCTCAACATGCATACCGCAAGGGTAATGGACTTCTTTGCAGGATATTTTTGTCTTATAGGGCACCTGCACAGAATGGGACCTTATGAGATGAGGAGATAGTTGACCACCAATCATGCAAGTGTCTACTACTCGCTCACCAAAACCCACAATTTTGGGAGTCAGTTTATAAAATTGGAGTTTTAAACTATTATAATCCAGTGCCTGTTTCACGTTATTATTGAAATCAGACTTATAGATTTCTGACAACACTGGGCGTCGGTAGATATTTTTTTCAGGGAGGGCGATGTTGGAAGTCTGCAATCAAAGTTAATATTAATTCATTATTCTGTTGTCAAAATTTATAGTACTTGTTGCGGATAACCGTATTAATTGTGCTAAATAAAAATTGTTTTTTACGTTAAAATTAAAACAATAGTATAGGAATCAGTAATTGACTGCACATTAAATTCATTAGTTTCCAAGAAGGCTACGGTCTTCCCCCTTCGCTGCCCCCACGCAACACCCATGATGGGGCAATTCTTACCATACTATACTAAATCAAAGGGTTAACAAAGCCTTATGGGAAAGGCCCGGTTTTAAAGATAAATAAAATAGAACTTGATATATTCCCAAATTTTGAGTAACACGGATTGGAAGAAATGGTATTAAAATGTTCTTCGCCAGTTGCTCCGCGTACTTCTTGGGAACAAGGAAGAAGATGAATACGTGCATGAGTTGAAAGGAGTTGAATTAGTTTCTGAAACTTTGGGGGCAAATATCAGAGGCAGCTTTGCCTCCAGTGGTATTATTTCACTTTCCATAAAGCCAGATTACACGATTTAAATGTGTCCGAACAAATGTTGGGAAAAGATAAGAGGAAAGCTGCTGCTGTAACGTCTGTTTCACGGTCCTGATCTCATTCTCCGTTTTGTGCTTGCACGAGAACATTCTCCGCGAGATTTTACAACCCCACTATCCTCACTCGGTGTTGTCTGCTTTATGAGGGCCTTTCACTCGCAAGGGGATGCACTCAGGCAAAAAGTTCTTCCTTAAAACGTCTATCGCTTCTGGGGAACACATTCAGAGCTTCCTTGCGAACTATCAGTGTGTGAGTTACTAGTCCTCAGGGATCTCAAAGATTATATGAAATGGACATAAGTATTTTCTAATAAAATAGTGCCTTTTTCAATAAAATTATTGGTAATTTACCACCATAGCCATAGCCATAGCCATAAGGTAATCTGCATATGTTTATTTCGATTTATATGAAGTGAATACAATCTTCACTACATGCTTTGCTTGTCCCGTTTACATACCAGGTGTCCCAATAGCGTTGTATTTCACACGTGCAGATTATCCCTGTAACAGAGCTGCAGAACAAAGGGACAATTGCAAGTCAACACAAGTCAGGAAAACTGGTGCGTTAGCGTGAGGGACCTTGACTCTACCCCGTTTCCTTATCCGGATGTTTATGGACAACAATAGTGTAAACATATCGAAAAAAGGTCTTGGAATATTTTCACTTCAGTTATACAGACTTTTTCGAGCGAATAAACTCACTTTTTAGAATGACAATTTATGTGGTTTTGTTAAGAATATTATTATATTCCTATAAATGTTGACATTCTTGGTTGTCATTAACGTTACTATTCTTACTATTAGTACCATACTAAAACATCTGCGCCGTAAGCTAAAGTGAACAAAATGGGAAGCAGGCTACAAACTGTATGTCGATGACTGCAATTATTGAGAGAAGCACATCAACGCCACCCGATCAAAACCTTAGTTTGACAACCTGTTCAGCAGCATATAAACATGGCAATATTGTTGTGGTTAACGAAATTTAAGAATTAGCTCTTTTATACATATAATTTAGAAGTAATTTTTAATTGATTCCTATAACAATCATCCGACTGCAGTGAAACGTTTGTACGTTGTTATACCGTGAGACTTTTTAAGTTTGTCAAAGCATTTTCTAAGTACAATGGCAATTCTTTCAACAAAATTGTGTATGTATCCATTATACACATATAAATATAGATGTTGCTATACATATACCAGGTGGTCCACTGTAGCCGGCATTTGGGTAAGTGGACAACCTTTCCTCCATTCAGAGTTGCAGAAATCACCGGGGTAAATCCAGCAAGTGGAGTGGCAGAGGAAATGCCCAGGCTTCAACTAGCGTGTGCAGCGCGTGATGATAGAGAAGAACTGCCTTACAATATTTTCCACTTCACTTACAAGACTTCATTTTCTAGGGAATAAACTCATTCCTGTATAAGCTGCTATTGTCTAAGATTACGAATTACAGATTACAAATTGCCGTAACAAAATTCATGCAAACATGAGTACCTACGTGTAATGTTTGATTGTCAGTTCTTTGTTTGTACAACATAAATACAAAACATTGAGTCCAAGAACCCTTGGTACAGAGAAGTCATCACAAGAGAACAACAAACCAAACTGAAGATCACGAAGGATGAAATATTCTCGCTAGCAGTGAAAGAGATAATGGTATGACAGCCTAACGTGGTCTTCGTCACAATGTGCCATAGCATAATTTGGGTCTGTTATCTGCAGGAAATATCACACTGTCACAGAGTAGAAATATCTAATGGGCAGTTGGAATGGACCTCCCAACTGGGTCTACAGGCACCCTGAGGTTTGAATTATACCTCTTGCTGGTGTCCGCACATCCATTACAACTTCATACACACCTCTGTAGCACGGACCGCCTGGGGAACGCCTTTGGTTATCCACCCACGTGGGCAACTTTGACAAATATACCTCTCCACAATATTGTTCATCGGTCGCTTGTTGCATTAATGATCAGATTGCTTCAACACACGCATAATTATAATAACAAACGAGATGCATACTTATAAGGTTTGTAACTGATGTTTGAGTTTAGTTTTTATATATAATTATCTCCATCCACCGCCCTCATTTCTCAACTTGGTAGTTATGTTGAGCATCTTCCAAGGACACGACACGAATATTTTGAAAAATACTTTCCTTATCTGTATATCTATATAGGTATAAAAGTGAATGTTTGTGAGTTTGTCCCGTATGAATTCCTATCTCACTTGTCCCACTGCAATGAAACTTTTCTGAGTTGCGCACATTCCCGCGATGGTTTTGTGAGTTGGTCAAACCATATTACAATAAGTAGAATGCGAAGGACGGACGGACGGGTGGATGGGTGGATGGGTGGATGGGTGGATGGGTGGATGGGAGGATGGGTGTATGGGTGGATGGGTGTATGAGTGGATGGGTGGATGGGTGGATGGGTGGATGGGTGGATGGGTGTATGGGTGGATGGGTGGATGGGAGGATGGGTGTATGAGTGGATGGGTGGATGGGTCGATGGGTGTATGGGTGTATGGGTGTGTGGGTGGATGGGTGTATGGGTGGGTAGGTGTATGGGTGGATGGGTGGAAGGGCCTATGGGTGGATGGGTGGATGGGTGGAAGGGCCTATGGGTGGATGGGTGGATGGGTGGATGGGTGTATGGGTGGATGGGTGGAAGGGCCTATGGGTGGATGGGTGGATGGGTGGATGGGTGTATGGGTGGATGGGTGTATGGGTGGATGGGTGGATGGGTGGATGGGTGGATGGGTGGATGGGTGGATGGGTGGATGGGTGGATGGATGTATGGGTGGATTGGTGGATGTGTGGATGGGTGGATGGGTGGATGGCTGTCTGGATGTATGGGTGGATGGGTGGATGTGAGAATGGGTGTATGGGTGTCTGGATGTATGGTTGGATGGTTGGATGGGTGGATGGGTGGATGGATGTATGGGTGGATGGGTGGATGTGTGGATGGGTGGATGGGTGTCTGGATGTATGGGTGGATGGGTGGATGTGAGAATGGGTGGATGGGTGGACGGATGGACGGGTGTATGGATGGATGGGTGGATGTGTGGATGGGTGGACGGGTGTCTGGATGTATGGGTGGATGGGTGGATGTGAGAATGGGTGGATGGGTGGACGGATGGACGGGTGTATGGATGTATGGGTGGATGGGTGGGTGTGTGGATGTGAGAATGGGTGGATGGGTGGACGGACGGACGGACGGGTGGGTGGGTGGAAGCCTTAGTGTGCCTCTACTATCCACGACCTAGTCTACACCGGCGAGCGTGAAGATTCTTTTAATAATCAGTAATCCCAGTGGTGATACGGATACACCAGCTAGATTAATCTATTTCACTTTTAAGAACTTTTTAATGTTTTATTGACTCTCGTAAATTATTATTTTTCAACAAATCGCTCACAAGGAAAACCCGCTAAACAATGGCGTATTCCATCTCTAATGGAGTAATTACTACGCACAGCCAACAATTATTTTAAAGTCAATTTTTCTGGTAAAACTCTCGAGATAGTTTGATCACAATAAATATTACTTGCATTATAGTTCACTCTTGATGAATGGCAACAAATTTACTGTTCTTTTTCAGTTTATGTTTTATAATCAATACTTTATATCGAGACGTTAAATTTTAGTTCACATGATCTTCTTCATAGCACAAAACAGAAGCCAGCCTATACTGTCTATATCTTAACTTGATCTCAGGAGGCCTTTCGGCTGCCTCAATGCGCACATGGTGGCGGTGGCGGTGGTGTTGGTGGCATATTTCTTGTCCATAGATCCTATTCCATCAGTTCCGATGTTCCGATGTTCCGATGTTCTAACATCAGTTTTACTCTGCAAAAAAGTTTTAGACCAAAAAATGTTGTTATCACTGCCCTCTTGGCCAATTTGTCCGCTTTTTCACTGCCGTCAATACCTTGATGGCCCGGCACCCATCCCAACACTAGTGAGTTGTGTTGTTTTAGGATTTGTAATGTCTGAAAACATTCCCATATTTATTTTGAATTAAACTGGTACGCTTTTAAGGCAGCTTGTATTGTGTGTATAATAGGTATCAATTAAGTTGGGAAATAACTAACATAGCAAAAATGTCTGTCTTTAACTGTTTAGGCTTACAAATATTATTTTTCTTTCTTTCCATTCAACTGAGATATATAACTAAAAACTGAGGCTGATAATACAATAACTGTATCACAAGAAGTTTGGGAGAAAAAGATAACGGAAGTCATGCATGTCTTTAGAGTAAATTTATGATTTTTCTTCTAGATTAAATACATTTTTACGAAAGAAGTCATATAGGATGGAGTAACAAACAATCCACTAAAATAATCGCTACGATTAATTCATAGACATTGCAAGTTAATCCAAGACCAGTGAGAAATTAAACTCTCCAGGACGACTTTGCCAAATGTTGAGACTTTCTTGCAAGAGTATGTTGATGAATGTTGTCTGACTTTCGTAGAGTTATGTCCTTTACAGATAATGGGGTACCCATAGAAGTTAACATCTGCAATACATAGTCTTTTATTTCTTTTTTAGTTCTCATGTTTCAGAACGGGTTTTTCATTTGAAACCAGCTGTGTACTGAAGTCAGTTTCTAGGACTTTATAGAGTGAAATCGGAAATTGTGCAAACATGCCAAGATGACAGCAATGGAATGTTGCCCCTTGTTGATTCTGTAACCCGCAATCCGTCAAAGTCGTGTAAACGTTAGCTTAGCACTCGATCAATGCTGAAGGTATTCCTTCAAGTTTCCGTGGTCCATCGAGCGCTTCACAAGACAGGCGCCTCAGATGTGGATAGCATCTGGGAATATTCAATGTATTGAATTACTGGCAAATGCACAGCGTGCTTCAGATACATATAGCTTATTGTATTGTAATATGTGATTTGGAGAATTAGAATCATCCGCTCTACTAAACTTGAAAGTTTCCAGTTGGTTTCGTTAAGAATATTAATAAAATAGAAATCGTGCTGCACAGTTTAAGTACGAGGGTAACTCCGAAACTAACATCCACTGTCACGTAGAGCGGGAAGAAATAGAGATAACACCGTCAATTTTACTTCGCCGTGCAACTTAATTCATCGGGCGTCTAGTGGCGCTGCCGAAAACATCGCACTCCTACGTATTCGTTCATCATAACATTAAAACTCTGATGTGTTGCACTCACATGACTTTCTCTACTCTTGTACTAACCATCTTTTATGCCTATATATTCCTCGTGTTAGTTGAGATAAACATTTGCAGAAATTATTGCTTTGAGCGATAGTAAAATCTTTTAAAGCCTTCGAACTGCGTTCTCTTTGCACGGTTAACATATAAAATACTGAATAGCCATGTTCCATTTGACAGAAGTATAAGTTCTCCAAAACTCACACAAACAACAAACAATATCTTCGAAATGGTTCACCCTACAACAAAGGCCATAAAGTGTGTGGTTTAGTAAGTTCTACCTTTTTTGTTGAGTAAGATTTGGTGTATCTCTTACGGCTTAGCAGTTAAGTAAAAGTCATCATCCAGAATAAACAGGAATACATAGGCTATAGCCAGAAAATTCAAAACATACATTTCGTTTGCCATAGAAATATCTCAAATATATGACATAAAATCGTTAGAGCCATTTTCGAGAAAACCAAAATATTGGAAAAATGTTCCATATAAGAGTTAGTTTAGGGTGGAGTAATTCCCTTCAAAATCTTCGGTGGCATCCTTGAAAGACATTAAACTTAAATACCAAGTTTGATTTGTAACCGAGTTCTCGTTTTTGAGTTTTGCTGTCCACAGACTGACAGACACAGACACACAGAGACAAAAACACATACACACATGGACCTTTTTCTGAATACTTTTTTTGGGTGGGAGGTTTCAGGTGGCCTCAAACAATATTTTCGGTGATATTTCCACATCAAACTTTTGGGTGGAATACAATATTTCCTCTACTTTTCTATACGTAGTAAAAAATAAAATGCTTCTTTTTGGAGTTAGGGAGCCTCAAAACATATTTCCGGTTAAATCTCGGCATCGAACTTTTGGGTGAAATACAATTATTACACATCGTACAGAAAGTAAAACAATAAGTGATAGCACCTAGTTTTATATTTTATATTTGTTATACTTTAATAGAATAATAGCATTAATAAAATAAACTCACTGTTTTTCTCTTATTTCAGGTAAGTGCACTTTCATCTGGAACCTGTCAACTCGTTGAGCAGAAGAAAGTGGTAATGTAACTTCAACCATTATTTTAATAGTTTTTGTAGACACAAATAGACTATTGAATTTTTTAATGCATCTTTTTGGAATATTTTAGAGCATTTGACCTGTTGTGAGTCTGTAATGTGACTTTTTGGTGGGGGTGTGAAGTAAAGAAGACAGATGTAGTCTAGATAAACATACACTTTTATTTCCGTAAACAGTAACTTTGTACACTCGTTGCAACAGCAAGAAAGTCTTTTCCGATTCACCAACAGCACGGCTCCGAACTAGTAACACAATGAACTGTCCCTTCTCCGTCGGCACGACTCCTCAACGCTTCACATACGTCTGTCCTCTCCGTCGGCACGACTACTCAACCCTTCACATACGTCTGTCCTCTCCGTCGGCACGACTACTCAACGCTTCACATACGTCTGACTGACTCTTCTGTCGCACTTTACCGCTATTTATATCTCCCAGGCACTATTCTGGAAAGTTCAGTTATTGCGGTGAAATACAAAGCAGAAGATTCTCGAAGTCTCTATCCTTTTCTCTCTTTCGGCAAGCGCCCCAACAATGCGGCCATTCTCTGTCTCTTTCCTTCGGCTCCTTTGCGGTAGTGCCGACAATAATACGATGGGTGACACTGCTGTTGTCGGCAATTAGATGCGGCGGGCGCGGTGACAGTAATTACTTAAATCATTTTTAAATATGTATTGCGCATTATTAAAGTCCTATCATAGGGAGGTTTTATTAACTTATTGTTTTGTTTCTTAATGTCAATGCTTAAACATCATTGCCCTTCTTTGTTAGGTTGCGCATTCCATCCTATCAAAGAGTGCTTGTACATATGTGACAGCATTATTTCGGTTCTGACATTTCTGTGCACGTAACCCGCGTAACATTCTTGCTGGTTGTAGGAGTTCGCTTCTTAAACTGTTGACAGTGAACTATCAGCGCGTTCGTTTCAAACAGAAAAGTGGTGGTCGTAGTTTTATTATGTGAAATCGGAATTACACACATTAATTATTATGCGATCCTAACAAAAGAGAAGACGTTCAAACTCTGGTGTAATATCTGTAACAGTAATATACAGTTACGCCGAGACGTGGTTATCTGAAACACGAGATCTCAGTTTTAACTTTTCTGTGTGCGTCAGAGAACAAAAAATGTTCAAAAGTACATGTGGAGCAAAACATAGCTGTAACGGTGTAACAGAAGCAGAAAACTCTCTCAAATCAACACACGAATATTACCTTACGCAGTTCTTTGAACACGTCAGTGGCAACTAAATCTATGCATTTATTTGTTGTCACAAGATCCATTTGTACATAGATCTGTGAGTTCACATTGCAAGTTAACTCTTACATCGAGTACATCTACAGTAAAACAAACATTGAAATGTCTTTCTGAAGATTTCTGAAATCATAGAATCTATGTGAAGTAAGCTCGATTATAACGGTTCAAGAATGAGAATACAACTAATACAAATAATAATAATAATAATAATAATAATAATAATAATAATAATAATAATAATAATAATAATAATAATAATAATAATAATAATAATAATAATAATAATAATAATAATAATAATAATAATAATAATAATAATAATAATAATAATAATAAGAATAACAACAATAATAATAACAACAATAATAATAACAACAATAATCATAATAATCATAATAATCATAATAATCATAATAATGATGATAATGATGATGATGATGATGATGATGATAATGATGATAATGATGATAATGATGATAATAATGATAATGATGATAATAATGATATTGATAATGATAATAATAGTAATAATAATGATAATAGGAATTATAACAATATTATACAACATATATAAAAATGTAGATCAGGAAACATTTAGTTGTTTCGTTGTATGCGGCATGATACTTACAATAAAGCCGTTAAATTTTGGCTGGAAGAAAACCACGTAGTATCTTGTTACAAATGAGGCAGACGGTATCGACAGATATAATTCCTCCACTAATAGCGGTCGCGGAGCGGAAGGAAGGGAGGTCAACCAAAGAAGGGAGTGTGTACCGTTGTGTTGCATAATTGCATGGTGAGAGCGTCATGAATCACACTGATTCACGAATCCGCTTTCCCCCACTTCTGCTCCATATTACGTATGCTGAGTTACAATTAACGAATTTCTTTTTGCGGCAATGACGTTCTGATACTTTCCCTAATCAATAAAAAACCTCGTATGGATGCCGTTTATGTATGCAGTTTATGAATAGAATTTTTGCTTGATAAAATCCTTGAAATAATATCAACAAAACCTTAAACCTTAAACCTGAAGCTAAAATGTTATAAAATAAAATCAATCGATATTAAACACAATAACGAAGTTTACGTTCAAACAAATCAGGTATAATATTTCCCTTAAAACGTCTGGAATATATTTATTTTTGTTGCACAAATGCTTTTAAATTTCGCAATCTGTCATTCTAAATATCAACTCGATGGAACGGACTGCTTTCTTCATTTTTTTCATTTTAAATGAAACTTCACAATAGTTGTGAAGGATCGTAAACACCAGATGCCGTCTGCCGACTAAGCCTGAAACCTCTTTAGAGACTCTGTTGGCAAGTCTGTTTTGTGTTGTTAGCCGTGAGATGTGACAAGTCAGTGTAAAGTGCAATAGTCTGTTAATAATAATAATAATAATAATAATAATAATAATAATAATAATAATAATAATAATAATAATAATAATAATAATAATAATAATAATAATAATAATAATAATAATAATAATAATAATAATAATAATAATAATAATAATAATAATAATAATAATAATAATAACAGCAACAGCAACAGCAACAGCAACAGCAACAGCAACAGCAACAGCAACAGCAACAGCAACAGCAACAGCAACAGCAACAGCAACAGCAACAGCAACAGCAACAGCAACAGCAACAGCAACAGCAAATGCAACAGCAACAGCAACAGCAACAGCAACAGCAACAGCAACAGCAACAGCAACAGCAACAGCAACAGCAACAGCAACAGCAACAGCAACAGCAACAGCAACAGCAACAGCAACAGCAACAGCAACAGCAACAGCAACAGCAACAGCAACAGCAACAGCAACAACAACAATAACAACAATAATATATTATTATTAACAATAACAGCAATAACAATAATAACAAGAACAATAATGTGTTTACGGTGTTTATTACTACTTTATCACGCCCTTCATATTCCTAACACTAGGTCCCCACAACACTCGAAAAACGGAACATACTGTATAATTTGATGTTTAGATCTTCTTAAAATGTAGTCTACTCTTAGAATTACCTATTACCGAATTTAGGTAATATGTAAGAATGCGTGATTCTGAAAAACAAAAATAGGCTTGCGTTATAGTTAGCAATGGAAATAGCAACTCTATAATAATGACGGCATTAAGTTAGCAGTTATAATTGGACTAGAGTTGAAAACAAGAATTATGTAGTTATATCACAAAGGGAATAACAAATATAAAAACGCAAATAGAAATTCCAGAATGGGAAAGTTAAACTGAAAATAATAAATAAGCAAAGTTGACATAGATAATTGGTTAACCTCAGAAGATTCGCTGCAAGAGTGAGAGTTTGTCAAATTGAATAACAAGCAGGTAGCAAGTTTCAAATAAATGTAGTAACAGGTTTAACTTAAATCTAACGTCACTCTTGAGCTTTCTGAAATATTAACCTGTCTTGGGAGTTTAATAGGTACAACCAGTTAAAGCAACGAATTAGTTAACTGTACGTTACTACAGATAGCTTCTGCAACTTCAGTTAATAATATAAGAACACAACTCATGTTACAAAATCTACATGCCAAACTGCGTACTGACATTCATATAACCTTATTGTACTTAGTGTTATTACTTCTAGCAATTATTTAAATACAGAAGCAACACGAGTGCATATAAATCCTAGAGTTAATGAGCATCCTTACAAACATACTGAGGTCCCGAGTTTGAATTTCGGTTATGGTTAGTTATCTCGACAAGGTTCGGAGTTTTCCTTATCGTCCAAAGACAAATGTCGGGTAAATTTAAACTCTATGTATCACGGGCTCATTTGAGCATCAATTCACCGCGTATTTCACCGACCCAAATGACCCGATGTATTGCACTCACCCCTGTACCATATTCTAACAATCTCTTATTGCTTTATCTTCTTCGTGTTAGTTGAGTTAAACATTTGCAAAAATTATCTTATTGCTTATTTCCTTGTAGGCAAAAGGGGAATATGGGAACACAGTAGGCTTTAAGTGATAGTCACATGTTTTAAATTTTTCAAATTCCGTTCTCTTTGCACGGTTAGTGTATAAACAAATGAACAACGATGTTCCATTTCACTGAAGTATAAGTTCTCCAAAACACACACAAATAACAAGGCGTATCTCCGAAATACTTCACTCTACAAAAAATGTGGGTGTATTTTAGCAAGATCTACAGCTTTTGTATAGTAAGATTTGGCCTATCTCTTACGGTTTAACAGTTATGCAAAAGTCATCCAGTGTAAATAGGACTACAGGGCCTATGGCCAGAAAATTCAAGATGTACATTTATTTGTCATAAAGTATCTTAAACATATGGCATTTTAATCAAAATCGTTAGAGCTATTTTCAAGAAAATCAAAATTTTCGAAAAATGTTCCATCTAAAGGGCAGTTTAAGGTGGAGGAATTTTCTTCAAGATCTTCGTGTCGCATCCTTGAAATACATTAAACTTGAATACTTGAATACCGACTTTTCGTTTTTGAGTTACGCTGTCCACAGACTGACAGACAGAGAGACAGGGGAAACAAGAACCGTTTTCTAAAAATGTTTTTTTTTTTTATTCTTGGGACTTCAAAACATATATTTCCGGTGAAATGTCAATATGGAATTTTTGGGTGGAATACCGTAATTCCTCTACTTTATTATAGGTAGTAGAGACAGTAAAAATGCACCATATCTTAAAGAATATATATCTGCGAAGTTTTAATCCTCTATGGAGGGAGGACGCACATTTTGGGCGTCCATTTTAAACCGGTGTGCCTCTCCCTGCGCGCACCTTCCATTTCATGGAGGCTTGGAATAAATTGTTTTTAAACAAGAACTAAATGTTCTGCTGCTGTGCATTCACTATAGCCTAGTTGAACAAGTTCCATTATAAATCCCCTAGAGTGCAGTGTTTTTCGTTTGTCATTTGTTAGTTTCTGAAGTTATTTACCATGCTTCTATTGAATTGCCGGAATTTTTTCACAAGCTGATCCTGTGCATTTGATCTTAGTTTTGAAATGAAAAAATTGAAACAGTTACGCAATCCAGAGAAAGAAATTGTGATTGACCATAGCTTTTAACTGCATGCCTTTAATCAAAACATCTAATATGTTGCACTCACATGACTTTCTCTACTCTTGTACTAAGCATTCTTACAAACTCTTATTCCTATATATTTTTCGTGTTAGCTGAGATGAACATTTGTATGAATTATTGCTTATTTCCTTGTAGGTACAAGGGGAATATTAGAATACAGTAGGCTTTGTGCGATAGTCAAATCTTTTAAAGCTTTGAGATCCCGTTCTCTTTGCACACTTAACAAATAAAACAGTGAACGACGATGCTCCATTTAACCAAAGTTTCAAGTTTTCCGAAATTGAAACAAATACCAAGGAATATCTCCGAAATGGTTCAGTCTAAAAAAGTGTATTTGGACATATATTGTGTGTTTTATCGAGATCTATATTTTTTGTGCAGGAAGATTTTGTCTATCTCTTAAGGTTTACGAGTTATTCAAAAGTCATCCAGAGTAAACAGGACTACATAGGTATAACTAGCGTATATGAAGAAAATTATAAATATGAACAGTCCAAGTAGAATCGAAAACTTTTGATTATTATTATTTACGATAATAACATCTAGAAATTTGGTATAGAATATCAACAATTCCTTAATCTTCCTTTTAGTTATTAAACATAACCCAAGGCGCTACTACCCTTTCCGGGCCAAGGCCTACGGCCCGACCGGTGCGTCCCCCTCTCTGCGTCATGCGTGGGATGCAGTCCTGGAAGGTGGGACGTGGTCAGCACTCCGGCCCCTACCGCCCGGTTGTGAGGTCTACGCAGCCAGGGGTCGCTGCTCTCCTCAGGGAGCTAACGAGCCTGAGTGCACCCCGAACAAGGCTTCCCAGCGGGAGGAAATCCTCACGCCAGTACCGGAAGTGGAACCCGGGTCTCCTGTGGGTAGCTGTTAGAGAAGCAAAATATAAACATACATACATGCTTCTTCATATAGAATGCAAACATATATTTTATAGTGTACTCTGTACCTTAATAACTAGGGAGAAGCTTGCTGGTGTTTTGGGTGCGTCATGAAATGAAATGGATGTATTGCATGCTGTATCTTGTACTGCGATCAGTCTCCTGTGGCACATTAATACTGGATGTTTCCATCACCAAAAATGTAATCCATTAGCTATCAACAGGCAATGTGTACCATGATTTTGGCGAGAGATTAACACAAGAAATTGGTGGAATTACATGAGATTGCATGACTTGATTCCAATATCATTTGTTTGATCTGTTTGTTTCTATATATTTGCCTTCAGTATTGGTCCTATGTGTAATAGCCTAGAGAACGTTATTACATGTGTAAACATCGCGACATTTACGTCCATGCCATGGAATTCAGGCATTTACTTTCTCTACTAGGTCCGAGTATTTGGGGTGTTAGAAGTTATTCCACCAAAAAATTCGATAACGAGAGGTCGACGAAAATATATGTTACATACATTTTTACTTTTTTATACTAATAAGTAGAAGAAGCATTGTATTCAACCGAAAAATTCGATGTCGAAATTTCACCGGAAATATATGTTTTGAGGTCCCCTAAATCCACAAAAGAAGCATTTTTAGAAAAAGGTACCTATGTGTGTGTGTGACAGCATAACTCAAAAATGGTAAATCGATTAAAAACCAAAGTAGATATTTAAATATAGCGTCCTACAAGGATGCGCCACGAAGATTCTCTGCCCTAAAGTACCCTTTACATGGAACATTTTTCGAAAATTTTGATTTTCTTCAAAATGACTAACGATTGCTATTAAAATGCCATATGTTTAAGATATTTTTTCTGACAAATGAAATATATATGTTGAATTTTCTGGCTATAGCCCATGAAGTTTATGTCTGAATAATTTTTTTGTAGAGTTAACTATTTTGGAGATATTCCATGTTATTTTTGTAAGTTTTGGAAAACTTACTCTTCTGTGAAATGGAACATCGATATTCACATGCTAACCGTGCAAAGAGAACGGAATTTGAAAGCTTTAAAAGATGTGACTATCGCTCAAAGTCTACTGTGTTCTAATATTCCTCTTGCACCTACAAGGAAATAAGCAATAAGATAACTTCTACAAATGTTTATCTCAACTAACACGAATATACGATACGAGTTTGTACGAATGGTTAGCACCAGAGTAAAGAAAGTCCACTGAGAGCAACACATCAGATTTTTAGATCAAATTTCTCAGTTGTGTGTAGTAATAGCATCATAACAATTGAGAAAAATAGTTGGGTATTAGGTGCAGAGCAATAAATCTAAATGCAGGTCATGCGTGTGGTAAAGGAAGAAGACATTTCCAGTAGAGTTCTTCTAGAGGTTGTCACTCAAGTGACACCGAAGTTAATCTTGGGATCTGGTCACGAACACAGGGTCTGTGCGTGAGCTACCGGCTTAATGAGGGTACAAGAGAACTGCAAGATGTTTCCCTTTTGATTCATGACTCTATCCGTGTAACAATACATCTTCCTAATTGATTCATTAATTTTCTATGTGACTTTCAATTGATGTATAGCTTTCAACAAAGAATGCATTACGAGTCTTTGGAAGTACTCAGTTCGTTAAAACTAAAATAGTCGACAATAAACTATGTTAACTGCTAGAGAAGTTGTCTAGATGGTGCTGGCATCACCTGTTCCTCTCGCTGACGTAAAATTATTGTAGTTGTCAAGCCACCCGCTGTATGCTTGCTTCTGCTCCCATTAAAGGTAGTTCCTTCACCGTATAGAGTTGTTGTACTTTCCATATTAAATAAGATGCAGATTACAACCGCTTTGGCGAAAATTCTCGAACAGTGAGTTTAGTTCTTTCAGGCTGTCTGATAAACTGAAGTTTTCTGTTTAATTTAATATGCATACCTATATTATCATTGCAGTTTGCTTTAGGTTGTCTACACACAAATCAGTAGATCTGTCGCACGAAATGTAAACAGCCGTGGCTGTGAGTCACAGAGATGGAAGGAGGCGCGATCACGTGACCGCTACAAGCGTGCAGTCGGGCGAATAAACAACTACAGCATGACAGCGCTATTGACTGTAGACCATACATTGTCTAAGTTTACATATTTTCTATTACCGTATGCAATATACCAGCTGAGTCATCCGCCCCTTATGTTTTTAAACGTAGGCTGCCCATCAAAGGGCATGTACACTTTAGTCCAGTTTTGTGCTTACTAGACGGTATTGTAGGAGCCGAATGCGCAAAATTTAGAGGAATAGTGGTTTTTCCCTCATCTTTAACTTCTTAAGTATATGAAGAATTGTAAAAGGAGCAATTCCAATTTTCCGTGCTAGTTCAGTATAAATTAAACAGCGGTATTCCTCCTCTAACAATGTCCACTTTCTGATTGCGGTCTGCCAACTATGTTTCTGAACACCAATTCCCACCTCTGTGAAATGTATGCGACTAGCTAGCTATGGTACAATATGGCAGTCTTTTTCAGCAGCTTCCAGTAATGGTCCATGGCATTGTCGAGCATTCTTGTCTCTAGTAGTCCGAAATTTAAACTATCTTTGTTAGTATTGTAATAACATAACAAAACTCCAGTCCAATTACACTTTTCTCTCTTTATTTTCTTCCAAAACTTTTGCACAAACACATATTTCTCTTTTACTGATATTACACAGTCTACAGACTTTCGTGGTATTGCAACTCACAACTGTTGCCTTCTCGTAATGTTGACGTACTCCTTTCTATCTTACTTTACTTTCTCTGTCACCCAAACATCTGACTGTCGATACAATCACTCAGCCCTCAATAACTGCTTCGCAGCACACACAGACAAACATACTACACACTAAAGCTAAACACTGACTGACTTCCAATGACTCATGTCTGTAACTAAGTACCCTGATCATTGCCTCGCCTCCTTATATAGCGAGGATGACGTAAGGAAGACCTTTCTTGAAATTCCACAGATACGCTGGCCACCAAACACTTCTCGAATAACCTCGAAAACTCTTTTTCCTCTACCGCTCTTATTGTTGCCACCATTTGCTCGTATGATTGGTGTGGTGTGACACAGCTTGACCTTGAGTGCCTTTGATATGTATGTGTTGTAATTTGGCACAGACCGTCCTTTCTTGTTCCCTGCGGCTGCTAATATTTACTAACACTTTAGAGCACTACAGGTAACAGTCGCACTACAATTAATATCTTTTAAATAAATTTACTGTCTTCAGAGTCAAAGATAACACACATCAGGTGCTCTTCTTTCTCAATGTTATCAGTTTGCATCATTTACTACGGATAGCAGCACATACAAACATTGTTTCCACTAACTATTGAAACATTCATCTATTAAGGATAAAATCGAGCATCAGTGGATACTTTCCTTTGAATAGAACTATTCGTTTCCCCTGCAAGTCTCGAAGTATGAGTATGGGAGGCAATTCGAGCCCGTTTCCTAATGAAAATCAAGAAAAGCTCTTTTTCAAGTTAGTTCCTTTATATAACAAAAAAAAAAAAAAAAAAAAAAATGATAAATAGCAACACAAAAAAGGTCTGTGTTGCAGTCACATGACTTTCCCTACTCTAACCATTTTTACAATCTCTTATTCATCTATGTTCGTCTTAGTTGAGATAAACATTTGTAGAAATTCTCTTTTTGCTTATTTCCTTGTAGGTGCAAAGGGAATAATAGAATACAGTAGGCTTTGTGTGATTGTCACATCTTTTAAAGCTTTCAAATTCCGTCCTCTTTGCACGATTAAGATATAAAAGTGAATAACGATGTTCCATTTGACAGAAGTATAAATTCTCTAAAACTCACACAGATAAAAAGTGATATCTCCGAAGTGGTTCACTCGACAAAAAAATGTTTAGACATAAATTGCGTGTTTTAGCAAGATCTAAATTTTTGTACGGTGCGATTTGATCTATCTCTTACGGGTTATCAGTTATGCAAGAGTCATCCAGAGTAAATAGGTCTTTGTGGGGTATAGACAGAAAATTCAACATATACATTTCATTTGTCATAGAAAAATCTCAAACATATGGCATTTTAATCAAAATCGTTAGCCATTTTCGAGAAAATAATAATTTTCGAAAAATTTTCCGTGTAAAGGCTTGTTTTGGGTGGAGGAATTTTCTTCAAAACCTTCCTGTGGATGCCTTGAAAGACATTAAACTTAAATACCAACTTTGGTTTTTAGCGAATTTTCGCTTTTGAGTTATGCTGTCCACACACAGACACGCACAAGGACCTTTATCCAAAAATGCTTCTTTTTTATTCAGGGGGCCTCAAAGCATATATTTCCGGTGAAATCTCGACATCAAACTTTTGGGTGGAATACAATACTTCCTCTACTTTACTATAGTAGTAGAGAAAGTAAAAATGACTCATCATATTTACTTGCAAATTCATGTTACAAAATGCAATGTATTATGCAGCTTACACACTTTAGGAATACAAAAATTTAGTTTTGTGACCACGTCAAACTTTGAATCGCTAGGGACCTTTCCGTATCTCTGTTTGCCTCATCCAGTGGCGTATCGCCTCTCGAATTTGCACACCTCTCCCATTCCTCCTGGGTGAGGTAGACACAGAAGTCCCACGTTGGATCCAGATGCCAAAGTCTGCTACTATTCCTGGCCAACTATAATAATAATCGGACTAGTAAAGTGCAGGTCATGCTGAAGCTTTTATAGTTTTAGCTGTTCTTATAACTAATTCTGTTTTGTAAAAGGAACAAGTATAACAGTGTTGTTTGTTAAATATATCAGTACCATTATGCCATAAAGCAGGTTACAAATATTTAAGTTTCTTTGCTAGATAGGCACACGTGTTTATGTGTCTCGTTATTCTCTTTCAGCTCTATATCCTAGACAATGGACTATAATTCAAGGCGAAAGTCCCATGCGATTTATAGATTATATACGCACATATTAAAACCAAGCACATTGTAAGCCTTTCTCCCTTAATCAACAGCAATAACGTGAATATGCAATTTATTTTTACTTTTTCTACAACGTATAGTTTGTAGGGGAAGTATTGTATTCGACCCAACAATTTTATCACCAAAAATATAAATTTTGAGGCTCCCTGAATTTAAAAAAAAAAAAAAAAAAAATTAGAAAAAAGGTCCGAGCACGCGCGCGCGCGTGTCTGTGAACTCGAGCATGCAGTCGGTTGTAAACCCTTTCAAGGTTGCGACGCCAAGATTTTGTAAAAAAAATTCCTCCACCCTTGACTTGGACAATTTTTTGAAAATTGTGATTGTCTCGAAAACCGATTTTGATTAAAATGAGATATGTTTAAGATATTTTTATGACAAATGAAATGTATAATTTGAATTCTCTAGCTATAGCCCACATATTCCTGATTGCTCTGGGACTTTTGTATTTCTGGTAAACCGTAAGACACAGACCAAATCTTACTGTACAAAAATGAAAATTTCGTTAAAACACAAAATTTATGTCCAAAAGATTTTTTTTTTTTTTTGTGATGCGTATCATTTTGAGAGATATTCCTTTTCATTTCTCTGAATTTTACAAAACATACTTGCCACAATTGGGGCATCTTTATTCATTTTTTTATATATCAGCATGTTTATCTTAACTAACATGAAGAAGATAGAAGAATAAGAATTTGTAAGAATAGGTAGTACAATATTAGAGAAAGCCATGTGAGTGCAACACATCCGATTTTTTAAACTAGAATTATGGAGAATATTAAACGGAATAAAAATAGAATATTTAAACGCGACTTTGTGCTATTTCATAACACAAACTATTTTAGACTTAACGAATATTATTCGTGTCGTTTTGGTTTGATACTGTTTCACTTCATGACCTGCATTGCTGGAATCTGAAAAATTAGCAAACCACGAATCACGTTAGCAGCCATTATGTTATATAGTTCAGCAGTGATTTGTAATGCAAATATGTGGGGACAAAACACCAAAATAATTAAACTGATTAACTTTCAATTACAATCAGACACAATTTAGCATTAAATATTACAACTGCTGGATACATGACAAATAAAATTTGCAATCAGCAAAGCACAGTTGAGAATATGCATGTTTTCGTGGTTTTAACTGACAAATAGTTTAATAATGATTTAATATCCATTTCTGACATATTTATGAAAGTACTATAATGTTATTTAACTCTTGTGCCAAAAACGCTGGTTTACAAAAATATACAAAAGGAATAATGGTTTACAAACCTCGTTTTACAAGTAAACAACGTTGAAATAAAGTGATCTAAAATAGATTTAAGGACAAAAGCTTTAAAGCAGGCCTGACGACGTGTACTCCCCAGGTGTGAAGACTATTTCCCCTCCCTTTGGAAAACGGAGGAAAACCGGTTCCTTCTAATGTGTGTGTGTGTGTGTGTGTGTGTGTGTGTGTGTGTGTGTGTGTCGGTGTGTCGGTGTGTCGGTGTGTCTGTGTGTCTGTGTGTCTGTGTGTCTGTGTGTCTGTGTGTCTGTGTGTCTGTGTGTGTGTGTCTGTGTGTCTGTGTGTGTGTCTGTGTGTGTCTGTGTGTGTGTGTCGGTGTGTCTGTGTGTCGGTGTGGTGTCTGTGTGTCTGTGTGTGTGTCTGTGTGTGTGTGTGGGTCTGTGTGTGTGTCGGTGTGTCTGTGTGTCTGTGTGTCTGTGTGTCTGTGTGTGTCTGTGTGTGTGTGTCTGTGTGTGTGTGTCTGTGTGTGTGTCTGTGTGTGTGTGTGTGTGTGTGTCGCTGTGTCGGTGTGTCGGTGTGTCTGTGTGTCTGTATGTCTGTATGTCTGTGTGTGTGTGTGTGTGTGTGTGTGTGTGTGTGTGTGTGATTTATTTAGTGAGTAGGAATGTTTATTGAACGAGACTGAAAGCCAAGTGTTGTATTCTTTCGAGAAAAAATAAATTTACTTTTAAGATTTGAAAATATCCTGCTTTTAGACACCTTGAATGTTAAATTAAAAAGCATCCAGCTGTAATTTGTAAGGAAATAGCAACAATTTCAGTATATAGACTTAGGAGATCTAATATATTGGTGTTTGGCCTACGTTGTTGTTTGTTCTTCATAGTACCGGTGCTGACATGTTCACTTTTAAACAGTATTTTCACTTTGCGGCCATTGAGAAAAATCTCTTGTATACAATAGCGTGGTTTCCTGGACCTCTTGAATAGAAGTTTCAGCGTTATCCTCTCCACTTCTTGTGGTTGTATTAGTCGACACAAGTCCGCCTTACAAACAAGATAGAATGTAGGTATTACACAGGATATTTAACAATAGCGCTGCGATTGGTAACACTGCTATCGGAAGTACTTTGTACTGGTTGTACAAAGTGGTCATCTTAAAGGAGAGATGCTTGAGAGGTGATAAATAAACAGCGACAAAGTCAAATAAATTGAAATTTGGTGCACATATGCTGTTGTCAATGGAAATCCGATTCTGAGAAGGAAAAAATGTGATGTGTTGTGCTTTCTCTACTCTTGTACTAACCATTCTTACAAATTCTTATTCCGATATCTTCTTCGTGTTAGTTGAGGTAAATATTTGTGCAAATTATCTTATTGTTTATTTTCTTGTAGGTGTAATGGGAATATTAGAATACAGTAGGCTTTGAGCGATAGTCAAATGTTTTAAAGCTTTGAGATTCCGTTCTCTTTGAACGGCTAACATATACAAAATGAGCAACGATGTCCCATTTCACGAAAGTTTTATGTTTTCCAAAACTGACACAAATAATAAGGAATATCTCCGAAATGATTCACTACACAAAAACAATTATTCAAACATAAATTTTGTATTTTAGCAAGATCTAATTTTATGTACAGTAAGATTTGGTGTATCTCTTACGGTTTATCAGTTATGCAAAAGTCATCCAGAGTAAACACGACTGCAGGGGCCTATAGCCAGAAAATTCGAGATGTACATTTCATTTTCATAAAAATATCTTAAACATATGAGTAGTCATATAGTGTATGTTCTGGCTCAAGAAGTGGCATAAGTGACATGTTCCCTTTGGCTCAAAAGGTGGCATAAGGGACATATCAGTCACGCCCCCCCCTCCCCACCTCCCCCTCCCCTCCCCCCTTAAGTGACATGGGTATTTCTTTGGACACGTGGGAATTCCGAAAAAAGAGGGTGGATGGTCTGTCGCGATCAGGATGACAAAGGAAGTGTAATTTATGACCCCCCGTCCCCCCTGACCCTCCTATTCTAGTGTCTGCATGTGTTTTCGAATGTGAGAGTTGGAAATGTTCCCCTCTGACAGTTTTGAAAAGAACACGATACAACTTGCAAGGGGGCGAGCATAGAGGATGACAAAGGAAGGGAAACAGAGAGGGTGGATGGTCTGTCGCGAATAGGATGACAAAGGAAGGATAATTAATGACCCCCGTCCCCCCTGACCCTCCTATTCTAGTGTCTGCAGGTGTTTTCGAAAGAAGAACGCGAGGGTAAGAAACCCTACAATGAATGGCCCCCCTTTCAGATCTTGATATATTTATGTGACAGTTGGAAATGTTTCCCTCTGACAGTTTTGAAAAGAACAAGGCTTCATCTTGCAAGGGGGCGAGCATAGACATACACATTTTTCCTGTCTGAACAGGCTTAGTGTTTTTCTCTTAACAAAGCAGCCAAAGATCGCCCACCTGCAGGAAGAAACCTTTTCAATAGCGAAAGGATACTTCTGTATTGACGCGTGGACCACCCATGTGGTCCCCCACTGAGAGGGTTTCCCTGCCTTCCCTCACAATGACCGTATTGTGCGGAAATGGGGTGCGGTGGTCTTGGGCACACTTGAATGCGTTCTTGCTACAAGCGGATGTATTTAATCATCATTTATCTTGACAAGACAAGCGACTGTCTTTAACCCTCACCCCTACCTACAAAGGGGACCTTCGGTGGCATGTAGGCGTTCTTGCTAACGTATATAAAGGCATCGCTAAGAGACCTTTCCGTCAGTTTGACTTGAGACGTCTAGGAGTGTATTTTTTGAAGCTTATACACAGCCAGTGAGGAAATTACACTTGTGCTACAGTCACCATTATCTTCATTGAAGGTAAGTCTAGTGTTTTTCAATTTTCTATACATTTTTTAAATGTATTTATTTTAAGAAGTGAGATTAGATGGTTTTAAAGGGAAAAGAGAAAACATTATATACACATTGTCTATATGATTTACAAATTATTTTATCACGGTTTTTTTTCCTTTATATGTTGTTTCGTGTCTATCGCCGCAGTGTTTATATTTAAGATGATAAATATTCCCGTATAAGGCTTAAAACATATTAATTAAACAAGTTTAAAACTAATTTTAATGCTGAGAAAGAAAGTATGAGAGAAAGTATGTTCTGGAAATATTCTATCTAAATGATGGATCTAATACGCAACAATAATAAAAAAATCAATGAAAAAGAACATTGCTAATGATTAAAAACCTAAATATGGTCCTAATATATGTCTAAATTAAACACATTTATGTCATTTCAGTGAGTCACATCGTTTTTATAGATAGCATTACAATGTGTTCCTACCGTGGAAATTATAGTTATTATCAGGTTTATGTATTTAACATACATACCAACATTGAAATTTATCATATCATTAAACAAAAACAAAGGAAAGGCTAAATATTTTATATATTCAGTCAATTTATGTCCTTGAAATTATCATTTCAGTCAGAATGAGAATTTATAATCAGGGTAACAAGCTGACCCTGGCTGGACGAGCTCGAAGGGCAGCTGTTTCTGAAGGGTCTGCCAGAGGTGTTGCAGAGCCTGAAGCAGACACCTCCCCCATTCAGGAAGATATTATTCCACCACCCCCTGGTTTTGAAGACTCGCCATCGCAGCAGCAAATTGGTGATTGGAGAGACATCCCTGTGGAGGGGTTATGTATTTGCACCAATTGTGGTTACAAGACGGCCCTAATTCAACTACTACAGTCCTTACAGGGTAAGTTTTCCTTACTAAAAATATATTCTAGCAATATTCTATAACTTTTTCATCATGACTTTTCACATCTTAGCTAACAACACGCTTTGTATACTACTACTACTACTACTACTACTACTACTACTACTACTACTACTACTACTACTACTACTACTACTACTACTACTACTACTACTACTACTACTACAACTACAACTAGTACTACAACTACTACTACTGCTACTACTACTACTACTACTACTACTGCTACTACTACTACTGCTACTCCTACTCCTGCTATTATTATTATTATCATCATCATCATTATTAGTATTACGATTACTATTATTGTTATTGTTGCAGTTCTGTTTGAGCTGTTATTTTCTTATAAATAAAACATGGCTTATATAATATATCCTGTATTTAACATTATCTTTCACTTTATTTAATGAGAAATTTTTTCTAACTTTGAAGATACTGAACCTGTGCCTCTTCAGCCTGAAGCAGACACACACGCATCTACTGCTTTGGGTCGAGGCTGTAAGAGACCGCACAGCGATGACAGTGAAGCCCAGGGACTCAGTAATGAACATCTCTCCAACACCGCTCAGATGTCGCAAACGAGTTCTCTGAACCAGGGGGCTGTTTCAACAAACAGCGCTGCAGACAGCAGAAATATGCCGGGCCCATCATCCGCATCCTCACCATCACCGGCAAAAAGGGTATGTCGGAATGATTATAATGACCTAGAATGTAGGGTTATAGAGTCTGCATTCAAAGGCCGTATATTCAATAGCAAAGTTGAAAATACAGTTGGAATAATGGACCCAAGCGAGTTCCTTAATGCATGCAAGGATCTTGTGATTAAAGAAATGGAATCCACGCTTAAGAAGAGCATGTCTGGGTTAAAGATGAGTTGTTCAATGAACGTCTCATATTTAATCCAGACACCTGATAATGAGAAAGTGGAATCGATATACTTTAATTCCAAGACAAAGGAGATTCAGCGATCATCTAACCTTGATGCAATCTTTCATGCAATGAAAAACGAAATCTTAGAAAACCTGGCCTGTTTTGAAGGCCAAGCAAGTTCAAAGACGCTGTTCGCAATCCACTCTCTGGTCAATAGTGCTGCAGAATACAATCCCCTTCGGGCTTCAGGGTATATTGAGCTGCCGGAATGCATCAAGCGGAAAAAAGCTGTTCTTAATATTAAGAACAAAGATGATTACTGTTTCGCTTGGTGCATGCTGGCTTCAAGATACCCTGCAAATAAAAACAAGGACCGCATTTCATCATATCCTAGAGATTTGCTATTCAAAGCTTTCAATTATGAGGGAATCACATTTCCCTTTTCATTAGACCAAATTGATCGTTTTGAGAAGCAAAATTCTGAAGTGTCTATAGCTGTATTTGCTCTCAATGACAACAACTCGGTGGAGTCTATTCGCAAACCATCTGAGAGGAAGGCTAGCCCCATAAATATATTAATAATTGAAGAGGGTGGCAAGTCTCATTACTGCCTCATAAGTGATATATCGAGGCTCATTAGAAGTCAGGTAACTAAGCATTGTAGAAAAATGTGGCTGTGCGAGGCATGCATGACAAGGTGTCCCAACGAAGATGCCTTGAGATTGCATAAACTGAAGTGCAATAAATGTCAGATCCTCAAAATGCCTAAGCAGGGAGAGGTTCTCGCATTTAATGCATTTTCAAAGTCTGCTCCTGTACCTTTTGTTATATATGCGGATATCGAATCTGTTTTGAGGAAGGTTCACTCATGCGAGCCCTCAGACGCAACGAGTTGGACCCGAACCATTCAGGAACATGAAGCGATATCGATAGCGCTGAAGGTTATATGCAGGCATGATCAGACCTTGTCGAGGTTCAAACTCTTCAGGGGTGACAATGCTCTCAATGACTTCTTCAGCGAACTTAGACGGATCGCTGATGAAGTTATTGAGATATACGGGCATATAGTCCCGATGCATATGTCACCCGAGGACGAGCTGGATTTCCTCAATGCTGATCACTGTCACATATGCCTGAAAGGTTTTGCTATAGATGACATTAGAGTGAGGGACCATTCACATATTTCTGGTCATTATTTGGGATGTGCTCATAATGCTTGCAATTTGAATAGAAAGTTGCCGAATTTTATTCCAATTTTTTTTCATTGCTTAAGCAATTATGATAGTCACTTCTTGATTAGACACATGGCTTATGACAATGGGAATATCTCATGTATAGCACAATCTTCTGAGCGCTATCTGGCATTCAGCAAATGGTACAAGGGCATTCAATTCAGGTTCCTCGACAGCTACAAGTTTCTCGATGACAAGTTATCCAGCTTGGCAGATATGTTAAGCGATGATGACTTCAAGGTCACTAATGCCGAGTATTCGAGGCCAGAACACCTAGCCCTCATGAAGTGCAAGGGTATATTCCCCTATACTTATCTTGATGCTGTCGAAAAGCTCCAAGAGGAGGAGCTGCCCCCGATCGAGCTTTTCGATGGCATTTCGGAAGAGGAGTATGCCCATGCACTTAAGGTATGGAAGACATTCGACATAAAGAATCTCGGGGAATATAGTGACCTTTATCTAAAGACTGATACGCTGCTTTTAGCAGATGTATTCGAGAAATTTAGAGACTTGTCGCTTGAAATGTATCATCTAGACCCTGCCTGGTACTACACCCTACCGTCGCTAGCCTTCGATGCCATGCTTAAGACCACCCAAGTCAAGCTTGACTTGATAAACGATGTCAGTATGATAGAATTTTTCGAGAAAGGTATTCGTGGTGGGCTTTGCACAGTATCAAAGCGGTACTCCAAAGCCAACCACCAATACATGGCAGACTACAATCCTGACCAGAAGACAAACTTTCTATCATATGTTGACATCAATAACTTATACGGGAAGGCCATGATGGAAATGATCCCATATGGCAATCTCAGATGGCTTGAAAGGGATGAAATTGATACCATCAACTTTGCGACGATCCCAGAGGACTCCAAGACAGGATACGTTCTAGAAGTAGACCTAGAGTATCCTGTCCATCTCCACGACATTCATAATGATCTTCCCCTCTGTCCCCAGAGCGAGATACCACCCGGCAGCCAATACAAGAAACTGATTGCAAGTCTAGAGAATAAAAGCAAATATGTCTTGCATTATAAAACCTTGCAGCAGTGCTTAGATCTGGGGCTGTTATTGAGACATATTCATCGGGTGGTATCGTATGACCAATCAGAATGGCTTAAGGTTTACATTAACCTTAATGCCGAGAAGCGAGCCAGGGAAACTTCAAAGTTTGGTCAAGCGCTTTGGAAGAAAATGAACAACGCTGTGTACGGTAAGTTCATTGAAAATGTGCGCAAATACCGTGATTTCCGTATTGTACCTACCTGGAAGCAAGCACGGAAATTAACGGCTCGTCCAACATACGTACGCAGCATAATTTTCAGTGAAAACTTAGTTGGCATAGAGTTGGCTCGAGAGGAGATCCTCATGAACAAACCAATCTACATTGGTCAGGCGATTCTAGACCTTTCAAAATTTATTATGTATGATTTTTTTTATAAAGTAATGAAACCCCAACTGAATGATCTTGTCTTGAATTACATGGACACAGATTCATTCATTTTCGAAACTAGTTCAGATATATATCACTTCATGAAAACACACCCCCAATATTTCGATACTTCAAATTACAGCCATGATAATGTATATGGTATAATGCCAGCCAATAAGAAAAAGATTGGGTTGTTCAAGGATGAGTTGGGTGGAAGGGTGATGACTGAGTATGTTGGTCTTAGAGCAAAACTATACAGCTATAGATATGATCAACATACAGTCACGAAGGCGAAGGGGATTACCAAAGGTGGAATGCGAACAATCACCTTTGAAAATTATTTCGAGTGTCTGAAAGACTTAAACAAAAAGATTTTGGCAAAACAAATTTGCTTCAGAAGCACCAAACACAAAGTTTCGACTGTTGAAATTAACAAAATTGCATTGCATGGAGGAGATACCAAGCGTAAGATGATTGATGGCTCTCATGCAACTCTCGCATGGGGTCATTATTCTCTTAGGTCTGAATAATCAAATCCGACTTCCCTGGCTGCCTCATCACCATCAAATTGTAAATTTTTATATATTTTATTTATTATATTAAATTATTATTGTAAATTTTGTAAATATTTATTATATTCAATTAATATTGTAAATTTTCTATGCATTTTATTTAATATATTTTTGAAAAAATTGTATATACTTTATTTTTTAGTTGTTGAATTATTGTATATATATTTTGTATATTGAATAAAAACACATATATTGGAAATGAAAAGACTCTTTATTTCAGAATTATTATCATTGCTACAACAAATCCTTCCTCTCAATCCACTGACTCTCAGGAAATCCATACCATTTAACAAGAATTCTGTTTCCTTGACGCCTCAGAATCTTCTCCACCAAATAGGTGTTAGGATACAGTGTAGAATGAAGTTCATGTCCATAGAATGTTCCCTTTATCACCTCACCATCCTTATCCTTTAGTATGTATGTAGTAGGATTGCTGCGTTTCACTTGAGCCACTTTGAAGATTTCAACACTCCAATTAGCTTGAAAGCCTTTCTCGAAATGTCCCTTATTCTTAGATATCCTCACATAATCACCAACACTAAACTTCCTTGGGCTCATCTTCTCTTTTTGAGGATGATTGTAGTTGTAAACAGTCAGAAGAAGATCATTGTTCCTGACTTCGCTAGGCTTCATCCTGATGGTTGAGTGGTAAGTGTTATTGTACTTTGTGATGATTTTGGGTAAAAGATCCAGCCACTTGTATGATCCTTGCGTTAGAAACTCACGATACATCATGTTCTTTAAGGTTCTTATTAAACGTTCTACAGCTGCAGCCTTGACATTACTATAAGTGCTGTAGTGATTGATATTATACTTGTCCATTAAATTCTTAAAGTACTTGTTATAAAATTCCTTTCCATTATCACTCTGAATATTCTTGGGAATCGTTTCCAATTCTTGTAGTATATCTTCCATAGCCTTCGTAACTTGCGGACCTGACTTGTCCTTTAATGGTCGTGCATATGCCACTTTTGAATAGAAGTTAATTGCAATAAGGATGTATTTGAAATTCTTGTTGATTCTTGCATGAGGTATCATCTCAACCAAGTCGATCTGTAGTAAATCATTGAGTCCTTTGCTGACAATTTTTCGACGTAAGAATCTTCTTCGAGCAGGGGCATGGAGCTCTCTCGCTATATTTTGCTTCACTGTTGTCATGCTATGATTTGGGCTGATTTCAACTCTTGAATAATTTCTTCAATTTCTTGGGTGTGGTTGTTATTGCCAGCGTCTCTGGATGCAATGAGAAGTCGCAAGCGATTCACTAGATCATTGGGGTCGTTCCAGTAGATGTAGTCATGCTTCAACTCAGGACGATGTTCTTTCCACTGCAAGCCTAATCCCTTATGGTTCTTCACTAAAGGACGTATAATGTTTTTATACTTATAGGAATTACCGTGTCTCAGTTGTCCCTGCCTGCTGTAGTTTCTGCGATGAACCTTGGATGCTTTCAGTATTTTGCTATATGTATGAAGATCGTCTTCTGAATAGGAGTGCATTTCAGGTATCTTCTTGAAAATGAGATCAATCAATCCAGGTGTAACATCATACATTTCATCTCCTATTCTAACTTTATCGTTAATAAAGTCAATGCTCTTGTTTCCTAGCATATAGATTCCATCTTCGTATCTTACTCCATATGTCGTATCTATTTCTCCCTTGTCATTCTTTTGAACTTTCTGTAGGTAGCTCAATATTTTTTCATCTTTCTGATTGTTAGGGGCAGAATTCTTCTTTTTCTGACTTTCCTCCTTATCTGAAGTAGTCATAGTATCCTTTTTCTTCTGTATTTCCAGTATATCATGTAGCGGTTCTGTTACTGGTTGAAGAGCTTCACTCATTACCCTCTGAGTTTCAAACTGTTGACCTTTTAGGGCGCGTAGCTTTTCTCTTATAGCCCTAGCATGCTTGGCTACAGATTCTTTAAGCCTTATACTCTCGCTGTCCATCTTAAAATGACACTAAAACACGTTTTCATGTCAATATATATGTTGTTTTTTTTTTTTTTTTTTTTATTCTGAATGGGTCAAATTATATGAAAATTTCAACTCAATATTTAAAATATGGCCGTCTTTTGCTCGATTGGCTGGAGCAGTGAAGGATAGTATATCACCTATGTGAACGGTCGCAGGGTAACTTTCAACTAATCGACTGTTTATTGCAAACATTGTACCTGATCTTGTATTCGGTTGCGGCGATGATATCATAGAGCAAGAAATCACATCCCCGTTTATAGTCGATTTGTAGTATTCGAGTCCTGATGTTAACATATACCTTAGCGAAGGACCTCTGTAAGGTTTCGTCTGTAATGTAATAATGAGCTGACCTTTCATTTGCTCTAGAATAGCATTTATGACGGTAACCTGTGCTTTAAGAGTATTAACATTATTCATGGTTGCTGTCAGGTGTTTATCCATGGAACTCTGTCGATTTGCTATATTTTCTGTGTGTTTTCCCATTACTTCAGAAATGTCATTTCCAATAGTTTGTATTCTCCTGTTGAACTCTTGCTGTGCTTCATTTTGTTTCCTTCCAATGGCATGTTTAACAAACCTTTTGGTTGCTGCATCACTATCATCTATAGGATCTGCTATTTCTCTTAATCTTCTTTGTTGAAAGGAAATGTTCCCATTTGAATCGATCGGAGGCGTTCTCGAGTTTACAAAGTCTATTACATACTTCTTGTTCGGTACATCGTGATCATCCTGCGGCGGTATTAATGACTTCATTCTTATTGTATCGAGTATGATATTGTTTCCATTATCTCGTTTAAGTGTATTTTTGTCTAAGTAGCTCATAAGATTATCATGCTGTTTGTCTAGTGATTTCTGGATGTGGCTCCTAAGCGTAGATTGAAGTTGCTCCATGCGTTGATATGCCACCTTTTCGGTGAATTCTTGCAGACGATTTTCGCTAGAAGCCGTAAGCGAATCAACGTAGCGTTTAGTGGCCCCATCATTATCTTCCTCAGGGTCCTGAACAATGCACAATCTTTTGTTCCTGAATTGGTAGTTTCCTTTTCCATCTCTGGCTATCATGAATTGTTGAAGTGATCTTTTAAGTGGCGCTGTCCTGCGGGACCCGAACCGGTCAATACTCATCTTGAACTACAAATGATCATTTTCTTTCTTTTGCACTTTAATATATACATCAAATCCATTCCTATATCGACCCTCATTCATGGGGAATTCGGGGACTATCACTACAAATGGTCTTCCTTCTGAGGTACTCTCCCAGACATTTTTGCACAATTCTTTGAATTCAATGTAAGACATGTCAGTGTTCACATAATCTTCATATATATGCTTCAGGTTTAAATTATCTTGCCTGAAAAGGATAATCATGTTTGTATTATCTCGAATGAGATGTTTCGGTACTTTTGCATAAGACTGCGCTAAATATATAGAGTCGACATTGCGATGTCTCCCCATACTGTAAAAGGAGGCTATCTTGTCCTGCTTTTCAGTTATGACATCATCGAATACAAAGATTGAGTTTTCTTTAACTTCTGAAGGATGCAATACATTTTCGCCATCTTCATAGGTATTCACTTCTATTCCCTCAATGCTTTTAAGTAGGCTTATTAGATATTGATACTTTGGCTGATATAATGACTTTGAATAAATGTACAAGTTCTCAAAACGTAATCCGTTCTCATGAAGCAGCATATTCAGTAATACATTTGTTTTCCCTGCACTGGAGCTCCCTAGGATTAGAGCTCTGACATTGCTAGGAAATAGCCTTCCGTGTCGATCACTTCTAAAATCGCTTTCAAAGTCTAGCACCTGAATAGGCAGAGAACATTCCTGCTTAACAAGCTCCATCCTATCGACTAAGTTTTTAAATCCATGTCTAATATTTATATATACTAAATATCCGGGGACTCTCACTATCTTTTACGCACTTTAATGGAAAGTATGATGCATTGATTGGTTAATTGGCTTGGAAAACAAGGTATAAAAGCACCCCTGCAAAAATGAAAATCAATTAGTGTACCATGAGAGCTAAGAGGATAAGGGTCTCGAGTGGCTCGGGTTTACTTAATTCCCTCATCAATAGGTTACCGTTTGAAGCACATCTACCTGGTTACAGATATTGCGGACCAGGGACGAAGCTAGAAAAGCGTCTAAAGAGAGGAGACCCAGGAATCAATCCGTTAGATGAAGCTTGCAAATTTCACGACGTTGCCTACGCCGAGCACAAGGACACTGCATCGAGAAATATTGCTGATAAGATCTTAGCAGAGAAGGCGTGGAAAAGAGTTCAGTCATCGGATGCTACCTTAGGTGAAAGGTTGGCTACAAGACTGGTAACAACAATTATGAAGGGCAAGGTTGCTGTTGGTGCTGGCTCAAGGAAGAAGAAACGTGGCGGATTTCTGCCGATCATACCCATTATCGCAGCCTTAGGTGCTGCAGCTGGTGGTGCGGCACAAATTGCCACCGCGGTGAATAAGAAAAAAGCTGCAGATAAAAAGCTTGCAGAAATGATGCGACATAACAGAGAGATGGAAACAAGAGGAAAAGGTCTTCGGCAGGCAAAGAGGAAGAGGAATAAAAGGAGAAGCGGAGGTTTTCTACCAATGCTACCGCTGGCTGCATCTTTAGCACTTGCCTCCAAAATTGCTTCAAGTGTAAAGGGAAATAAGGCTGCTAAAGGAAATGGACTGAAGAAGAGAAAGAATCGTCAGATCAAAAACAAGATATCAAAAAACTCGGGCGGAGGACTATACTTATCCCGGAAAAAGCCCTAAGTAACATCGAGCTCAATCTATATGCGCGACGTTTAAACATTCCTTATTTTAGAGGTGTATATATGATTGATAAGCTGCCTTCAAAACCAAATTTCCGAGAGAGAATTATTGTCAATCTAGATTCATCACAGAATGAAGGCACACATTGGGTGGCTGTAAAGAAGGATGGAAATACTGCATTTTATTTCGATAGCTTTGGAAACTTGAAACCTCCGAAAGAGATAGAAGGGTACCTCAAAGGCGTTAAGTTGATGTATAATACTCGAAGATTTCAGAGTTTTAGCTCAGTCATCTGCGGACACTTGTGCTTGCAATTTCTATCGCAATGAGCTACACTATTGCTGTTAGCGGTAATGAATCTGTTCTTACCACGTATCTAAATCCTCCACTCAGGATTGATCCTAAATATTATTATGAGATTGCGCTACTGAATTTCGAAACCTTCTATTCAATCCCCAACGTTGATCAAACTAATAACCAGTTTCATTACATTTACAATGAAGAGCCTAAGGTTATTCATATACCTCACGGTACATATGAAATTTCAGACATTAACAATTATATAAAGGACAAGCTTGAAGTGGAGGAAAATGCCTTCTTTATTCGACCAAACAATAATACCATGAAGGCTGAAATTAAATGCCCATTCCCTGTAGATTTTTCCATGGAGCACACTATAGGATCTCTTTTAGGATTCGATGAAAAGAGAGTTGTGCCTGCTAATCAGCTGACTGAATCTGATTTTCTAGTAAACATATTTAAGGTGAGCATCATTCGAATCGAGTGCAGTATTGCAACAGGCTCTTTCATTGACGGTAAAAGCGGACACTCTATCTACGAGTTTTTCCCTTCCGTCCCGCCTGGATATCACATTTCGCAAGAGCCTTCAAATCCCATTTACCTGCCTATCATAGACACCAACCTTATTGACCAAATCACTCTTCGAATAGTCGACCAGAACGGACATACAATAAACTTTCGAAACGAAGATATAAGCATAAGACTCCACATTCGTCGGAATGGGAATCGATTTTAGCAGAAGGAGAAGAGGCTGGACAGGATATAAGAAGTCTAGGATTCATCATGTTCCTCATACTCTGCATTTGACATTCAAGGCGTTAACATCAAGCAGTCGCAAGTTCCTCGAAGCGTTAGGATTCAGAATTCTGTAATGGATATCTTCAATGTGACCGAAACGCCTACATTTGAGGACAAGATTGCTAAAGAAGAGGAGCATGTGTTTCTACCATATAATACATCAGCTCTGGACGCTAATGATGAGATTAGAATACCCTGTCAAGCTGAAGATTTGTATACTCTACCTAGCCGGAGTTATCTCTACATTGAGGGATCTATTACGAAACCTAATGCATCAGCTACTACAGCAAAGCTCTCTAATAAGGCTATGGCATTTATGTTTGATGAGATTCGCTTGGACATGAATGGAACAACTATAGATAGAACAAGAAATCCAGGGATTTCATCAACTATTCGCAACTATGCTGTCCTCAACCCCATGGAATCAAATCGGTTGCTAAATGCTGGATGGTGCTACCCTGGCAAAGATGTGGATATTGTACATTCTGAGAGTGGAGCATTCAACGCCGTAGTACCGCTGTCAATGCTTCTGGGGTTTGCAGATGACCACAAGGACCTGATTCTCAATAGCAAGTTTGAACTGGTGCTCATTCGTTCCAAGGACTCTAAGAACTGTATTGTTACATCTGCCGGAGAAGCGGATGCGTCTGTTAACCTTATTCGCATTGAGTGGAGGATGCCTGTAATGCGCCTTTCAGATGCTGAAAAGGTTGAGATCCTCAAGATTGTCAAGTCGGACAGACCGCTACATATTGCCTTTCGAACTATGGATCTTCATACTCAGCCTGCTGTACCGCAAACTAGATCCTTTACATGGAACGTTGCAACAACATCGAAACTAGAGAAACCAAGATTTGTCATTGTCGGAGCACAGACTTCAAGACTGAATAATGCAACTAAGGACTGCTCCATGTTTGATCATTGCAACATAACAAATTTGAGACTTTACCTCAATAGTGAATGTTATCCCTACCACGACATGAACTTGGACTTTGGAAACTCAAGATTTGCAACATTATACGAAATGTATTCAAAGTTCCAAAACTCTTATTATGCTAAAGACAATTACCCCTTATTGAAGAGAAAGGATTTTCTTAAATATGCACCAATATTTATCATTGACTGTTCACATCAGTCTGAGGAGATTGTAAATGGAGCTGTTAATATTAGACTTGAAATTCAAACAAGTGCAAATATTCCTGCACAGACCTCACTGTATTGTCTAATAATACATGACAAAGTATTTACATACAAGCCCCTCACTCATGTGATGCAGTCATTATTTTGAAGAAAAAAAAAAGTGTTCCAATGTAAGCTGGATTTTCATGAGGAAAATAAGGAATGTAAGGTGTTTCTTAATGAATAAAAACATGTTATAAGCAGACAATCATTTATTTATTCTTTTTTCATACAATTCCAGCATCTTCCTCCTCCAACTCCTTGTCCCTACATATATATCATTACTTGCAGTGGAGAGGTTTCGCAAATGTCTATCAATATAGGGTTCAAGTCTTTTCACTTCTGCTATTTCATTACAGTCTAAAAGTATTTCACCATTACTGAAAATTGTATTCAAAAGTCTTATTCTCTCATTTTGCATAAGTGCAATTAGATTATACGAGTACACAATATTTTCACCGTAAGCACTGCAAGGGCACTTTTTCACTTTGAGGAAAGTTTCGAACATGGAAAGATTTTGTTGAAAAATCTCCCAGTCCAGCAACGACATGTACACAAATTCGTTACTGCATGTTTTTTTTATGAAGATCACTGGAATATCATGAAACAACCCTACATTTACGCTATGGTTTCTTGAGATGGATGCGTCTTGGAGCACGAGTGTTACTGGCGGTGCTTCCATCTGACTTTGAGTTGTCAAGTCGTTTCATTCGATCTTCCAAGAGCCTGAGCCTTCTATGGAGATCAGAAAATGTATTCTTCTTCTTCTTCAATGCTTTACTGGACCTGAAACATTTCACATTGACTACGTTAGAAATTTTAGGTCTCGGTAAAGGCAAAGGGTTATCTTCTGAAAGAAATACATGAGATATGGTTAAAGCTCTTGCATAGTTTTATGCAATAAATGTTCTTTCAGGATAAGGTTGAATACTTACATCAATTTTTTGTGTAGTTCTGCTTGTTTACTGGGTGAATGCTCTGGAGTCACTTGCAACAGATCGTCTATTGGAAGGGTATCACGCTCTGCAATGCATGCATCTACTTCATCCACCCCTCTGATGTACGGATCTTCACACTCTTTAGGATTTGGTGTTGTCATTCGTATTCTGAAGTCAAGAATGTTTTGGTTAATAAATATTAAATGATCTCTCACTGCTAAGTATATTTAATTATTTGCTGTGATCCTACTTACTTTAAGTTTTTCTGACGGAGTTGATATACACCGCAGTTTTCGTTACACAGAAAGTATGATGTCATTTGGTTATGAACCTCTGGCTTGTCACATAGGGTTGCATGAGTGTAGCCGTTACAAAACTCCGAATGGCACTCTGCAGCGTGGCTTGAAGCAAATGCGTCTACCTCATCCACTCCACTATGTTCTTGATCCACGTCGTCAGCTTCTCTGGAAAAAAAAAAATCCCTTGTATTGCAATAAACATTTTCTTAAAGACCTGCTAAAGAATAGTATTTAAAAAAATGTAACAAAGAATTATCTACTTACAAGTATCTTCTTCTGTATATGCGGCAGTTTTCCGTACATACATCTCTAGAAGACATCTGATCGTGATATGAAGGTTTGTTGCATACAATTGAATGCATGAACCCATTGCATGACTCCTTGTGGTAGTATGTATAGTGATGTGCTTCCTCTCCACATTCGCTCCAAAAGTCATCCATTCCACTCATAACAATATACTTCTTTTGCAGGAAACGTTTGTAAATTTGTAATCCAACTAATATTTCCCAGTCTTAGCAGGCGTGCTTATATACTACTTGAGCTGTGACGTAGTGGGGGGGTGGGGGTAGCTTGCAGAAGGGTGGGAATACGCATGCGCCTAAACAGAGTTGGCAGGAGGGACATAGGGCTGAAACAGGTTCAGACAGGAAAAATGCAGGTGTCTATACTCGCTCCTTAAAGAATCCATTAAAATTACCATCTTCTATTCTCGCTGGAAATTCTCTCACGCCAACATAAATATACTAGGCCTGTTGAGAAACTAATAATAAGGCGAGATACTACTTAGTGTCTGAAATTTGTCCATTACTTTGAAAATGCGCCCTTATGCAATTTTGCTTCTATTTTATGATGTAATAACAATAATAACATGTATTGCTGATGGTTCAATGATTCAGCTACGTTCCTCGGGTGCTTACTGTTCCTGCATTGTGGTATCGTTATTCTTAGAGTATCCTTGTGAAAAGTGATGCATTGGCTAACATAAAGTCCTTAATTTAAGGAAATTATAAATGAAGCTTATGCGGTTTTGTGCGTGTGTTTGCGCGTATGTATGTCTGTTTGTGTGTGTGTGTGTGTATGTGTGTGTGGTTGTGCATTCATGTGTGTAGGTGTGCATGTGTATTTGTGTGCATGTGTGCGGGGTGTATGTGTGTGTGTGTGTGTGTGTGTTTACGCGTGAGTATGTGTGTGTGCCTGTAGGATTTTTTGGAGATATTTCCATGATTTTAGTTGAGTTTTGGGAACATAAACAAATGCGAAGTCAAGAGATGTGGATGGACCCAAAAAATTCCCTTGTGAATGCTTTTTCAGTAGAATTGCATGTAGCTTTTGATCAGTACACAAAGCCTTCCTTACTCTAATATCCCCCCTTGCACATAAAAGGAAATAAGCAGGGAGATAATTTGTGAAAACGTTTATCTCAGCTAACACGAAGATGTTAGTGCAAATAACATTTTGTATTAATTGTTAGGGCAAGAGTAGAGAAAGTTGCGTGAGGGTAACAGACGAGACAATATTTTCAGCTTAAGTAACATGTTGTCAAAGCTTAAATTTGCTTGAAAGAAACGAGAAACAGCCTCTCTGATCGTCGAACATGATACTATACACAAAATGAATGTTGCAAGTATAAAATAACGTTATTTATAAAATAATACTGAAATTAAATGCGAGTATAAGCCAGTATTTTCATGAGGATTAACAGAATGCAAACAATCATGTCACAGTAAGAAACGTGTGTAGAGAGAACTCTATGAGCGTAAAAGATCGTGAGATAGTGCTTGCGTTGATTGTGCGGGACATCATTGAAGTCCATAAGGAATCCAAAATAAACAAAATAGATAAATAAAGAACAAAAAACTAGAAAACATGACACAGGAAAAGTGGACCGATAAAGCCTTGTGAATGTAAAAGCCTCATTACCCTTCCGCTTAATGGCTAGTGCAAAGTCAAAGATGTGTGCGGTCCGAAAATTTCAGTGAGAATAGGGTTTTCTTCGGAAGAATGCGTGTGGGGGGGGGGGGTAGATTTTGATCAGTAAAAGTTTCGTTATGTCGAACTGCAAGTTTGTTTTTTCTGCTAAGAGTTATGTTACAGGTTTCCTTTTGTCCCCACTGCGTGGGAACGCATTGAAGTGTTGGAGGGGTTGGACGGCCATTCAACACAATGGGAAGGCAGGGAAACCCTCTCAGTGGGGGACCACATGGGTGGTCCACGCGTCAATACAGAAGTATCCTTTCGCTATTGAAAAGGTTTCTTCCTGCAGGTGGGCGATCTTTGGCTGCTTTGTTAAGAGAAAAACACTAAGCCTGTTCAGACAGGAAAAATGTGTATGTCTATGCTCGCCCCCTTGCAAGATGAAGCCTTGTTCTTTTCAAAACTGTCAGAGGGAAACATTTCCAACTGTCACATAAATATATCAAGATCTGAAAGGGGGGCCATTCATTGTAGGGTTTCTTACCCTCGCGTTCTTCTTTCGAAAACACCTGCAGACACTAGAATAGGAGGGTCAGGGGGGACGGGGGTCATTAATTATCCTTCCTTTGTCATCCTATTCGCGACAGACCATCCACCCTCTCTGTTTCCCTTCCTTTGTCATCCTCTATGCTCGCCCCCTTGCAAGTTGTATCGTGTTCTTTTCAAAACTGTCAGAGGGGAACATTTCCAACTCTCACATTCGAAAACACATGCAGACACTAGAATAGGAGGGTCAGGGGGGACGGGGGGTCATAAATTACACTTCCTTTGTCATCCTGATCGCGACAGACCATCCACCCTCTTTTTTCGGAATTCCCACGTGTCCAAAGAAATACCCATGTCACTTAAGGGGGGACGGGAGGGGGAGGTGGGGAGGGGGGGCGTGACTGATATGTCCCTTATGCCACTTTTTGAGCCAAAGGGAACATGTCACTTATGCCACTTCTTGAGCCAGAACATACACTATATGACTACTCATATGCCATTTTAATCAAAATCGATAGAGCCATTTTCAAGAAAATCAAAATTTTCGAAAAAGTTTCCATGTAAAGGGCAGTTTAGGGTGGAGGGCTTTTCTTAAAGATCTTCGTGTCGCATCTTTGAAAGACTTGAATACAAACTTTGGTTTTTAACCAACTTTTCGTTTTTGAGTTACGCTGTCCATAGACTGACGCACACACAGACACACACACACACACACACACACACACACACACACACACACACACACACACACACACCACACCACACACAATACACACACACACACACACACACACACACACAGGGACTGTTTTCTAAAAATGCTTTTTGCGACTCAAAGGCGTCAGAACATATCTTTGCGGTGAAATCTCGACATCGAATTTTTGGGTGGAATACAATAGTCCCTCTACTTACGACATTGCTATTTCCGTATTAGAGCGAATCAAATATTCATAATCCATAGCCGGTTTACAACCTGCGAGAGTGAAAGAGGGTGAATAAAACACGTCTACTTTTTCTGATCTTGTTTGCCGTGCTTCTCACAGTTCATGCAATATTGAAAACATGTCTTTGAAAGAAAATCTTCCCTTTCTCCCACTGAGAAACAAATCGTATAAAGTACTCCGAGACAAGTACAAATAGAAAATCCAATTTTAAGGATACGATATCTGTCGACAATACACGCACGCTGTGTGATTTATCACAGGGAGGTACAAGTGGAGCCCCCACCTTCATGCGTCACTAGTAGGGTTGACTAAACAAACACCTTTCAGGTCCGGTTTCCCTTACTGCAGGAACACGCTGCAGAAGGTGCTATATACACCTTCATCAGCTTGGGGTCATCATGAATATTACAGCCACGTGAAAACTCATTAATATCCACTCCCTTAGGCAAATAATATAAAAACGAAGAGAGTTCAACTTGGAAACACATATACTCTTTATAGATTTTAAGAAAGCCTTTAACAAGGTATGCAAAGTAAAATAATAGGATAAAGGGGTAACAATGCACCTAATAAATTAGAAATTTATATGTAAAACTAAAATTAGAATAAATAATCGTGAACCTATAATTATTTCAAAGGGGGTTAGACAAGGTTGTCCATTATCAAGTACTTTTTAATATGTACTTCACGACATGGAAGCAAAAAATAGTAGTAGGGGGGGGGGTCAAGAACAGATGACTAGATGACCAAATATTGATAATGAAAATTGAAGATGAACTTCAAAGGGTGACACAAAAATTAAACTTAATATCAAAGACATATAGCATGGAAATTTCAAACGAGAAAACTAAAGTTAAGGCATACAAAGGTACCCATTCGGTGCTGTCTAAAATAATTATAGAAAATAAAAGTATAGAACAAGTGCCAAATTTTAACTTCCTAGAATGTGAAATAACATAGGGTCTGAATTAGGCATTGATAAAAAACTAAATTTAAATACATAACAGGAACCATGAAGAGAACTCTAAAAAATAAAACTAGCAAAGACTCAATAATGAAACTGTATAAAGCAATGTCCATACCTGCTAGATCATGTGGGTCTGAAACATGGACATTGACTGCAGAAAATAAAAGAAGAATACGGACAGCTGAAATGAAAGTCCTCAGACCCACAGCAGGGTACACAAGATAAAAAACAAGCTATGAAAAAGGACAAAAGTTAAAAATTGAGGAATTAAATAAAACAATAACAGAATATAGAATCAATTGGAAACAATAGTTGGCAAGAATGCCAGCAAAGAGGATACTCCGCGCAGCACATAATTACAGACGTCCGAAGAAAAGATGTACACAAGATTTTGGAGCCGGAACAGACTAAAACGGCCTAAACTGTGAAACAGGAGCAGAAGGAGCAGAATGAATTGCAATTAATGTAGGAGGGGCCCAAATGACCTATTGTCGTTGAGCCCTTTAACCCCACTCACTCACTCACTCACTCACTCACTCACTCACTCACTCACTCACTCACTCACTCACTCACTCACTCACTCACTCACTCACTCACTCTTCTACGGTCTTCACACTTTATCCTATCTTTATCTTACTCGCTGTCCTATAATTTAATTCACTTCCCTCTGTGCGTTTCTAATTACTTAATTTCACTCTAACACTCACTTTTCATGTCCACTGTGTTCCTATTTCTACCTTAAAGTAGTTGTCCTGTAATATGCTTCCACTCACTCTGTCACACGCTTCTCTAGTCCACTGAGGCTACAAGACAATTTCTTATTTAATACAATCTCGTGCAACCTCCACGAATCTCACTTCACAGGTTCCGTTTGATGTTTTTGCTCCACCTACCTTTAGCAGGTAAGCGAAGTATTACATTTCAGATGTGCTTCCACCAGAAATACACCTCAAAAAATAGACTTTCTCCATTACTTATAATAACTAAAGGAAGTTTTTGTATGAAGCCCAAAAAGTTCATTGCAAAAGTTTACCGGAAATGCCATTTAGGAAAAAAGGCATTTTCAGAGAACATTCTATGCGCGCGCATGTGTATGTGTGTGTGGGGGGGGGGGGAGGGGGGCAACAGAATTAAAAAACTTATTTACATACTCTGAAGCCTTTTAGATGGCAGCTCTTGGAAAGTTTGGAATATCTCATAAAAGGCTCTAATATATTTGATAAGATAGCAAATGTTTAGGACACTTACATTTACATTTATACCTTGAATACTCTCGGAGTAGTCCATGAAACCCTCTCCACTTTCAGCGAAGTTTACATAAAGTTGTATAAATGATAGTAAGGATTAGACAAAAGTGTTATATTCAGAAATATAGATCGCTGTAAAACACAATTTATTTCCAGTTCAGAAGGTAACAGATGCAGTGTCATTTTAAAAATATATTTGTAATAAATATATTAATCTCATAAGGACAAAATATAAATAAAATTAGAGCGGGAATTCTAATATATAAGCCTGTGTAAAACATTAATATAACAATACCACTTGCTGCCAAGCTTCACCATTTCATCTTCCTTTAGAGCGGCGAAGTGGCCGAGCGGTTAGAGTTCTCCTACCACCTAGGTGACCCGGGTTCGATTCCACGGTATTGGTGGTGGACGAAGCGGCGTCAGGTGGGGTGTTCTCCGGTTTCCCCCGCCAATCATTCTACAAATTGCTCCATTGTCACCTTCCCAATCATTGATTTCGCCTGTATTTCATATCATCCTCTTCCTCACTATCATACCTGGTGCTTGGCTGACCTCCCGCTTCCAGGTCTTCACTCTGTCCGGTCCATAGGTTCCTCTGCTCCCCGACAGGCGTCTGACTTAGGCACTGGCTTGTAAGTCCTAGGGGCTGTAAGTCCTACACAAGGGGAGGGTAATCATGTAAAGAGGAAGCAGAATCTCCTTTTAATATAACCACCTTAAAGAAAATGGTGTTTGAACTGCTACAGAGAAGAGCCTTCTTTTAATTTGTGTTCTGCCAAAACTAACATAACTAAGAATATCGTTTGATATAAATAGGACCACAACATTACGCTAAGAATAAAAATATTCATGAGTGAATGAGCTAAAGTACAGTTGCGAAACAGAAAACGAGAATACAAGAACGAATTATTTCCAGACTATTAAGCTTAATGAATGGCAAGCAACGCGCGAAAGATGATCTTAGATATTCTGTTTGTCATTAATTAGTTTTGCTTGATTAACATAGCAGAATTGTCTGAAAGTATGCTTGCAAAACAACCACAATGAACGTTTATCGCAAAAAAGATCATTAAGACACACTGTTACTGGCTTATAAATTTCATAGACATTAAACGCTAA
Source organism: Tenodera sinensis (assembly GCA_030765045.1). Lineage (NCBI taxonomy): Eukaryota > Metazoa > Arthropoda > Insecta > Mantodea > Mantidae > Tenodera > Tenodera sinensis. The sequence continues at coordinate 127,005,415 of CM060967.1, read as the reverse complement.
AGTGGAATTGCACAGGCTCTTAAACTGTTCTTGGCTATACCTACATTTGTTTGATATGCCGTGATAGGAGCAGGAATTTAATTGGAAGGTAGGGAAAAGTATGTAAGGAATTCCGAGAAGGGAAACCGCGTGAGCGGAGGAAGATAGGTACAGTCTACAATAGCACACCATGTACTTGCATATATAGGGTTACCCAAAAGTCTGTAAATGTTTCAGATTACGCATACGTAAAATTTTGAAAACTCGCACCTTTGATTTAATGTTCTCAAAATTGTATTATATACCAGCGTACATAATTATAAGCGTGTTTTAAATTTAATTATATATCTATATTTAATAGTTTTTGAAGAAATAGTATATTTTAGTTTTGTTTTACTAATTGAGCAATTATTGCACTCAATTCACAAATAATAATTAAAAAATAAGAACAATGCGTTATTTATACACTAATATACAAAATTAGTACCTTTTCCACACTTTTGATTGTTTAAGAAAGCAAATTTAACTTTTTTTAAAATATAATTTTATAATAACTTGTTCTTTCTGATTGAATTAAGTTAAAGTCATACACCAGGTTTTAATTTCATTCCTTTTGTGTTTCTGCTGAAAATTTGAACTATTTCCAAACTACATATTCTTAATGGCTGCCTGTGTAAGAAAAATCAAAATGAAACAAAAGGCAGTAGATATACATATATACCATTAGGCATGTGTTCTGGACAATTTAAATGGTTATGTGCTGAAACATTAAAAGGACTGAGAGCAAGAGGTTCTCGTATATTGTATGTAATTGTAGCTAAAGGTTCAGGGTATTTTTGAGGCAGAGAAACTAATTTTGCAATGTTTGACCACACTTAAGCTATGCATGAACCATAAAGCTCTCACAACTGCGCCTTAATTCATGCGCAGAAAGCTACCAATCTGATCTTGATTGGATAAATAGAGTTTGTATCAGGAAAAGCAGAAACTGTCTCTCAAGAACATGATTCGTTATGTCCCTCAGTTTTTTTTTTTTCAGCTGAATTACATTGACAACGTATGCTAGCTAGGTGGAATCAAAGATGGGCATCTAAACGTGGAAACATTACGCAGGGAAAAACATTAATAAGATATAAGAAAAATGGTCCGCTGTTTAGCACGCAAGTGCACACAACATTTCTTAGCATTCATAGCAATTTTATACACAAAATTGCTAATTTTAGCAGTAGGCAGAGAAGTAATTATTACATATATTAAGTTTACAAATATATGATTACAATGTAAGTCTGGAAGTGTTGCAAACTTTATGTATATTCCTGAGCTTTTACAAATATAACTGGAATCAAAGGGAACCTTGTGTCGGACTAATTTGCTGCTAATTTCGCTCGTTCACATACTTCCTGATGCTTTCAAATAATGGGTCCCTTCCATAAGTTTTTTGCTGAAGTATCAACATACGTCACTAAATAATGATCTATTACACTTATTAACGTTGCCAAGATACGACGGAATTGTTAAAATGTCTGCATAATGATTGTCGAAGACTTAATTACTCCATAATACAAGATACTCGTGCATCTGAATACCGTTTCCTAAATGCTCCAGGCTTAGAAAGAGTTACTGGAAGGGGTCTGCTGCTCTTTGTATTGTGCTCCTTGATGCACTTGGGCTGCTGGTGGGATAAAGTATTCTTGAAACTGAGTCACAAATAGCTTATAAAAGTTAAAAACCTCCGTTCTTTGTCTCTAATCGTAGCTTGAATCGCTACGCGATAGCAGAAGTTCCTCTCGTAGCCTAAACATCCCTTAATAGCATTTATTGCCTTGAATCAAATACTCTCCATCCTTGCACGTATCCAACTAAGATCTCGTTGTATGAGAAACTGTCTTACTCTGCTGAAAACCTTCGCAGTTTTCATTGTAAAAGCAAAAAATACAGTGCAAGAGAACTTTACGAAGTCCAGTGTTGGAAACTTCATAGTAGGGTGGGCATGTCCATTTAGAGGCAATAAAAGTACGTGAAAACGTTCTAATTCCACGCTCTGACAGAACTGCTCTCTTCGTTTGTGCTGGCTGCAGAGAGAGGGACAAAGATCGAAGTAGGAGCAGGTGGATAAGGAAGACCAAGAGTTCAAAACAGTGAACGGTGGTCTAATCCAAACGTGGGGAATAATCCTACTCCGAAAGTTCAAGGCGTTCCTCTATTTTTGCTCCCTTCGTGACCACCAAAACGGTAAATTGGGAGACAAAAGCGATTCCATCTAACGTGTTTTTGTGTATGTGCTAGTAGTTACAGCAGGTAAGGAGAAACCCTACTGTGTTCACACCTTCGGAGTATTCTTTCCGTGGCCTCATAATCGACTATGTTACGAATTGTGACAATTCTAAGTATTTGAACTTATAACCAATCGTAAAGGTTATTCATAGAAGGGCAACGTTAATTTCAGGCGCAATGTTATTACACAAGAAAATTTACTACTATTTATTTCTACTTGTTTGCACTACTTTAGCCCAACTAAGCAAGTTGGCTCCACGATAACGCGTGAGGCTCGTTTTCGGAAGGTTCACTATCTGTCAATCGCCCATTCTGACTTTGGAGGTTTTGTTATTTATCCTCATCTGTAGGTGAATCCGAAGTTGCTTTTCATTCACAATGAATTCCATTTCCATTTTCTTTCATTTCGTTTCCTTCCCATCTTTCGGGGTGTATGGCGGTGTCGGACAGGTGGCGTGGATGCTTGCTCAAAGGAGACAGTATTCTTTCTGGACACTGTTTTTGTTAAGGGGTCATCCGGAACTCCTAGATGCACTCTCCTCGCATCTTCGGGAGGCATTCTACAGATGGAGTGTGTGTATATGTTTACCTTTTCGTGCTTTACGTTTACATGTTCTAGATTTTTGACATATAGGTATATAACTTTGAGCAATGTCTTCAAATGCCAAATTGGCTTCTCGTACATCCACAATTCTTCCTTGGCCATATTTCCACACTCGCGTCAGCTACAGATAAAGGACGCTGATGCTGAATTTCCTAAGTTTTTCGGTTTTACATCTGTATACTTGAAAATTAGCATACTTAATACCACTACATAAAGAAAGGTCAGTGCAAAGCTGAGTTTTTCAAATAAGTTTTTTCGGGTACTACAAATACTTTAGTAAACAAGGTCATTAAAAAAACTGGCTTCGCATTCTTCAGAGAAGTATACAGTGGGATTTTCTGATACTGAAAATAAATTAAGGTACCTGACATTGATGTTTTACTTGCTTAAAAATACTTTTTTGTTTTTATGGAGTTCTTTTTCTTAGTGTATAGAATAATATCCTGTTAATTTCCCCTTTTATTCCTGCCATGATATACAATTGCCATCTGTCCTTGGTTCTATTTACTGTATTTACTCTGTTCTGTCGCTCATTAATAAATGTTATATCCTGACTTTAGCATTTTTCTCTGATTTCTGTATTGTGTACTTTATATAACAACATTTTTCCTTTAATTATTCGCAATATTTTCAATGCGCATGTACTTACTATTTGTTTTGAATGTATCTAATCTGCCTTCTACTGCATAACTTAAGATTGGCCTAAATATGGTTTTATAAATCCGGACTTAGTGCCTACTGCCATATAGGTAGTTATTTCGCCAAATGGTATCTTTTATGCATCCAGATATTTGCGCTGTTTTATCGACCTGTGATTTTACTTCTCGATTTAAATTTTTGGTGTTTGTTATTTCAATACCCAAATAATTATATTCTGAAATCGGTTTAATATTTTTTTTTTTTCGTTCTAACGTGTATCTCAATGGTTCTTTCGATAGTGTTTGGTTAAAATTCGTTTTCTAGTCAGCATAAACTACTTTTGTGAGTCAATGTATAAAGCAATCATCAAATACATATTTTAATCTTTAGGTAACACATTTCAGATTATGTATGTAAATTTAAATAAAATCAAAACAAAAGTGAAGTATAAGGAATAAATTTCATACAAAATATAAAACTAAGAGAAAAAAAGTACCCGAATATGGTTAAAATGAAGCGGACGTGTGGTTTAAATGTGTCACTCGACTTTTAAAAGTATCGGATCGGGAAAAATATTTCATATGTGACTATAGAATATTTGTATGATATAATTAAATGATCAAAAATATCATTTTGACCTAATAAGTTATTCTTTGTTTCCCAACATGCATCACTGCTTGGTTAAATGCAGAACGCTTTACACCCCTTCCCTGTTATTTACGCACCGGCTGAGAAGTTTGGTAAAATGCCGCGTGAAGCAATAGGAGCGGCATTTATGGAGCCCAGGGTACCTCCGCTCGTCTCTTTTGCCTGTCTTAGTAGAGTCTGTGGCCTTCTATGGTTTCTTCATTTTACCCCTTCCTCTTGGGAAGTGTTAGCCGCAGGACGTAGGGCGCAATATTGTCCCCCTTGAATAACCTGAAGCTTACTTTTATCTGGAGATAAGAAGCGGATTTCGCAATCAATTTTTTTCTTCTCACTTCATTGCTTACTGAAGTATTTCTGAGTCTGAAAATCGCTTATGCACACTTGACTGCACACACAAATGGAAATGCAATGTACATTTGCCAAGCTTGACATAACCATATGTAAATTAAACGTTTCAACAATGCTGTTCGTCATGAACGTAAAACAAATGTTTACTTTCCTTACTTTGTACTAAATTGCAAAATGTGTTTAATTTTGAGTCTAAAAATTACTCGTATCTACACTCCTGTTTATTTTTCTTTTTATCTCAAGGTATTCTAACACGTGCAGATAACAATTTTCCTCAGCTATAAATAGTGGTATGACTTGCCATAATATCACTAATTCACTGATGATCTCCTTTGAGGAATCGCCTTTTTATATTTCTAGAATCATTTCAACATTCTTATTGTATCATGGAACTGCTCTGTAAGTAGACGATGTGGATGTGAATATCTTTCTGTACAAGAACAAGCAATAATGCTGTAACTTATTTAGTATTTAAGGCCCGTTTTTACTGCATACGGCACCAGAGGTGGTGACATTGTTGGTAAATGACAGAACATTTAAATTTCAAAATAACATTTGGAGGGCAAATGATCCCGACCTTTGTTTAAGATAAAAGAGGGAGGTGGTGAGTGAGTGATTGGATTTAAGGACTCGTCGACAGTGAGTTCATTTGAGCCTCAAGCCCCAAGATAAAATGGTAAACTTGAAACTCTGAGCTGCACAGGCAAGACACATGAAAGTTAAAAAATCTTATGTGTTGCACTCACATGATTTTCTCTACTCTTGTACTAACCATTCTTACAAACTCTTATTCCTATATCTTCTTTCTTGTTAGTTGAGATAAACATTTGCAGAAATTATCTTATTGTTTATCTTATTGTAGGTACAAGGAGAATATGGGAATCCAGTAGACTTTGAGCGATAGTCAAATCTTCTAAAGCTTTGAAATTCCGTTCTTTGCACAGTTAACATATAAAAAATGAATAACAATGTTCCATTTCACAGAAATGATTTCCAAAACTCACAGAAATAACAAGGAATATCTCCGAAAGGGTGCTCTCTACAAAAACATGTATTTCGACATAAATTGTGTGGGACAGCAGCGAGAGATCATCTATTTGTGTTTTATCACTGACTATGCTCCAAGTTACTGATATTTCGCTCTTCTAATAAACAACATAAAAAGCGATCGTAGCGCTCGACCACCAAGGTCAATACACTTCAACGCTTTGCCAAGTAATACAAACACTGGAAATCGACATTAAACAGTGTCATTCGCAGTGAGACAAAACTACAGTTCTATGTAAAGATTTAAGTGCAAATTCATAGAACCGTTTTTAAGTTTCAAATACCGTTCGGCTATTAAATTCCAGCAACTGGAAATACCTTTGCAGATCTGAGGTAGGGAACAAAATTAACGTTTAAAGTGAAGGAGGTGATTCGCTAGTAACGTTGGAAGAAGAGAAACGTCTGGTTTTCTGAGAGGAAGATAACTTTACGGTAGTGAACAGGTTGGAATCCATTTAAATGGGCTGTAATGACATCCTTGTGAGAAATGTTCCTCCTTTGAGAGTTGTATCTACCCTGTGACGAGCGCCAAACCCTCGTAAAGGTAATTCGTTCCTATCGCCAACTTCCTAATAAAGATTTGATACGACCCGATGTTAAGGAAGAACCCTAGTATACGTACTAGTTTCCTGATTTCAGGTTCCTGGACACTAACACTTGTAGAAGAAACGATGGGAGAGAATTTCCCACACTCGTGCTTGAATACTACCTCTAGGGAGAACTGCACAACTCTTTCAGTGATGCTGGTAGCTTCCTTCTTGGTCAAGGAGTCAATGGAGAACTTGGCTGCATATTTAAATATACTCGTAGTTTTACCATGTGCTTGAACATGTAGTACTTGAGTGATAGTTAAACGTTAACGAACAACCACATGCTATTAAGTGGGCAAAGATATGGGTGATATCAGATCAACGAATGAGAAGTAATTGGCATCATTCTGAGTGAGTTGGTCCGCGGTAATATGTGAGGCTTGCATTTGGGAGATTCCGGGTGCGATTCTAGTCGACCAGCCACGCTGACCTCGGGATTTCGTGTTTTTTCCTAGTCAGTAAGCAACAACTATACTGATTTCGCATCTCTCATTATTTTTCCCCGTTTCCCTTTCCCTTCATTTCCTTTCCGTGACTTAGGTGAACTTATAGGTTTCATGGCATGAAGCGGAGCCGGACAAATGGCACGGATGCTTCATCTAACGAAACGGTTTCCTCGTGGGTTCTACAGGGCTGCCTATTTCAACACGTGTCGATATTTAGAGTTTAATACAGTCCGCGTTGTTAGATGGGTCGGTCATCATTCTTTCTGGCAGCTCCAATAGTGGGTGGGTCTTCAAACCAGAAATTGTTACACACTTCCGCGCCACTCTGCCTGCGGCCTATACCCTCTTGAACATGTTTCACTTCAGCCCTTCACCTTGGGGAATGATATGTCTCCTGGAAAACACCGTATACCTATAACTAACGCTGTATACAAACACTGGACTATTTCATAAAGAACAAACAAAAAATAAGGATCAGCCCCGTAGCTCAGTCGTTAGAGCGCCTGCCTGCTTACAAGGGGTCCCGGGTTCGATTAGGGTTATTCCCCATCCTTCCTAGCTTCTGGAAGTATAAATATGTGTGTGAATTTAATGTAATAAGTTAATCGAAAGTAATACAAACACAAAGTTCAAAACTACCGCTAAGCAAGTGAACACCATTGCTGTTGAGTAATTACTCCAAGCGGCAAACAGCTGCCGCTGTGACTTTCCATGTTAAAGGTAGCACATAACATTAAAAAAATAAAAATAAAACGACATCCTAACAGTTCAGTTTGAATTTAGTAACTCTTTGCATCTCAATATGTGAATCAAATCAAATAGAACCATACTTTCACAATGTAAATGGTTTGGATTTTCAAACATTTTATACTTTTCTCGACTGCAAATCTTCATTATTTCCTTATTTTTTCTGATTCATCCAAAGAGCATGTCATTTTAATGTTTCACTCAGTGTATCCGCTTTTAAACGATAGAACTATGATTTTAATTTCATGAATTGTGCTAACATCCACAATTAAATGAGTAATAAAGGTTCGTGAGCACCAACAATTAGTAATATTAATATCGTATAATCTAGTATAGTTTAGTATAGAGGTCACAGCTTATTGGGGCACCCAAAAAACAACTGTGACATTTCCCCCATTATGGTGCGGTCTGGTTATATTTAGTGATATTTCATCTGTTTGCATTAGTACCGCCAACTGTTCGTAAAATATAACCATGGTAAAGCTACGCCATTTATTGTGTTATTGCACCCGTTATTTTACCCGTTATTTGTTTTTAATCGGTTGCAGAGAAGCCAACAGATAGATTTTAAAACAAGATTCTGTTTAGACGCCATATTAATTAATGAATTTATTTTTTAATCTGTGGACATTATTGTATTGCTCGTGTTTGCGTGATTTTGTCTTGAATTGTTTTGGAGTTATACTTACTGTTGTTATTTTTGTGTTCGCAACAACTGTAATATACTCGTATATTACGATATTTAGCGTTCGGAATTGATTTTATCCAAAAGCGTTATTGCAAAACAAGATTTGCTGAAGGTGAGCAGGTTCTTCATGTGTTGTATGGTAACCATGTTCAAACATTATTATCGTTTGAAAGCATTAACTCTGTGATATTTGAGGTTAGAAATAATGCTTGTATAATTGGTCGACAGTTTGGTGTAATGTCAGCCATATTGAATTCTTAGGAACTGGTGATAAGCAGCTTTCTGTAAACTCATATTCGAAGCCCAGGAAAAGATTTGAACTCGCAACGTGCATACTAAATGTTAAGCCCTTAAGCATTTTCCTCACTCTGTTAACTTTAGTAGTGTTTTCTGATGTGCAAAATACTTGGCAGTAGTAAGTCTATAACCTCGACCCTGGAAATGAACAGTTCACGGTCTGTTTCGTCTCTTAACACTAATGGCGTTCGATTGCATGTGCATGCAATGGACGCTGCAAGGAAGATCTTTAACAGGCACGAGTTACGAGGCTGCCGACAAGCTTGCCTGCGGCACTCACATCTGTCCGAAACCATGGCACTGAGCGTGCCCGTTAACTGGCCATGTATCTCGTTTACGTTTGTAGGGTGCAAGCACATTGCACACCTTAGACTCCATTTGCATATGGAAACGGAGTTGTAAATGCAAATGAAAATGCAAATATTTTCACTTGAAAGTCATGAGTTAATTCCTGTTTGGCTTGTGTATCAAGGTGCAATTAATGGAGGAAGCTGATTCTCACAACCTTGTTTCGTTTGATCTTCCCATTATTCTCAATCTTTTTGCGGGACGTTGTTCGTTAACATAACCTCAAAGTCCATTCCACGTTTTACTTTCTCCACTAGTAAGTAGAGGAAGTATTGTATTCCACCCAAAAATTCGATGTGGAAATTTCACCGGAAATATATGTTTTGAAGCCCCCTGAAACGAAAAAAAAGCATTTTTAGAAAAATGTCTGTGTGTATGTGTATGTGTGTGTGTGTGAGTGTGTGTGTGTGTGTGTGTCTTTGCTAGTCTGTGGACAGCATAACTCAAAAACGCACAGTCGCATACAAACCAAAGTTGGTACTTAAGTTTAATGTCATTCAAGGTAGCATTTTTAGAAAAATGTCTGTGTGTATGTGTATGTGTGTGTGTGTGTGAGTGTGTGTGTGTGTGTGTCTTTGCTAGTCTGTGGACAGCATAACTCAAAAACGCACAGTCGCATACAAACCAAAGTTGGTACTTAAGTTTAATGTCATTCAAGGTAGCCCTAAGCTACCCTTTACATGGAAAATTTCGAAAATTTTAATTTTCTTGAAAACGACTCTAACGAGTTTGATTAAAATGCCATATGTTTGAGATATTTTTATGAGAAATGAAACGTATATCTTCAATTTTCTGGATATAGGTTCTGTAGTCGTATTTGCGTTGGATGGCTTTTGAATAACTCGTAAACATTAAGAGATAGACAAAATCTTACTATGCAAAAATGTAGATCTTGCTAAAACAGACAACTTATGTCTAAATAAACATTTTTTGTAGAGTGAACCATTTCGGAGATACTCCTTGTTATTTGTGTAAGTTTTGAAGAACTTATACTTCTGTTAAGTGTAACATTGCTATTCAGCGCGACCCGATTTTTAAACATCTTACAATCAATTCAGTTTCCGCCTTGTCCCCTGTATATATGACGAAATGGTTATGAATCTATTTCTACAACGGTTAATCTCGATTATCTACGTCAGTTAGATACTCAAACAACTTTCGAGAGAATAGTTTGTAGATGCTAGGTAAAAATATCTGATGTGTTGCACTCATATGACTTTCTCTACTCTTGCACTAACCATTCTTACAAACTATTTCTTTATCTTCGTGCTAGTTGAGATAAACATTTGCAGAAATTATTTTCTTGTTTATTTACTTATAGGTAATAGGGGAGGAAAGAAATACAGTAAGCTTTGAGCGATAGTCAAATGCTTTAAAGCTTTGAGATTCCGTTCTCTTTGCACGGTGGAGATATAAAAATGTGAATCACGATCTTCCAATTCAAAGTTTGTTTTCCAAGCCTCACTCAAATAACAGGGAACATCTCGGAAATGTTTCACTCTAAAAAAGTTATTTGGACATAATTTGTGTTTTAGCAAGATCTACATTTTTTGTACAGTAAGATTTAGTATATTTCTTATGGTTTACCTGTTATGTAAAAGCCACCCAGAGTAAACAGGACAAGATAAGCTAAAGCCAGTAAATTGAAGTTATACATTTTATTTTAATAAAAAGTATCTTAAACATATGGCATCTTAGTCAAAATCATTAGAGCCATTTTGGAGAAAATAAGCATTTTTGAAAAGTTTTCCATGTAAAGGGCAGTTAAGGAGGAGCTTTCTTCTAAATTTTCGTGTCGCATCCTCAAAAGATATTAAAATTAAATACCAACTTTGGTTTTTAACTGACACACTGATACACACGCGCTCACGCACTCACACATGCACACACAGACGTACCTGTTTTTAGAAATGCTTTTTTGGATTCAGGGGGCCTCAAAACTTATATTTCCGATTAATTCTGGACATCGATTTTGTGGGTGCAATACAATACTTCTTCTGCTTACTATACGCAATAGAGAAAGTAATAAAAAAGGATACTAGTTAAAGAAGGTTATGTGAATATAACACATGAATGTTTTGCCTTTCTTTTGGTTTAGTAGCCATGTTTATGTTTCACGTCTTGCCCACTGTATGCGACTAGTCACAACTGTCAACTCATGTGGTAATTTGAATGCAAACGCCTGAAATACGTCAACTTTCTGATACAGATTATGAGAACATATTTCAGTCCCGTGTGAAATATCTCTGACCATACGACTACCAAAAGTTGTTTTGTGGATGACATGCAATTTCCGACCAGATAGTATCTACAAATTTCCAGTGAGAGAGGCAGATATTCCATTCACAGTAGCTGTTGACCAGACCATCTTTTTCATGTAGGTGAAGCCCGACTTGCCGAAGTTACTTGAGTCCTCTTAAGTTGCCAAAGAGCACCTTTATATCGCACTGCCAGTTTGTAAAGAGCTCCTTCAGAAAAGCTCTTAAGCTCTTTAGCGTCATCTTATCTGTTCATGGGAGAATGCAAGATAGCAAGAAGTGTACGATCACAACTTTCAACATTTTCTGTGGCTACGTAAAACATGGGGAACTAGGAAGGCCACCTTGGAACAAGAGATACGTGACTTAGAAGGTAACTTGCCTACCTCTGAGGGACTACAAATCAATTATTTGTTTATTGAAGAACATAACGGGTACAACCCCAAATACAGTGTCCATAAATATAAGAAAAATTAGCATTAAAGGAATATAGTAACATTTTAAGAGTAGTTAACTCGTTAAACGACAACAATAAATAAACAGAACATAAAGGAAAAATAACATAAATATAAAATGTACGTTCCAGATCTATTTTATCAAGCGACATACTCTTATGGGATGCTTTAATGAACTGATTTTATTTCATATCAATATAATACTTATAAATATTTTAGTCGTCACATAATACTTACATTGTTGACCTAATGCTCGTAAATTGGGACACGTCAAGATTAGCATTACAAACTGCGAGATTACGTTTATACATAAAGGCAGAATAGTACAATATCGTCAGTAACGTTATTTAAGAGTCTAAATAAAAGTACTAATAAATAACTTCGTTTTCGAATGTATTGCTTCTATCTGAAATATACAAGGAATATTACTATAATATTCAAAACGAGGATAAGTACCAAAAGGTGTTTCCATAACATTTTGTTCACTTTTTCCGAGATATTACTTATTATTACATTCAAGTTTCAAGCTCTTGTACTTTCCTTTAATTGGAATCATCATCGTTGTTGTTATCGTTATTGTTATTGTTGTTATTATTACTATTACTATTATTATCATTATTATCATAATCATAATCATAATAATAATCATCATTATCATTATAGAAACAGAAGGCATTAATATAGTTTTAGACATAGAACTAGTAAAGTTAGTAATTGGACAACTTAAGAATGGTAAGGCCTGTGGAACAGATGGTATTTATCCTGAACTTATTAAACAGGGAACGGACAAACTGTTTGAAATGTTGAGACTACTTTTGGAAAGATGTCTAAATGGTGAAGAGATACCAAAATCATGGAAAACAGGGCTTATATCCGTCATCCATAAAAAAGAAAAAAAAGGATGATTGTAATAATTATAGGGGTATTGCAGTATTTAACACAGTCAGTAAAATATATGGAAAAATTTTGAAATTTATGTTAGAAGATTATTATAAGGGACAAGAAGATGAAGAACAGGCAGGCTTCCGAGCTGGGAAATCAACGACTGATCACATTTTTGTGGTAAAGCAGTTAATGGAAAAGAAATATGCTAAAGGGCAGTCATTGCATCTTTTATTAGTTGATTTAGAAAAAGCTTATGACTCCGTTCCGTTACAAAAATTATGGGAAGTATTAAAGAATAAAATAGACAATAAGGTTCTCTTAAATGCCATTGGGAAATTATATGAAAATGCAACTTCTAGAATCAAGATAGGAAAGAACATTTCGGAGGAGGAATTCCTAGTAACAAAAGGATTACGCCAAGGCTGTTGCTTGTCTCCAACATATTTAAGATATATATACAGCAAGCTTTATCCAATTGGAAGAAGAAATGTAAAAATATGGGAATACCTATTAATAACTCCACAATTTATACACTGTTGTTTGCTGATGATCAATTGGTTATAGCTCAAGATTATGATGACATCGAATATATGACTAGAAAACTTGTGGAAGAATACACTAAATGGGGTTTAAAAATAAATTTGGAGAAAACACTATACATGTCTTGTGGGGATGAAAGGAAAGACTTGATTTTGGAAGATGGAATGGGACGTATCAAAGGACGAGAAGAATGTGAATATTTGGGGGTTAAAATAAATTCAAACTGCAGTCAGGAAAATTACATAAAAAATAGAATCCAGAAAGGTAAATCAACAATAGCTATGTTGAACGGAATTTTGTGGGATAAGGCATTAACAGTGGATACAAAATTACAAATCTACAAATCTATAATAAGAAGCACTATAACTTATGGAGCGGAAACATGGCAGCTAAACACAAACCTGAAATTAAAATTGCTTTCTACTGAAATGGATTGTTTTAGAAGATCCACTAGGCATTCTAAATTAGAAAAAATTAGAAATACAACTATTAGACAAAAAATGAATGTTAATGATACATTATTAGATTTTGTAAAATACAAACAATTGGAATGGCATGGTCATACACGCAGAATGATGGAAACAAGATTGCCGAGACAAGTTTTGGAATGGATTCCACCAGGGAGAGGAAAGAGGGGAAGACCGCGGAAAACCTGGATAGATATAAGGAGTAGTATGAAGGAGAAGAATTTAGAAGAGCGGGATTGGGAAATAAGAGAAGAATGGAGGAAGAAGATACGTACTTAAACACTTTGGATACAGGAAGATGTGATCTCACATTGTAAACCTGTTGATAAATAAATTATTATTATTATTATTATTATTATTATTATTATTATTATTATTATTATTATTATTATTATTATTATTATTATTATTATTATTATTATTATTATTATTATTATTATTATTATTATTATTATTATTATTATTATTATTATTATTATTATTATTATTATTATTATTATTATTACTATTATTATTATTATTATGTTTTATTTTCGTGTTTCTCCTTTCTGAAAACACTTGAATGCGGCTTTCCAAAGATATAACTATGGAAGTTTAGGTTACATTCAATAACTATGAATGTAAAAATCTGTAGCAAGGCATTTAAGCAAATCCGTAAGACTGTTTCATTTCAAATTTAATTTGTATTTATTATTTGTTATAATGTTGTGTTCAGCTGTTTGTATTACTCGTTTAATCTTAGTTTCAAGACTTTTAATAATGTCTTGCACAAAAACAAACTACCTTAACTAATATTAGGAAACTCTTTACAGTGAAAACGGTCAGTAATGCGGATTCCCTTAGCCAAAATCATGATATATTTGGTGATATTAAAAATACGCAGTGCACAGGTACAGTGTTTATTATCGCTTGACCAATCCAAGATAATGTATGCTAAATGTATCATGTAGGGACCAGCTTTAAAACGACTAGCACTTGAAGTCTACTTATTGCCATATTCCCCTGGCATCTACAAGTAACTTAGCAATGCGTTCTGAAAATGTTTATCTCGATTAACGTGAAATAGATGAAATAGTAGGCGTCTTTAAGACTTGTTTGAACAAGAATAGACTAAGTCATGTGACTGCAGCACATTAGATCTTTTTGGAAGCGTATTCATTTGAGATCCGTGTGATAGGATTTCCCATATACAGGAGAAGTTTATATATTGAATCACTGAAAATTTCTGTGGATTAAAAGTTATAGAAGATGCCATACGTCATCAAAATGTCCTGGAAGTAATCCAAATATAAAGCTCAGAGCAATAGGAAAATAATCAGGAAGTAGAATATAAGGCTAGATATGAATTAATAATAGTGTAGAGGGGGAAAGGGCCAAAATTCTGAAGCTTATGGTAGTGGGAAATGCCCCGAAATTAAGAATAGGGGGCTAAAAGTTCGATAACACTGTAAATACACAAATACTAATACTTCTATTAAAAGTTTCCTTCTGTAATTTGTTAAAATTCTATTATAGAATGTACGGTTTTAAAACAATTTTAAAGTAATTGCAGCTGTGGAGTATTTTCAAAATACCAATGAAACTATGATAAAACAATATTTTCAGAAGTACATTGTGCATTAAGAGTTGAGACTTGGTATGTTTGCTAATGTTTTAAATACAAAATCTGATATGGATCGAGGAAGGACTGAATTTTTGGAATTACATAGATGGGCAACCTTATCTGTTATGTAGTTTGTAAATAATATAACATTTATTAGATAGTGTGTAAATTAAACATTATAGGAAGTAGTCTGTTTAATAAATTAGGATCTTTGGGATGAATTAAAATACTTTTCTACATGTCGTTAAGTTTTGAACCATAAGTTATCCTGTATTGTTGTTTAATCCGTTAGTAATATATTTAACTAGAAACAGATGACGGTTGAAATTCGTACGTGCATATAAAGAGTCGCAAAAGACATGGCTTATACGTACTCATCCAGAGTAACAACATGGAAACGAAAAGAGAAAGTAAGCTTGGGGCCACTTGTACTGAAACACACTTATTATTTTTAATTAGAATCAATCATTGTTTGCGTTACAAGTAGGCCATCAGCATGTCCTTGTCCTTTCACTGTAACAAATCGCTGAATTACTTTGTTGGCGAGATCATCTGACACAGGTGCAGCATATGTAAGGTGCGCCGTACTCGCACTAATGTCATCTTTATGCTAATTGCACACTTCCATGAAATGCTCTTGAAACATAACCTTAAAGCTGCTGGATTCGAACGTTTAGTTTTTGTTTTACTTGTATAGCCCCTTTGGTCATATTGGAGACTTTGATTTGTGAAACAATTGATGGAGTTATTACTTGCTGAACTGTAGGCTTCCTTAACATTCATTTGTATCATCTTTAACATTGGACACACTTAAATTTGCTCCCACAGTGATACTTCCAGACTCTGGGGTATAGCCAATTATTCTGGTTAAAGGAAAGTTCCCAACTCAGCAGGTAATCAAAGATGGAACCGCTCTTTCCTATGGTAAGTAGTGTAGCTATTGTATTCCAACCCAAATTCGATATGTAGATTTCACAAATTGTTTGAGCTTCCCTGAACATAGGAAAAGTCACTCTCTAATAAGAAGTATATATCCATGTGCAAAGACTGACAGAATATGGATGGATTGATCTGATTATTGCACAATCTTTGTAGTATTAATATAAAATGTGATTCCGATATTCACCTCACGTTATTCAGAATAAATTTGTGGCTAGAAATTAACCTCAAATTAATATGGATTTGGTTGAATGTAGGGTACGGAAAACAACTATACGAGTATTCTGCATAAAAGCATTTTGTTAATATTTTTTCGTTCCTTCATTTTAATATCTGTTATACTGTTTACTTTTCCTACTATGTGGACTGAGTAGAAGTATTGTACTGCACCCAAACATTCGATATCGCATTTCCTTGGAAATACATCTTTTGAAGTTTCCTGTGTATATAAAAAACATTTTTAGAGAAAGGTTGTGCTTGTGTATGTGTAGGTACGTGTCCGTCTGTGTGTTCTTGTGCACAGACAACTCAAAAACGAAATGTCGGTTAGATACTAAACTAGGTATTCAAGCCAGTATCTTCCAAGGAGAAGAAATGGAAATACAGTAGGCTTTAAACGATGGTCAAATGCTGTAACAATGGTCGCTATGTAATGGCTTTGAAATTCCGTTCGCTTAGCATAGCCAAGAGATAACAATGAATAACTATCTCTCATTTGAGAATGTATAAGTATTGCAAAAGCTCCAGTTAAAATAATAGGTTCTGAAATGGGCCTCTATGTGGACCTTAGGTAATCACAAATGAACAAAATATATTGGTATTTCAACTACAAATTTGCATATTTTTTTCTGAGATATAACTAAAGATTTATAAAATCTCTAATATAAACCAAAGAAAATTTCACAAAATCAAGGAGTATCTTCTAAATGGTTCACTCCACAAAAATGTATCAGACACAAATTGTGTAGTAAGATTTTGTCTACATCTTACAGTTTAAGGCTGATGAAGAGGTTTCCAGGAGCTATTTCCAAACTTTCAAGATATATATTAAATTTTTTGCTAAAACATCTCAAACACATGGTATTCTATCAAAATATTTAGTTATTTTTTAAACAATCTACATTTTAAAAAATATCCCATATGAAGTGTAGTCTGCAATGGAGATATTTCTTAAAGCTTTTTGGTGTGTTTCGCTGGAGGACAGTGAAATTAAATACCCAGTTTGGTGTGTAATCGATTGCTCGTTTTTTGTTTAATCTGTTCACACACATACAAACATACATGTACCTTTTTTCTAAAAAGGTCTTCTTTTAGCTCCAGGACCTCAAAACATGTATTTTTGGTGAAATCTCGATAAATTTGTTGTAGTGTTTAACGCCCGCTTTTACTAGATAGGCATCGCAGACGGTGACACTGGTGATACATGGAATGAAGTACCAATGGAATGAGATGGTGGGGGAAACCGGAGAATCCGAAGAAAACCCACCCCAGCGCTGGTTTGTCCACCAAAATCCTACATGCAGAGTCGCCTGGGATCGAACCCGGACCGCTTTGGTGAGAAGCGAATAGTCTAACCACTTGGCTGCAGCGCGGCCCCGAAATATTGATACAAAATTTTTGGGTGGAATGCAATAGTTCGCCTGCTTATTATACGCATTAGAGAAATTAATAAAATTATGTCTCGATAAATATTAGATAGTTTGATAAAATTACAACACACTTATAATTAGCATGTGGCAAAATGTTGAAAACATTTAGACAAAAAGTTCCAGATATAGAAATATCCTGCTCTGAAAATGGACGGTCTTTGTTTTACGTATCTCGCAATTTATTACACTGAACGAAGCATTTAAGGCCCTTTTTCTGCTCTGTGCTAATGACGTCTGTACTTATATAAGCATAGTGCCGATAAAATATCCTGATTGGTGGAGTTATGTTCGTGGAAGTACTGTTATTATCGCCAGTTATTGTTCACAAATGAAGCTGAAACCAATCTGATCTGGCTTACTTGCACAACTGTGTTCATTAATACAACTTCTCTTCATTAACATTTATCACTCTCTATAAAAGGAAATGAAACACTTTGTTTTGCAAGTGTTTTCACTCCCACTAAGAAAGAATTTAATTGGCTTTAGAGTTAGTAGTACTTCAAATGAGCTTACAATGTTTATATTCATTTCCATCTGACGTTCTGCAGAGCCAGTTAAGCTACGCATCTAATTATTTTCTCTTATAAATATTCACGATGCTATATTATAAATAGAATTTGGGCCCTTACGTTGCGAAAAGTTTACAACGCTGTTGGGCATTAAAATTACCTTACTGGTCAAGGACATCTGCGCGTAACCTTCTTTCGGAGCGCAGTTCATTTACCGCTTGATTGGCCCGATCAAGTCCAGCGTAGCACACTATCTTTGATTCACTTCTTGAAGCTACAGTGTCTACTTTTATATGAACATATCGGCTGATGACGTAGGCATCATTGGCATGTCTGAGAAGGATGTTAAGAAAACCTCTGTCGCTTTAGAAACAGCAGTCAATAAATGGCTCTGAGAATAAATGAAGGAAAACTATTTATATGATTATTGGCAATAAAACTAGAGATGCATCAGAAAATACACATATAGGGATAAATAACTGTACAGTTCAGAGGGTCCCTGGTTTATATATTTGGGATCACTGATTAATGATACTAAAAGCGTTAGTGAAGAAGTAGAATTCAGAATGACAATTAAGCATATTTTGGGTTATTAAAACATGTTAGGTCTAGGCTTCTTACTCGGGAAACAAAATTCAGCATATACAGAACCCTAGTAAAACCAATGCTAATATATGGCAAGGTACTGAGGAATATACATGGTCCAGTACACGATAAAACTGATTGGTCTATAAGATATAACTGTGAACTTAATCAGCTGTATAAGTCTTCTGATATGATTACAGCAATAAAGATCTCAAGGCTACGTTGGGCAGGATATGTACAGGAAATGGCAGAACATGAAATATCTAAGAAAGTTATGGAAGATAACTTTGAAGGTAGAAGTGTGGTTGGACCAAGATTACGATCGATGGATGGATGAAATTACGGAGGATCTGAGGAAATTGGGAGTCAGAGAATAGTGGATAGTCGCCAGTAATATGGAAGAATGGAGGAAAATCCTGGCAGAGGCTGTGGTTCACCATGGATTGTTGTGCCAGTGATGATAATCAATGACCTCAGTCAAAAGTGAAATAAAACAAAAATGTGAGGAACTTGCGTATAAAAATTCTGATTTGCAGCTTCCACATACCCAGGCCCAAATGACCCTGGTTGTCGACGGGCCCTTAAACTCATTCACTCACTCACTCCATATACCTTTTTCTATTCAATACAATTTATCTTATGTAAATAAAGACTAACTACAAACTCCTCTTCTGATTATGATTAATTATATCACAACATCTAGGCTAGATACAAATGCTGTTTATTGTAAATGGCATCGCGACATATAAAGTTTCTACGGATACACTTCCATATATGCTTCATTTGTTGGCCGAAGAAGTCTAAACGATGTTCGGCCCGTACCCATGTGTTTGCCAACATGTATCTGCCACCATCTCTACAGAATGTCGTATGCCACTCACTACAGGTCTTTCATTTCTTGTCTTATCACCAACACTGCCTGTCTCTTTAAATTTTGCACATCATCCTCTGATGCTCCTCACATCTAGTGGATCTTAACTATAGTCTCTTTGGAAGTGCCACTGATCTCTAATAGGCGACCGTGAGTCAGAAACCACAAAAACATTGCACCTTGTCTGAATTGACGCCAGTGTGACAGCACACACACACACACGCGCACACGCATACGCGCACACACACACACACACACACACACACACACACACACACACACAAACTACCTGGTTGGATTGGACAACAGCTTAGTGTCGCAAGATTTATAGGATCCTGTGTATCTTATGGAAATATTAGTATATCCTCATATCTGTACTAAAGCAGTTTTCCTTTACACTCTTGAGAAAAGCTACAGCGGAAGGTTTGGATTTTTATCTATGTGACACAAAAGCGTATGTCAGTATAATATATTTCCTGCCAGAGATTCGTCATTCCTGACAATGAAATAGATGCTATTACTATGCAGGCAATAACCAACAAAGCTATATTCAATTTCTAAACTTTGGTAATATAATTATTTATTACACAAAATGTATTTGCTCTATTCACCAAACTGCAAATATGTTTAGTTCACATGGAGAGTTAAATCATCCGGAACTATTTCAATCTTATTAAATATATTTAGTTTATGTTTGCAAGGTTGGCTTTTTAAACATGTGTTTTTTGTCATCATGACTGTTCCATAAGGTATGCAGAACTTGATTTATAATCTCGTCTGTATTATAGCACTGCCTTTATAAATCTTCTCAGAGAAGTTTGCTTGAGATTTGTCACCTATTCATCAAAACCATCCTAATATCATCAGCAAAAGTAAGAGCAGTTCTTCCGAGAAATAATATCAAAGTCCTCAAGAACTTACACAAACACATGTGTTGTTTCTTTAATGATAACACTGATTGAGTAAATAGATTAAGTAACATCAGTGGAGGATTCGGCTCATTGAGCAGTTACAAAACCCACTTATTTGGGTCAATCAGTGCTAATCAGTAAATATATCAATACTTATCAATTATCAGACACAGATACTTGTTTTATAAACGCTTTAAAATCTGTGTTATCAAACAAACTTATCTCTTAAAATACGAAATATGCATTTTTATCGAAAGAGAATTTGGGTGTTCAGATTATAGGTTTATCTTACCATTCAGAATGAGCAAGCGATCAGAGAAAGAGAGTATGTAAGGGAAAGATTTTCATCAATTACTGCTAACCCCAAAAACCTTTACATAAATATATATATATATTTTATTTTCATGAAGCAGTGCTAATGACTTATAAAAATAACGTAACACTCAGATATTGACTGGAGAATACAATATACAACTAGAATTCCCTGCAGTTAGTCTGTGAACTCTTCCTCATTCTTACAGAAATAAAAATGCGACACTTCATAAGAAAACTTAATAGTATATGCAATATAACTATGTATACTATTGCACATTTACAGAATAATAAATTAACTTGAAACATATGGTTGGGTTGTTACACACTGGTAATCCCAATACACAATTTATTCACCAGCTCATGGTCCCTGGCAGGAATGTAGCCTGCCAGTATGTCAGTAAACAGCGATATCTGAAGCAGAGGTCGTGTTTATAATCGCACTTGCGATAATGGCGCTAATCTTGGAAGGTTTATTCACGCTAGATTAAAGTAAAGAACTCGCTCCTCTTCTGAGGGACTCGAGTTCTTTTCTGTTTCAGGGAAGCAGAACGTATTTGGAATCCAACCCTACTAAGTTGCGAAGGTGCTTAATTATGCTTTCCTCTATTTTGTTTGGTAAACCCTCGTCAGAAGGCTCCAAAAACTCTTTCAAAGTGGAGAAATGTGTAAAAGAGCCTCTACTGATCTTTGCTGCCCAAAACTGACACTTTTTAATCATGGCACTAACTTCGTCTTCAACTTGGAACATGTCTATATTGTTACCTTGTAAGTCTATATTAAAAACATCAGTTAAGTAGGCAGTTACCTTGTAATCCTATATTAAAAACAGCAGCTAAGTAGGTAGTTACGAAAAGCTAAGAAAAGTCTGAGACAATTTGCATACTTGTCAAGACGGAAGATTCTAACCTCATCTTTAAGCTCAAAAACCCTCAACATCCTACCTTCAGAGTCATCTCGCTTCGGTGTGCTCAAACTCACTGCCCATCTCTTTGCACAACAAAGAAAACAATCTGGATTGCAAAGTTCGAGTTTTAATTTATTTAATAATTTCAACTACTTCAACAAGAGTTTTCTGTCACATTTCAGGCAATCTTTTGGCTGCTGATGAATACAACAGTGTGCCTATTTCATGTGAGGAGCCGCAGTTTTGATACGAGCTTGAGGCTCTGTTTTGTGCCCAGCCATGGATTTTGCTCCATCTGCAGACAAAGCCATACACTTCTCCAGATAATGTCGTGTTTACTAAAGTGATTCAATGCTGTGCTGTTGTGTGGAGTAGTTCACGTGAAAAAATAAAAACTAGTATTCCCACAAGGAACGTACAAAAAGCAACATAACTGCTTTCTTTGATGTGTCGGTGCTCTGGTCCAATTGAAGAGAAAACATGGCGAAGCCTGACCAACGAGACATTTTCAGTGTTACTAGCCATATCAGCAATTCGGCTTCGACTAGTATTGTTTGACAGCGGGACAACACCTACGGGTGTAACACCCAACATTCTTTTGTGAAGGATTACCGCTGATGGCAATATAAGTTCTTCGGCAATCGTGCAGCATTTATCACATTTTGCAATAAGCTTCGATACTTCTTGAGATAATGCAAGGGTTGCATTTTCATTTAAATTTGCAACAAAATGTTTTGCAATAATATTTCGGGGTGTTTTGAACTCGCCTAGTTTAATTTTAAAAATAATCTACTGACCTACATTTATGCTCCAGGTACTAAACGCCAGGTTTCTAAACGCCGACGGAGTTTTGCAGGCTTCATACTCTCATTAGAGAGGCTTTCGTTGCAAATGTCACATGGAGGTTTAGGTTCATGTTCAGATCCAGTTAATGTAAAACCAATCTCCAAATAGTCATTGTTGTATTTCCTAATTTTCGAAGTGGGCCTACAAACACTGCTCCGCCCGCCTCTGTAGCGTGATGGTTAGCGTGTCTGCCTCACGTTCAAGAGGTCGCGAGTTCGAATCTCGCTTAGGGTAAGTTATCCGGGTAAGGTTTTTTTCCGAGGTTTTCCCTACCCTGAGAAGATGAATGTCGGTTAACTTAAAGCTCCATGGACCTCGGGCTCATTTGAGCATCATTTCACCATTTCATTTCATTCATTCGTACGATATGACACAATGTTGGAGGACGTTAATTTAAAAAAAAAAAAAAAAAAAAAAAAACCACTGCTTCTAGACGTAGAAGAGTTTGGTTCAACAATGACATATACTCTTGCATACTCGTATCAAATAACTCCTGATCCTATTCCTCAGTAGTCCTATCATGTATTAACGATCCAATTATTAACCAACCATACATTTTCAGTTGTTGTAGCTTGCCGAACAAAATAAATCTTTATAAATAATTGTGTTGTAAACACAGTAACACCATATACGATGAATAGGCAATCATTAAAATGATCAACCATAGATGTACATGTCAAACAGGCAGCACGCACCATCTAACGAAAATTGGCAGAACTACTTCTAGTGCCTAACATTGGTGCCAGTTTACTGCAGATACAGATATAAATTACTTACTAATGTAACGATGTAATGATGTTTGTAATATTCTAATAATCAATATAAGGAATTAAGGGGTCCTCATCAGTATAGCAACCGATTAGGGGGTCTTTGAAAAACTTTTGTTGGGAACCACTAATCTAAAATTCAGCCAAGATATTTAACACTTTGTACTGTATTATTGCATGTTTAGTTCAATAACTGATGACTGATATTTCTCTGGCAGCTGCGTTACACACCGTAATTATAGCAGTTTACAGATTTTGCCATTATTTGCACCATACATGATATCTTCACAGGGGGTGTTAATCTGCCTGGATTTTGATTCACTGGTGCCTTTACTCACAATTAGCACTTTTTACTTTCTCTGCTGGTAAGTAGGGGAAATATTGTATTCCACCCAAAAATTTAATGTCGAGATTTCACCGGAAATATATGTTTTGAGATCCCCTGGATAAAAAAAGAAAAAAAAACGCATTATTAGGAAAAAGGTGTGTATGTGTGTATGTGTGTGTGTGTATGTGTGTGTGTGTGTGTGTGTGTGTATGTGTGTGTCTGTCAGTCTGTGGACAGCATAATTAAAAAACGAAAGGTAGATTAACAACCAAAGTTGGTATTTAAGTTTAGTGTCTTTCAAGGATGCGACACAAAGATTTTGAAGAAAAGAGCTCCTCCCTAAACTACCCCTTATATTGAAAATTTTTCGAAAATTTTTATTTTCTTGAAAATGGCTCTAAAGATTTTGATTAAAATGTCACATGTTTGCGAAGGCTTCCACGGCCGGTGTCCATTGTTTTTCTTGGCTCTTCCGGTGTAGGCCGCGTCATGTAGGCGCCTACATGACGCGGCCTACACCGGAAGAGCCAAGAAAAACAAAATGTCATATGTTTGAGATAGTTTTATGACAAATGAATGTATATCTTGAATTTTCTGGCTATAGCCCCTGTACTTGTATTTACTCTAGGATGACTTTTGCATAACTGGTAAACCGTTAGAGATAGAGCAAATCATAGTAGACAAAAATGTAGATCTTGCTAAAAGACACAATTTATGTCTCAATAAATTTTCTTGTAAGGTGAACCATTTCGGAGATATTCCTTGTTATTTGTATGAGTTTCGGAAAACTTAAAACTTTCGCGAAATGGAACATCGTTGTCCATTGTTCTATATGTTAAGTGTGCAAAAAGAACGGAATTTCAAAGCTTTAAAAGAGTTCGCTATCTCACAAAGCCTGTTGTATTCTAATATTCCTCTTGCACCTACAAGGAAATAAGCAATAAGATAATTTGTACAAATGTTTATTTTAACTAACACGACAAAGATATAGGGATAAGAATTTGTAACAATGGTTAATACAAGAGTAGAGAAAGTCATGTGAGAGAAAAACATCAGATTTTTATGTATTTGGTTTTATATGTTCAAGTTTCCACAGCTTGTAGTTTAGTTTTCTGCGCATTGTGTAGGTATTTTTATTATTAAGTTCTATCTCTCAGCTTCCTTCTCATGGGTTGTTCCAAAAATATATTTGTGTATTAATTATTTAATGTCTACTTAGGTTACATCTAACCCAGCGGTATAGCTTAACTTGAAACGGCTTTGTTAAAACTGTTAGGGAAATTCATATAAACATTCCGAAGAATTCGTCATATAGCTATGAAACGTAGGTGATGCGTCGTGGTTCGTTTCTCTATGCGCAGTAATTTAATTGATTCCACTCAGTCTTCGGGTATTCTTTGTTTTATGTCGTACAACAAATCTTTCTCAGTCAGGACGTGATAAAACGAGTGTTAATGGAACCTGACAAAGTTGCTCTGGAATAGCAGCGTAAGTAAGTTTGATAGATGCAGACCCATTCGCTGCCAATGTCTACGTCAATGCTCCAGACATACTCCTTGCAGGCGATCATGTGTTGGAAACAAACTAATTTTACACGCATATTATGTGGGGAGTTTGATGCTGCCCTTTCATCCCCGGACGAAACGGAGGTGCAGATACAAGTGGCCATGTAGGAAATGGCATCATCATGTTTTGGAGTCCATGGTGAAGGGCACTTGGTTCGAGGACTTTAGCTTACACCTGCTCAAGTACTCCTGGTTTCGCTTAGCCAGGTCCACGTATTTTCGTTAGAGAAAACCGTTATCCTTTGTTTTACTGGTGACCCAAGCGCAAGTCACAAAACGATAGTTCACTGGTTCATCTATTGTCGGGAGGTGTGTATGGATAACAAATAGACAAGTCGGGAAAATATCGCTACTTACTTGGCTGCAGTGTATTGCATTTTTAAGAAGACTTGTCTGATTTTGGGAGCAATGTTTACTGCAATAGACTGCCTGGTGCCGAGTCGGCGCATGCACAGTAAGTATATTTGGATGTAGCTTGTTTTCCTTTTACATCAAGTTAATTTATGTATATCTCGCTGCTTAGAAAGCGTTTAAAGTTATTTTGTTATGTTTCTATTAACTTTTTGACGTCCTATCAGATGTAATACAGCAATGAGTCGGAAGTTAGAAATCATTTTTGCGGAACGTAAACAGAGCGGATTTTCTTGGTTCCTGGCAATTTCATGATGTGTTAAAGGCAAACAAGGTACTTCAAACCCTTGTTATAGAAAATTTCTTTCTGCCGAATCATTCAGTCTGCTAATAGAGAAGGAATAGGAAGTATAACATATCATCCAGTTTGGATTTTGCAAAATTAGTTCATCTGGCCACATTCAGTTGATATGTCAACATTGTATGTGTTTTGTAGTGGTATATTAGCTTTATGTTCCCTGTACCGCTGATTACTTGCTGCAGTTGCAAAAATTACATGCAAACTAATGAGGAAGATTAATGTTTTATACATGAAATCAAGTATGCTAATTTACAAATTATTTATGATGCATTAAAACACGGAAGGAAAGTGATGTGCTTTGATGCAGAGTAAAAAGCAGAAAAAACATTGACCTGTTAATGAATGTACTAAAACAGCAAAGAGTGTTTCTTCAATTCAGTGCCAAAAACCTGAGCGAGATGGCAGCGCAGTGCGAGCATACGAGATCTGCAGTGGTGAGGTCTTAGTTTCGATTCCTGGACAGAGGCCATGGGTTTTGTGATCTCCCTGGTTGGTAAGGTGATTTCTCCTTTACCGTGAAGTTGCTTCCCTTCATTTTGTATTGAGACTCGGGCTCGGCGTTCAACAAAGGACGGCCGGGGCAACCTGCTTCGCGCCGCGTGCCGTGCTGCTGAGCGGGCAAAGACTTTCAAGGCCGGTCTGCCTCACAGGACTGCTGTGTGTACGTGAATGTTTATTATTACTATTATTATTAATTATTATTATTATTAATTATTATTATTAATAAGTATTAATTATTATTAATAATAATTATTATTGTTATTATTATTAATTATTATTATTATTATTATTATTAATTATTATTGTTCTTGTTGTTGTTAAATATTATTATCTTATTGCTCATTTTCTTGTGCGAGCAAGAAGAATATAGGAATACAGTAGGCTTTGAGCGATAGTCAAATCTTTTACAGCTGGTCGCTATATGAAGGCTTTGAAATTCCATTTTCTTGACATACCAAGAGATAAAAAAATTAATAACGATCTCCACTTGAGAGAAATTTAAGTATTGCAAAACTCACACAAATAACAAGGAGCATCTTCGAAATGATTGACTCGAAAAATGCTTTTGGATATAAAGTGTTTGTTTTAACGAGATGTATATTTTTGTATATTAAGATTTGGTTTGTTTCTTATGGTTTATCAGTTTCACAAGGGTCATCAAAAGTAAACAGGACTACATGGGCTATAGCAAGAAAATTTAAAATATACATTTCATTTGTTATACAAATATCTTAAACGTATGGTATTCTAATCAAAATCGTTGCAGCCATTTTCGAGAAAATCAAAGTTATCCAAAACTTGACCATGTAAAGGGTAGTTTAGGGTGGAGCTATTTTCTTCAAAATCTTTGCTCACATCCTTGTAAGTGATTAAATTTAAATACCAACTTCGGTTTTTAACCAAACTTTCGTTTTTGAATTGTGTTGTTGGCAGACGACACACACACACACACACACACACACACACACACACACACACACACACACACACACACACACACACACATTAACCTTTATCCAAAAATGCTTTGTTTGGATTTAGGAGCGTCGAAAACTTTTTTCCAGTGAAATTTCCACATCGTAAGTTTGGGTCCGATACAATACCTCCGCTAATTAGTATACGCAGTAGAGAAAGTAAAGATTCGTTGATTAGTTTTGAGATTACTTAATGTAACCATACATACCTATCTAGCTATCTACATATGCACGTGCGCACATACGCGCACACCCAGAGAGGAAGGAGCAGTATACAAAGACCTATTAAGGTGTCCTGAACAAGATATATATATATATATATATATATATATATATATTTTGCAGCAGGCAGTAATTCTAAAGGATAAAGGAAGAGAAAGATGATTTTGGATCTGGTCAAGTGTTTTGCATGTTCTTCGAGAGTACGCTATCATCCCCTGTGTAAGCTTCTTCGACCAATACGTCAGGAGAACTAATATTGTCCTCTTCAAACTCTTATTTTGTAATGTCCTTGAATCTCTTGCATGCTGCTTATTTATGTGGAATAACATGAGCAAAGACCCTTCCAAATCTTAAGAATAGCACAGCACAGAGCGAAAGTAACCTGCTCGGAAAGTCAGAACGGTTCCAATTAACGACGCCATCTAAACGAAAAGAAGAAAAAGCTGCTCCAGCATCTTGTGCAGAGTGAAGTGCTCTGAAGAGATTACTTGCGCACGCGCACTAACAAGCAAGTAGTCGGGAAAAGAGATGTCGAGACCGCAGGGGGTTAGCTCATAACAAATTATAATGCCTTGTCGTGTCTACTGGTGCTTGTCATGCATACACATACACACACACACACACTCTCTCTCTCTCGTCTTACTGCTGCAACTCCCTCCCCAGTCTACTAACAACCACAATACTGACGATGCTGCTGCTTCCAAAACTTCAAGAAATGATATGTTCTGCTACACTCCATATTAATTAGTTCATCTCATTGTCATCAAGTATTTGATCTGGTCAGCTCTGCTGGGGAAACCTCCCTTGTGCCGAATTATTTCAATCATCTCCACATAAAAGAAAAGTCTGATGTGCTACATTCACATGGCCTTCTCTACCCATTATTCTTGTGAAATTTTATTCTCTATCCACTCATTTAAGTTAGAAATAGACAGATACCTGTAATATATAATTCTTTTTAGAATCAAAGGAATGCTTAATAACTAGGTTATGTATGCTGACCTTAAAATTCAATATTGTTACATGCAATCGCGATCAATAGCAGAGTATCGACATGACTTTAAATAATGACCAAATATGGGAGAATTCGAGCCACTCGTAATGAAGTTCTTCGCAATAGCTCATTCCACAAGAAATGTTATTTGAAATAATCGTACTTTTTATAGATATGTAAGTATTGTTGTTTAAGGTTTACTAAAGCGCGTTCCACCCTTAGAAGACAGTATACGTTAAATGGAGCGCAGTGTTGCAACATGTACTAGTTGCGAATCTTTCTGCGCGCGATCCCGAGGTGGCCGAGTCCTGTACTTAGTCCTTCAATTGCTACTTGACGGATACTTTTAACTTTGGTATACCTGCATGCCTTTATTACTGTATGACCTAAATTTACAAATGACTCGTCTGTATAAACAATTGATTTCCCCCGGTCCCTAAACCTTTTTAATATCTTTTAGATATTTATGTCGCCATCTGATGATATCGATATCGTCTCTTTCTATTAATATGCACTTGTTACCCCTTCTTTCATATTCGGACCCCAAATCATGTAAGAACCGACTAAGAGTGGCCCTTGAGAAATTTGGTAGGGTCTCATCACTGTTGAATAGTGACAAAATTATATTCAGCGTGGGTGGAATATTTGCAAACAGTAAAGAATGAACAATTCGCCGCACTCCACATTGCACTATTCACTATATACTTTTTTTCCCCGTCCTTTTTGCTTTCTTTTTCGGTGGCGTTCTTAGAGGTCCTTTCATTACTTCCTTTTTAATCCTATACACTACTGCTTCTGAACACCCAATAGCCTTAGCTGTTTCTTTTACTGCCTTACTTACATTTACTGCATTTTACTTAAAAAATAATCTAACACCTTCATAATTATTTGGCGTTCCTTACTTCTTAATTTACCAACATATCGTCTCTTCCTAGCTTCCCCCTCCATAACTGCAAATATTTACAAACATATTAAACAAATAACGCAATAACAGCTCACAGTTACACACACGGCTTCTTTCGAACTAATGTTAGTGCTGCTCCTTATACTATCTTCTGTGTCAGGCCTGACGCTGAATAGATGAATACCTTTTGTTTGCCTTACTGGATAAAAGAAAGAGGTTACTGCCTTTTGGCTTATTTTAAAAACTTTCTCCAACCTTCCTCAACATTTGTTCTCGCTAGTTTCCTGATGTAAACTCAATAACAAAAAAGTTTCACACTGCGTAACTTTTGCAGTGCACATATATAAAATTTTCCGAAAACATTTAATTTAAAAAATTATAACACTTAACTGGGTAAACATAGAGAATTCGAAGTAGGCAGGTAGTAGCACTATAGTTTACTCTACCTAAGAAAAAAATATAGATGCATTTTAGCAGATAGTTTGTAAGTTAGTGCGTGATGAGTACAGAAACAGCAGCTATCGGACTTCTATTGAAAAAAAAAGTTTTCTGAAGAAATTTGGGCCTATAGAAATGTATAATGACTCTGAAAACGATATAACCTGATAGAGAAAAAAATTCTGTATAGGATAATGTGTTCAAATCTGAAATTTATAACAAATGAATATTTATACCATGCTATTAAGAACCTGGCAACAGCGCGAGGGTAGAAAAGGACGCGGCTAATGGCAACTTGTATGAGCTAGATAGAGACAGAGATGTCCCATTTAACTCCATACTGTCTTCTAAGAGTGGAACGCTATATAGTTATGCTATGTAATATCATATCATATACCATATAGCATATACGTATGTTGACAACATCTAGATCATATCATCTTTTGTCTTTGGAACAAAGTGCTTATGGCAGTGGTGTTAACTCGTTAATTGTCGGTGTTAATGTTGAGGTTCTCTCATATTCACACCGTTAGGTCTCTGAGGGGCCAATTGAGGAGCTATTAGATTGAAAAGTAGGAGCCCTGAGCGAGAAAATCGGAGGAGGGACCTATATGCTGACCACGTCCCACCTCCAGTACTGCTCCCCATTCATGACGCCTCTGATGAGCAGAGGTGGAGAACGCTGAGATCGGCCGGTAGGCCTTGG
Organism: Tenodera sinensis; assembly: GCA_030765045.1. NCBI lineage: Eukaryota > Metazoa > Arthropoda > Insecta > Mantodea > Mantidae > Tenodera > Tenodera sinensis. The sequence continues at coordinate 126,974,912 of CM060967.1, read as the reverse complement.
CCCGGATGGGCTGTTGTGGAACGAGGTTACCTTTATATTCACACTCTCTTTCATACTTCCAGATTCTAGAGAGGAAAGGAAATAATCCTGACTAAAGAAAAATTTCTATCATTCCAACCTGAAATCGAACCCGGGACCTGTGGATTTGCAAGCTAGCTTGCTAGCCAACAGACCTCAGAGGCAATCTTCACGAAATTATTTGCAGGAAGACCACTTCAGAAGCTATTCACAGAAAATTTAAAATAAATATTTGATTTTTCAAAAAATATTTTAAATGTATGCTAATTTAATCAAAATCAATACAGGTTGTTTTGGAAAACTAAAACGTTTCCATACAAAGGGTAGTTTTGGACCATATGATTTTTTTTAAAATCTTCCCATCGTAACCTTGAAAGACACTGCATTTAATTTTCAACAAATGTACAGACGCGCATGCGCGCCGGTACACAGATTTATTGTCCTAAATATGCTTTTTTTTTTTTTTTTTTTTTTTTTTAAAGGGGGAGCCTTGGAAGACCTCAACACATATATCTATAGTAAAATCTAAATAAAGAATTTTTGGGTGGAATATTGTACTCCCATTACGCACCAATAAAAATGAAAATAGGTTAAAATCTAAAACCCCAGACACTTCTGCAAATCTGTACAAAACCGTTGTAGCATTTAAATTATTTCGCTTATTTTGAAAATTAACATGGGGATTAAATTCAAAGCTTTGCTAGCAAAGAGACAAATGTATAGTAGCACAGATATTTCACAGTTTACATGGATCAAAAGATATTCCCGCAATTTCGTGTTTATTTAAGCGAAAACTTTAGCGCCTCGGTTTTTCAACATTAACACACGCCATTTAACATGCAGGCCAGTCAGTCAGGCTTAGCCTTATGGTTGGTAATAAAAAGAGCTTTCTCTGATAGAGCAACGGATTTATATGTGCATTTCTTGGTATTGAATATCACTATTATTTCTGCACTGCCTCAGATTAAAGTCAAGGTTGCAGCAGAGAAAATGTGAAACGCTATTATCGGTACGTATGTTTGAACAAAAGCATCTATAGATTGATGGACAGTGCAATAAAGATGTAATGAAATTACTTGCTTTTATTTTCTTGCCAATTTTAAAAAAATAAATAGTGCATTAGAAGGAGCAACAAAAGAAAATGTAATTCTTTTACAATCAGTTTATGTACAATTGTTATATACATTGTTTTTACAGGCCTAAATTGAAAGATCACCAATATTTAACAGCCGGTAGCAATGATGATAATAGTAACAATAAAAATAATAACATTATAATAATAACAGTATAATAATAAGTAGTCGGATGCTTTCACGGCCGGAGTTAGAATTAAGGCTTGAGATTTCTTCCAGACTTAAAACCGTGGTCTGCAGAAGAAATCTCTAGTATAATAATAGTAATAATGATAATGATAATGATGATAATGATAATGACGATAACGACATTCCATTTTCAATTGACACTTTTTTTTAAATTTTGTATTTACCTTCGTATAACTAATACGGGAATTGACGAAACTGAAAATAAGTAAAAAAAATTCCGGAAGAGTTGCTCTCAGAATGTTAGTACCTGGACGACCGAGCTTCGCTTTTTGTAAAATTGTATTTTTAGAAGAAGATACCAAATTAAATAAACTCGAAAAGCAAAACGTTAACTAAGTATAAATGTTGATCGCGATTGATACGAGTCTTTTCCGAGATACACGAGATATAGAGATACATATAAATATTGCATAAACATCATCATTTCAGCCATAAAGCGTCCACTGCTGAACATAGACCTCCGCCAAAGATATCCATCTGGTTTGAGGTTTTCGTTGAGCATTAGTTCCACTATGGAGTTCAGTTATTTGGTGCTGCGGTCGACTCTATCTTCCAGGGCGTAAACATGTTGAACAAGATTGTTTATCTTTCCTCCGAGTTCTTTCATATCTTTCTTAAACCCAGCCAGTCCCTCGTTAGTATTCTCTGATAGCTACATCTTCGTATTGGACATTGCCATTTTCATATTTTCCATTGTGGAGTTTACATTTTTCAATTTTGCTTTCATTTTTGTTTCCATATTTTCCATTCCGTAGTTTACATTTTTCAATTCGGCTTCCATATTTGTTTCCATCTGCGGCATTCCAGAATTCATTTTATTTCCCATTATGTCCACCTTGGCTAACATTTGTTTCACCAAATCGTGCTTTTTGTCGCACTCTTGACACCAATTGTGACAACTTTACTTTTTAACCATTTCTTTTTTATTAAAACACCGGACTGACACGATGCAAAAGCACTGTTGAACAATAACAAATACTACAGGAAGAAAAGTTAGTAGATAAAGCCGTGTGAATGTAATACGCATTTCTGTTTTAATCATATAGATACGAATTGTTCATCGAAGAGGGAGTACTGAAAGAAAGGTGATTGTGTTTAGTAAAAGAAATCTGAGTACAAAAAACAGTTTGAATGTTATACGTTTTACTTTATGCTACTAACCTCCTTCAACGTAATGTCATATCGGACGGTAAATGAATGAAATGGGTGAAATGATGTTCAAATAAGCCCGAGGTTCATGCATATGAAGTTACCTGACCTTCATCTTCTCAGGATGAGGGAAAAGCTCGGAAAAATACATTATACGGATAACTTACCCTAAGCGATATTCGAACTCGTGACCTCTTGGACGTAAGGCAGACACGCTAACCATCATGATACTAAGCGGGCTATGATTTACGTTGCACTTATATTTCAAATGTATAGAAAAATGTATGGATTGTTTGCAGAAGAGGGAGTAGAGAAGGATGTGTGAATACGTTATGTAAAAGAAAAGGGAGTAGAGAAAGCAATGTGAATACAATATGTTACACGGTTATGGTTCACATAAAAACCTTCTCCATGAAAAAATACTTAGATATGCCAATTTTCATGGCAATCGATCAAAGAGTTTTGGAGTTTACTCACTCTTCAACATACAATAATATAGGCATATATATGCGTAGATATGTATGGAGTATCTCAACGATAGAGAAGAACATGTCAATTGTTACTTAAAACAGAAGCGCTAGAGGAAATAGTGTGAATGTAATACGTGGCATTTCTATTTCAAACATGCAGGAAATTGTATGAATTATATGTTGAAGGGCGAATAGAGGAAGAATGAGTAGGAGAAACTGTGTGAATGTAATATGTTGCATTTATATGTCAATCATAGAAAATTCTATGAATTTTATGTTGAAGAGCGAACAGAGTATGTGTGAATGTGTTACGTAAAAGAAGAGCGAGTAGTAAAATTAATGTGTGGAATATATGGAATAACATAAGCACAATTCCAAATATTTATAATGGCTGCATAAATTAGCTCCTAAAGGGGAAGCAAATCCAGCTTTCCACATTGAAATATTTGGGAAACAAATTTCTGAAAGGAAGCTTTCTAGATATATATTTAAAGTGTCCCTTCCTGGTGTTTGCCAGGACTCAGGGAAACCTGTAAAAAAAAGTCGGTCAAGAATGACGATCTAGATATTATTTGAACCACGGACCTCCCGTTACCATGGAGCAATCTGCTTCCCCACCACTACCACCTAACAATGTTTGGCTTTAACAAGCTTTTCACCGCCTTCTAATACAGATGTTTTTGCACTAGAGCGTATCTATGTATGTCACTCCCACATGTTGGATACGGTGTTCTGGTTTTTGGAAACTAGCCTAGCAACTTCGTGGAACACCTTCACAATATCACAACGATATGCAAATTAATCTGGGGGTATGAAAAATTCAGCTGACAAATGCGGATCGTGCATGAGCACCTAATTCACCGTGTTAAATGTACCTAATTACCCTAAACAGCCTTTCGTCGCAGTTGAGTTGGATCATAACGTTAACCACACCCCTTGGCACTTTGCCCCGATCATTCGCCGAAATGCCGCAATGTGATGAGTTCTTTACAAGGAGCGTTGGCCAAAATATCGGTCCCGTTATGTTGCCATTTCATGGAAACAGTGAAGAATGCATATAGTACCTAAAAAAATAAACTAGTGGATGTGAAATTGTGTTTCTTTTAATACCTAAGTGCCTTATTTGATGATTTAATTTCTAATTACTTTCATATATTACCTTTTCAAACGTACGATTCGAAATTTTAGTACAAGTTTCAAGTTTTTACCTGTTGCATTTCTATAGCCCCCTTTAGCCTCTTTGACTCTACCGGGGGCCTTGACTTGAGAAACAATTGACGATGTTGTTACTCGCTGAACAGTACAGTTTCTGAACGTTCATTTTTATCATCTTTAACATTAAATACACTTACATTCATTCTCACACTTTGTGAAGCTAGGGAATTATTCAGGTTAGACAAAATTCTAAATCCCAGTCAGGAATCAAGCCAGGGACTTCTGGGTTGAGAAGCCAGAACCCTGACGACTTGACCGCAGACTGAAACAATAGTGGGTTAAAAAAATGACAAGACAACCTTATATGTATTATTTTCTCTGCTAAGTTTGTATTCCACCCAAAAATTCGATGTCGAGATTTCACTGGAAATGTTTTGAGGTCCCCTCATTCCAAAGAAGCATTTTTAGAATTAGCATGCGTGTGTTTGTGTGTGTGTGTGTGTGTGTGTGTGTGTGTGTGCGTGCATGCGTCTGTGGAAAGTATAACTCAAAAACGAAAAGTCGATTAAAATCTAAAGTTGGTATTAAACCTTAAGATCAGGAGGCGACACGAAGATTTGGAAGAAAATTTCTCCACCCTAAACTATCCTTTACGTGGAAAATGTTTCAAAAATTTTGATTTTCTCTAAAATGGATTTGGATGACAATGTCATTTGTTTAAGATACTTTATGGCAAATGAAATGTGTTTTTTAATTTTCTGGCTATAGCGCATGCGCTCCTGTTTACTCTAGATTACTTGCACAACTAATAAACCATAAGAGATAGACCAAACTTTACTCTACAAAAATGTAGTTCTTGCTAAAACACAATTTATGTCCACATGAGTGTTTTTGTATAGTACAACATTTCGGAGATGTTCCTTGTTCTTTGTGTGAGCTTTGGAACACAAACATTCGTCAAATGGAATATCGTTATTCAATTTTTATGTTAGCCGTGCAAAGACAACGGAATATCAAAGCTTTAAAAGATTTGACTATCGCTCAAAGTTAACTGTATTCCCATATACTCCTGCACCTACAAGGAAATAAGGAATAAGATAATTTGTACAAATGTTTATCCCGACTAACTCAAGAAGATAGAGAAATGGAGTTTGTAAGAATGGTTAGTACAAGAGTAGACAAAGTCATGTGAGTGAAACACGTAAGATCTTTTGTTTACTTTGTTTACTGCCTTCTAATGCAAACATGTTTATTGGTTCTGTGGATTGAAGACGGCGTTACCGAATAAAACAAAATTTAACACTTAGAATACATAAAATGAGATGTCTGACTGTCTTCAAAATTGCCCGTCTCATGAGTTGTTAGAAGTAACTCATTAGTTAAGACATATCAGTGAACCCAATAACCTAATTGGAGTGAAAGAAACAAATTGGCTGATGTATGTTTTTTAAAGTCTGTACAAATGATCTCTAGACGTCTATTAAGCTGTGTATATAAGGAAGAATATTGACAAGGAAAAAGCGGCCAAGCAGCTTAGAATATGTAGTTAATGAGGAACAATCGACTGCGTCACAGAATCTTCAACACAACCTGATACTGCTTTGTAGCCATAGTTCAGACTTTAGCGTTGAGTTGGTGTGCGTCTGATAGAGAAATACCTACTCGGCGTAGGAGGACAGACTGTGGGTGGGTCCTGACAGCCAAGGCAGCACTTTTGAAGAGCAGCAACGCCAGGCATCCTCTAGTAAGGCGCGTTAACCGCTGTCCCTGCTGCTGCTAAGCGAATTTGGGGACTGGTAAACTGTCCAGAACAAAGAGAAACAAAGGGATACTTGTGAAAGACTGGATCGATGCCTTGCTCCTTTGTGAAAAAGGATAGGCCTGTACGATCACCTTTCCTACACGATTAAACCATCCGGTGTGCGGGCACAAAGCAACGGCGCCGATCATTTGCAGCGTTACCGACACCCCTTTCTGAGATACTTCTTTCTGAAGAAAATGCACACAAAAGCCTCGCTGTGTTAGAAACAAACTACATAGTTTGCTCATATGTGTCCAAAACAGGCGAATAGACCAAAAATTCACAGTTTCAGTAATGTTGATTTTTACTTTCTCTACCTACGTATAGTAAGTATTGTATTCCAACCAAAAATTTGATGTCGAGATTTCACCGCAAATATATGTTGTGAGGCACCCGAATAAAAAAGGCATTTTTAGAAAACAAAAAAGTCTGTGTATGTGTCAGTCTGAAAGTCTATGGGCAGCATACCTGAAAAATAAAAAGTCAGTTAAAAACCAAGTTGGCATTTAAATGTAACATCTTTCAAGAGTGTGGCAGGCAGATTTTCAAGAATATTGCTCCACTCTAAGCTACCCTTTACACGGAAAGTTTTTCCAAGATTTTGATTTTCTCAAAAATGGCTACAAAGATTTTTATTAAAATGACATGTTTAAAATACCTTTATGGCAAATGAAATGTATACTTTTAATTTTCTGGCTATAGCCTATGTAGTCCTAATTACTCTTGATGACTTTTACATAGCTGCTAAACCGTAAGAGATAGACCAAATTTTACTATAAAAATGTAAATCTCGTTGAACCATGCCAATTATGTCCAAATACATTTTTTTAAAACTTTTATGGAGTGAGCCAACTCACAGATATTCATTGTTATTTTTATGAGTTGTATATTACTTAAAATTTTCTCAAATGGAAGATCTTTATTGATCTTTTTGTCTCTTGGCCGTGCAAAGAGAACGGAACTTCAGAGCTTTAAAAGATTTGACTATCGCTCAAAGCCTACTGTATTTCTATATTCTCCTTTCACGTACAAGGAAGTATTAAGATAATTTCTAAAGATGGTTATCTCAATTAACATGAAAAAGATAAAGGAATAAGTGTGTATAAGAAAGGTTAGTACAGGAATAGAGAAAATCATGTGAGTGCAACACATCAGATTTTTAATTTTCATGTTAAAATAGGTGTTTTATTTGAATCCAATGAGTAGATAGTCTCAATTGCGAAGTATTCCAAAAACTGGCAGCTAAGCATGGATATTTCTAATTCCAGATAAAATGTAAAATTAATATCGCGTCTAGCTTTAACATAAAGTATCGCGTTAACCCTTGATAGGCTATAAATATATTACTATACGGATATCTATAAAATATTCCGCTTAAAGGGAAAGAGACCTCAGGTAAACGCTAATATTTAAGGGGAAGATGGCTAGTTTTGGGTAAAAAAATATCAATTTTGTGTTTTTTGCCGGTTTTGCAAGTTTAAGCCCTCTTTTATAATAATCTAATCTTTTTAACCCTAAAAACGTGCCAGAATTGTCTGTAAAATAAATCTAAATGTCCAATGATGGGTAAGAGTGAAACAAATAATAATTCATTAAAATGTTTTTTAAAAATATGGAAATATCTATATGATATAAAAAGTCAGCAGATTAAAAAATGTATTTATATGTGTTCAAAATTTCACGCTTATAAAGTAAATAGTTCATCTAAAAACTGGAGTTAAACTTCTTAAAATTAACATTGCAAGCATATATTTTACAACCTCCCCTTGATTTGGATTCAGGTCTTCTCAAAGTTATTTCTCTGCATACATTTATCCCATTTTCTCAGAAACCGCCTATTCTATAGTGATGAAACCTTTACCACTCATATTCATTATGCATTTTTTTAAAAAAAAAACATGAACATCATATCTATGTAATATAAAAAGGCAGTAGAATTAGAAAGCACATATGTACATATATAAGTTCATACTTCTAGAGCTTCTGTTTGAAAAGTGGAGTTAAACTTTTTAAAGTTAACATTGCAAGCATGGAGCTTATAACCTCTCCTTAAGCAGCTGTCAATATTAAAACAGCAAGTCCCAGATCTGACTAGAGGAACAGGCAGAATGTGAAATTCATAACTCTAAACTGTGCTTCCATTCATTATCGAAACAAATATGTCCACTTTCTGCAAGTGTTACATTCAACACTGTTTCGAAAAATACCATCTTTTATGGAAATTTTCACATTCCTTCACATTTTATAATATTTGTCATTTTTCACTTTTAAAATTAATTTTCGTTAACAATGAACCGGACTTGCGAGGTACCTTCTTTCTGTAAAACACGTTTATAGAATCCAAGCCACTCTCTCCAGGAAACGGGTATGACAAAAAAAAAAAAAAAAAAAAAAAGCATCACACTTTCATGAAGTCGGGTACAATTGGGAAAATGTAGCACTTCCTCCGTGACTAACGAGATAGACAGGCTGCGGCGCGAACTGCAGTGACGTAATTGTCCTAGTCCGGCCATTGCCCAATGAAGTAAAACCACAATTACTTAATACATTCTATTCTAAACAACTAAAAATTGCTCGTTGAATTCATAAAAAATAGAGTTTTATCATGATGGTATACAATATTAGGCCTGTATCAGATGTCCATGACTACATAACTCCGATGCGCGCCGTAGCCTGTCTTTCTCGTTAGCCATAATTTCCTCTATGTGACCTCGCATATAAAATTAAACGCCTTAGCTTCTTGAAGGTTGACATATCATAATTAGTACCAAGTAAGGGCAAAATAAACAGCAACTTCTTTTTCTTTGTAATTTAAAGAGTTTCACAGTGATTAACATTTTTAAATTTATGTAACTTCTTGTTACCTTATTTAATATTTTGTTATTGTTAAAACGTCTCAAAACCAATTTCTTGAACTAATTATATGAAGTTTAGTCCAAACCTCTAAAGTATAAGTTTTTCGTAATAATTGGAAATTGTTTCCTTGTATTTTTATAGTTTGACAAATGCTTCTGTATATTTTGCCTATCTCTAAACATAACAAGAGGGCCGACAAACAGAGATATTTCTGCTATAATTTTTAATATGCTTGAGATACTTAAAAGAAAGCATGTATCAGTCAAGTCATTACACAAGCAATGGCATAAAATAATTTACTAGAAACATTAAGAAAAGCAAGTTCAAGTAACAGGAATGGTATCTACACTTAAACACAACGTTATAATCAAACAATGGGATATATGTACACGTTCTGTTGGAGTATAGAAGAACAGAGAAAGCGCGAGAGACAGTGGGAGAAATCAGTTCCAAACATAAACCTGGGTAACAGAGAAGGAATGTAAAAGACAAATCCTTGAACCTAATAACGGTGACGTCAAGAAACTGGCACGTAGAAAGGAGTTCTGAAGATTTTCAGCAGGCCTATTATTAAACTACAAGTTTTATCCCACTGCCAACATCATATAATACAGCTGTCGTTTTATGTTTTTGAAATTTATTACATTTGTAAATGATAAATGATAAACATGGACGTTTGTTATCTACTGAAAAGATAAAATACAAAATAAAATTTATTGCTTGCAGTCACTAAAGATTTGCTACCGCATGCCTTATTTTTATCGAGAAAAATCAGGCAATTTGCATTCATTTTACATTATCTGCTCAGCGTTCAACAAAATATTCAAAAAATACATTATTATTCTATTTTATATTGTTTACATACATAAAGCTGTATTAAATAGTTCGTTTGCAAACATACGAAGAATTCATTTAACTAAAGGTATAGTAAAATCTTTTCAAACCCATGTGTTGGCTTTGAATCATAAAAAGAAGTTATAAGTTAAAGTTGAGGAAAGAATAAAATTAGAAAAGTCGAATCACTAATAATGAATATCTCGGAATAGGCAAAGGGCACATCACAGTAAAAAAAAAAATGTGAAAATCAAGTTTGTAGATCTAAATGTGACATCGATGTAAATTAATACGCAGAAAAAAATAATTTTTGTATGCTTATATTCACTTATAGATGCAGTTATTTGAAGAACCCTCGGTTCCAATAAGTTTAAACTTATGGTAAACCCATAAAACAGTATTTCTGAAAAAGTTAATTTTCTTTTTCAAAATTCTACTTTCATAGTAACATTTGCTGTTTATAGTTTTAAACAAATTAGCTAAATTTGTGTAGTACATAATATTCCAATTTCTAAATTGTATATAAAGTATGGCAAAACTGCTTCATCCATTTTGAAATACATATGAAGGTTTAGCAGCTTAGAAAATGTGATTTTCATGGATTCAATTAGCCTTAGAGAAAATGGTACCTACATACATGTAGAAAATTATAAGTTATGAGAAAATGCAAAATACTAAAAAACCAGAAAAGGGCAGACAGGTGGAGCTTGTTATTTAAATACGATTTTCACAATAAAATGTAGAACAACCCACATATCATATATAAATGGATGTGGAAAAGCATTGAAATTTCAATAGTGTTAACAAAAAGCAATCGTTTTTTGTCTGAGAAATACAATGTGGCCATAACGAAACAAACATTTTTGGATATAAATGGTGTCTTTTAAGGAATTTCATGTTTTTGTGTTGTAAGAGTAATTTATCTTTCAAGGCTTGTCAACTACACGAAAATCATTCAAATGAGGACTTCACAGGCTATTCCCAGAAAACTCAAGATGTGCATTTTAATTATCATGAAATTAACTCAAATATATGGTACTTTAATCAAAAGCATCAGTCAATTTTGAGAAAATCAAAAGTAACGATAAGGGTTGTGTAAAGAGTAGTTTGAGGTGATGGAATTTTCTTTAAAACCTTAGCGTCATATTCTTGGAAGACACTGAACTTAAATACTAAATTTTCGTTTTCGAGTTAGGCTGCTCACAACATACACACACACGCACAGCCAATTTTCAAAATGGCTTTCACGTGGAATTAGGGAGCCTCAACACATGTCATTGCGTTAAAATCTCATTGTTAATTTCTTTTTTCTGGAATACAGTGCCTCCCCTAATTATTATAGGAAGGCAGTAAAGACCATACAAAGTGATAGGCATTTATTGCCGTATTTAGGCAACATATAATAGTTTTATGATGAGATACATCAGAATATATTTTGACCACAGAATCGAAATAAACTAAATGTGATAATTATAACTTACACAGGTGTTATGGCATTGCTATAAAAACCTATAATTCTATTCGCATTACATTACTCTGATGGTTGTTTTTTGCCTAAATATTATTTAAACATAAGTAAAACATACAAAAACAGACACAAGGGACATTTAGACCATGCTTGAGTTTTAAGAATACAATGCAACAAAATTGTATTTCTGTCCCACTTCGTTGCTGAGAAATAGTGTTCCAGAGACTGTGTACATCATTTTCAGACAATGCATAATCTTGAAGGTGTGTTTTGTTTATTCCACTAGAATCTCGAGTACCTTTATCTTATGGATATCTACTTCTCCGAAAGGAGAAGATACTGGATAGTTGGACGGAGATGTTTCCAGCCACTGGAGCACAGCACCACGGTTGGGTCCCTAATCCTGACGTCAACGATCCAGCCTTAACTGCCTTCTACCTGGAGTCCCAGATAGACAAGCACCAGGAAGAAATACTTACACAGCAGTGTCCATAGCAACCTCTCGCCAACTGCCGTCGCCTGCTCCTATAAACCTCAAGGTTGACACCATATAAATGAAAGTATACGAGGGACGTTAAGCTCTTGGCATAAGAAGAAAACCCCAGAATTCGTGTGTGGATCAGAGCAAGCCAAGAAAAATACCAAAACTACAGTGGCTGGCCCAACGAGAATCGAAGCCGGGAACTCCCATATATGACCCACACTCTTCAAACGCGAAGCCATCTTGCTCGGTGGAGAGCAGCAGCAACGGTGGCCAAAATAAGCTTTTTGTTAACCGTGAATTGGATACTAATGCTGAATAAATAAATGAACTCACATAAATTTCAGTATCTGCTTGAGACATACATACGCCATTAGCGTTCTAATTGGATCTTTGCATACCGAGTTCCACGCTGCCATGAGCCTCTACTTATGGTCATCGAAACAAATTTGTTCATGGAAAGTCTTCGCAAATTGAATGTGAAATATAGATGACAAGGGAGCAATAAATTCCATTATGAAAGTCTGCCAAGAAACGTGTTCTCCAATTCTCCAAATGGCGTCGGTGACATCAAATGCATCTTCCAACTTCCTCCTAGTTGGCAAAATTTCAAACTAGCCGCGCACTCAAATTAACGGCGCAGACGAGAGTCACAAGGGCTTGCGGTATATCTCAAGTATGCCCAGTGCATCGTCAAACAGTGCGGCAGATCTCTTGAAGATGAACACCAAACATTTCACCGCACTAATGGTTTCTTCCTCTTAGCAAGATGGCTTCCTTTACTTGTCTAAGTGCTCAATTTGACCAGTTGTTTTCCTCTACATAGTTCTGTATCGCCACTCCTACACCACACTAACGGAAACGAGTTAAAACTGAGCTAAAAACTTACGTCGTTAGCAAATATAAAACAACACAAGAAAAGTTAAGTAATATTTAACTAATGTTAAATAAATAAAAAGAAGATAAACAAATAAAAGCGCGCGGAAGGATTGCAGTAAATTCAATGTTAGAATAGAGCAATGTTAGAAATATCAAACAAGAACAAATATTAAAAAGTCTGACGTGTTGCACTCACATGACTTTCTCTACTCTTATACTAACCATTCTTACAAACTCTTATTCCTCTATGTTCTTCATGTTAGCCGAGATAAACATTTGCACAGATTATCATATAGCTTATTTTATTGTAGGTACAAGGGGGATATGGGAATAGAGTAGGCTTTAAGCGATAGTCAAATCTTTTAAAGCGTTCAAATTCTCTCTTTGCACGGCTAACATACGAAAAATGAATAACGATATTGATGTGACGAAAGTTTGTTTCCAAAACTCACACAAATGACAAGAAATATCTCCGAAATGGTTCACTATACCAGAAGTGCATTGATACATAAATTGTGTGTTTAAGCAGAGATTACATTTTTTGTATAGTAAGATATGGTCTACCTGTTACGGTGTGCAGTTATGCAAAAGTCATCCAGAATAAGCAGGAATACGTGGTCTATAGGCAGAACATTAAAAAAATACATTTTATTTCTCATAAAAATCTCTTAAACTAGGCATTTTAATCAAAATCGTTAGAGCCGTTTTCAAGAAAATCGAAAACTTTTCCATGTAAAAGGTGATTTAGGGTAGAGGAATTTTCTTCAAAATCTTCGCGTTAAAAGATATTAAACTTAAATACCAACTTTGGTTTTTAACCAAACTTTCGTTTTTGAGTTATGCTGTCCACAGATTTATGTACACAGACACACACAAGCGCGCGGACCTTTTCCTAAAAATGCTTTTTTGGATTCAGGGGACCTCAAAACATATATTTCCGGTGAAATCTCGACATCGAATTTTTGGGTGGAATTCGATACTTTGTCTACTTACTATACGTAGCAGAGAAAGTAAAAAGACGAAGGGATATCTAGGTTAATGTATAGTAGGCTATTACAAGATGTAAACATTATAACATTTTACTAACAATAAGGAAGGATCTGTGTTTAACAGAAATGAGGATAAGGCAAGAAACGGTGGGTATTAGGCGGGAGCTGTCTTGAAGCAAAGGGATAACAAATTAAATTATAGGAAACTGCGGAGAATATTAAGAATGGAAACGCTAACAACGTGGGGATATCTTAGTCAGTCAAATTCAGTCAAGCAAATTAAAATGAAATCAAAGTAGTATAATAATTACATATTTGTATAGCTCTAACTTGCTGAAATATAGAAACTTATGGAAATAAAGTAAAGTTTGTCTCATGAACTAGTAGATTAAAATCTATGGCACTAGGAAACAGGAACTAGGCGTGAAATAAAGAATTTCTCTAGTTCAGTTTCTGACAGTGTCCAAAAGGTACTGTTTTGTCTCAGACGAAGACACGAAGATTCATATTCATTCATCGGCAGAAAATGCAGTTTATCAAATGTTAGGGTCAGTGGTAAGTTAGTTAAGTAAGGGTAAGTTGGAATACAACTATAAGCTAAATTATTGACAACTATGTTTAACAATTTTATTTGGAATTAGGATTAGCGAATATGAAGTTTTGTATTTGGGAGTAGCGTTGTAACGGTGCTCAATTATATGGTCAACAACACTTTTATAAATCGGATAATGGCAAAAGTTAGAGATAAATTTCAATACAAAATAAAAGTACTATTGAAAAATATCCATAAACGCATCGAAAATATGAAGAAAAGCGTCCAAAAGGTATGAAAACTCGATATCTAAAATTTTAAATCTTTAGTTTCAGGTTTATCACCCCTAAAAGTTTAAAACAAATTTGGACCGCTTGTCTATTGTCTTCCCGGGACCTTTGCAAGTCTCATAGGCAGTTGCAGAGAGTTTCGAAGGTGCGCTAGGCAAACAATCTAGCAGCACGTGACGGACTGACGAAAAGTTTGTCACAAAGTTGAAAAAAGGAGCAAGATCCCCATTTAAAGGTAACCAAGTATAAAATTACAGTGACCAAGGCGTAACCGAGCCAAGTTAACCTATTCGCGACGAGATACACGAGAGGAGGTTACTCAGTTCATTGTAATTTTTTTTTTCGCTGCTCTAAACTTATTATCCTCTATCGTGCATAAAATAGTATGCGATACACATGATATAGTGCAGAAACTGTCATTTTATATTTTCAGATGTCTTCCTCGGTTTATACAGATGCAATCACTGAACTCGTGTTGCAATATACCAGTTTCTCTTTCCTGTTCTGCCATCAAACCATATGCAGGAATATAATTCTTTTTCTTGTTCAATATTGTTCCTTTTTATTTTGATGCTGTGACCCATGTCTTAATTGCAATTGTTTCCCACATTATATTCATAGTGCGGAAGAAATCACAGCGCGTTTCATTGTTGGATGAATGCAACCAGTCAAATAAATACAAAATTGTTTTTAAACAAATTATTACCCTGCGGTAATAATTATTATATGCTTGAATAAGCAATGCAGATTTGCTTGCCCCAGTGATATCTTTCCAATATAAAATTAATTTTACAGATATGTTTCCATCGATATTTACTTAAATACAAATAAACAGTTCTGAGCATGCAAACTACAAGGCAATAATGAATTAATTTCCGGGGTTTCAAAATCTTCCTTAGCATTCGGTATTTACCTGTTAAACTTTAGCACACACATTTCTCATGCAAATTATAACTAAAATAATCACGTTCCTTCATCATAGGTGTTGGAAAGATATCCTGGTGTAATCAGAGATCTCTCACCGCCATTGATTTTTTAATCTTTAACACTGAAATTGACTTAACCACACCTATAGATACGTATTATTCCCTTCAGATCAAACCTAAGAATATTATCACACAAGGGTATCGCTTTTATTAATATCCTTGTAAAAATTTACTTTAACACACGCTTTATGGCTATGCAAATAAAACAATACTTTGTCTGTACAAAAAATAGAGAATTAAACGCGGGCCAATAGGTCATTTAGATTTTAAAGCAACCAACGTCACATCCTTTAACTACGGTTATAAGGCAGAAATTTTAAAAGTTTAGTGCATTCCAAGTTGACATTTACGAAATTGCTGATTCTGAGTAAGCTTTCTTAGAAATTTCTTTGCACTCGATCTTCGTTTGTTTCCTTCTCATCGAACTTATTCTCTGTGAGAACATTTTGATTTACATTCCGGTTCTTGTCAAGAATGGATCCCGTTTTGCTGAAATCTATTCAAAGGATTTCTGTGTGAAGCACACGAACAGCAAGGAATTTCTCTATAAATTGCATCTCATTTCTTTATAACGCTTTGTAACCACCCAATTTCCCGTGAATGTCACAACTGCCCTAAACCCATTCTGTCTGTATGGAAATATGAGTAAAAACATGTTTACAACTATTTATCTTAACACTAAGTGGACAGAAGAATGAGCATTGTATCAGTAGTTTAGTAGAAGCATGGTAGAGAAGGTTATGTGAATGTAACACATCAGACCTTCTTCATTTATTTCTTTTTCCTTTATTTACTTTTCCTTCTCTCTTTCTTTCCTTCTATTTTTCTTTCTTTCCCTCCCTCCTTTGTTTCTTTGTTTGTTTGGTTGTTTGTGTTTCTTTATTTGTTTCTTTATTTGTTTCTTTCTTTCTTTCTTTCTTTCTTTCTTTCTTTCTTTCTTTCTTTCTTTCTTTCTTGCTTTCTCTCTTGCTTTCTCTCTTGCTTTCTCTCTTGCTTTCTCTCTTGCTTTCTCTCTTCCTTTCTCTCTTGCTTTCTCTCTTGCTTTCTCTCTTGCTTTCTCTCTTGCTTTCTCTCTTTCTTTCTTTCTTTCTTTCTTTCTTTCTTTCTCTCTCTCTTTCTTTTTTTGTTGGCCTCTTTCTTTGTTCCCTTCATTATTTCTTCTTTGCTTTCCTTCCCTCCTCCTCCTTCTTTGTCTCTCTTCTTTCCTGTCAGTTTTATCAGCTCAAGATTTGCGTCGGTTGGAGAATAACATACGAGGTATAGCTAAGTTGCAGTTGATGGGCGGACTTGGCAAGAAGACATGGTGTTTAAGAAGATGATAAACGTTATCACATGGAGCAATTCGCTTTAGGTATTTATTTCGATTGCGATCCATTTTAAAAAGGGAGCTGGTATGAAGGTGGCAGTTAATCGGCAGTTTATGCCGGTGCTTTACACGACCCGTCATAGATGGTATCACCAAGTAACACCAGGTAGTAATTAGGAATCCCGATTACGATCAGCAACAGCCGAAATGCAAAGTGGGACGAAACTGACTGACCGACCTGCGTGTGCGATGATAGAAATCAAACCCCAAGGGCATGACAGCGTTTTGAATAAACAAGTCACCAGGTCCTTAACAATATACCCACCCAGCCTTTTTTCAATCTCTCTACTGTAATAGATATGTGTGCTTAACTCTTCTTTAGATTTTTTTCCCAAAAGTGACTTAACTTAAAATGACGTTTCTTGTAGATTGATTTAAACTTCTGCTTTTTACATCAAAGAAATGCTTTTTGTTTAAATATGCAATACTCAAGCTGAATGCTAGTGAAATCATGGATACCTTTTTATACAGTTACAAATTATCCACATAAAGGTGACCTCATACAGTACCACTACGTAGATCTCTTGTACACAGCTAAGAACCGCTAGAACAAACAAATGGGGAGAACTGACACACGGACGGTGTCATTTCCTGTACATCGTAGTTTTAACCGTGTCCACTCTGCTACACACCGGTTAGCTACCAGGCCACGCTTCTGCTGTTATCTATCTTTCTCAGACAACCCTCAGTCCCTGAAAGTGTGTCAGTGGTGGAATCATGTCGCATAACAAGGTAAAACAAATACTTCAAAGCCGAATGGAAACTTAAGTACTTTTGTGCTGCTGGTAAAAATAAAACACTCGGTTCACTATGCCAAAAGAAAATGTACCTAAGGTAATCACAATCACACAATCATAAAACCAATACAAAGTGTTTCTATTCGGTTCCACCACTGCACGCTTTGAAACGTATCAGTGTGTGTAACCATATGCAAACAGAACCGTAAAGGAGAGGTGGTCTGCATTTAGTGATGGTGTAAGTGGAGAGGGTAAATACTCCATTGCATTCCTGTCACCCCTATTTCCCATGCCTGCCCTAGGAGGAAGGATGAACTGAAGGAACTACAGGAGGCAAGATCGCAGGCAGTACACAGAGACGCACGGAAGTCACTAACAATTACTGGCTTAAAGACTCGTCCCAATGCTGGAGCTGCTTAGAGATGGCGATGAAGGAGCAATCGGCCAAGCAACCCTCTAGTGCCCGCGGAGAGCAGTTCTTCCTCCCACGTGTACACGGTGAAGTAATTTCAATGCTTTTATGGGAACGTTACCTTTTAACATAAAACTGTTATATTACCAACATTTGAAGTTACAGGAAGGTCAACCTTTAATTAAATCATGTTTATCACAGCCCCTGAAGACACTATGACGTGAGTCACTTTATCCACATGTAGTTTGTTGCTTTATTCATCTACTGAGTATTGTGATTATTAACAGAGGTTCTATATTTTTAACATGCTAGTTTGGTGAAGGGCTTTGCAACAGGTAGGTGGTGTTTTCTAGTCTTAGTTTTGTTTTCCTCACTGCCGCAGATGGTAAGAAAGTTGATATGAAATATGTTTTGTTGTTATAATTACTGTATCAACATCATTATCTATATCCGGCTATTCTGAAGGCAACCCATTAGTCATGGCATAAGATGTGGTTTTGTCGAAGTTGTCGACGCAGTGCCATGTAATCGAGGATTACTTTCTGAAGTTAAAGCACAGACTACTACGTTTTTTATATGTTTTCCTGACCTTATCAATGTTAATTTTGGAAATCTTATATGACTGTATTACTTTTCTGAACGCTTGGTTCCTGTTTCCATATCTCTAACACGAAACCACTGGAAGGTTTCTTTCATCGGCAGTAGTTTTGTTAGTCTAATGTAAAATTATTGTCTATTGAAATTGAAAGAAAAATGAAAATTCAATAAACAAAAATGTTTGAGAAAAAAAGAATTTCAACATTTAAAGGAATTATTCTTTAAAATAAGTAATTCTCAACTACCAAACTTTACTATTAATAACCAACTATTCAAGATATTTTTGGAGGCAGCCCTAAACAGTGGAATGACTCTTGTCGATATATGTGCATTACATTGAAAGTTCGATTCATTCGCTCATTGCTCTTCGCTGATGATCAGGTAATTATCGCACAAGATCCACATCATTTAAATTTATGATCAAAAGCTAATTTATTGCTGAAATTTAGGGGGTCTTGTGATAAATATTACAAAGACAGAATGTTTAGTAAGTGGTGGGGATGGTAGGAATTTGAAATTATCTATGATACACTAAACTCAGTGGAGCATTTTAAATATTTGGGATCGGTTCTCCACCAATCTGGTACATGTTTTATAGATGTAGAAAATCGTGTCATGCAGGCAAGAAATGCTACAAAACAACTTAACGTGTGCTTTGGAGTAGGGATGTAAACAAAGAAAATTATACTTGATGTGATTTTGGAGAGTATCCTGACTTATGGAGGAGAACGCTGGACTCTGACAGAAAGACTTACGGACCACGTTACATCTGTATAGGAAGAGTCTATGTATATCCCGTGTGAAGAGGGCCAGAAATTACATTATTATGGAACATATGTACATTAGGGCGTTATCGATCGTCTGGAATGTCGAAGATTTTGGACACGTTTAGAAAATGCCTGAGATACGATGGCCTAAGAAGATTTTGAATTGGTCACCTCCAGGAAGGAGCAGACGACTCAGGGAGATGAGGAGTTGCTGAGGCCATAGAAGCTAGAGGATTGCAAAATGGCTGTTGAAATGACCGCCAACAATGGAAAAGGGGAATAAAAAGAAACCTCTAAAATTGGAAACGATTTGTGCGATGTATCTTTATTAATAAAAGTGGAAACGCCTTAAAATGTAATTGTTTAATATTCTGGAATTTTTTTTCAGATAGGTATCATTTGAATCTTGATAAAATATTACATAGAGAATTGTATTTCCCGTGACAAGTTCAAGTTTTTATTTTCTCGGTAATAAAACCTATGTGCGGATGTTAAATATTTAGCTGTACATTTGTATAACATTCAAGATTGTCCCAAAAACGCGTGAACATTTTAACAACATGCCCAGCAGCGTCCAGGCACTTCGGTGAACAACTGCAGTAATGTCGTGTACTATCACGGTACCCACAGGGAATACTCTGCATGTTATTTCAGTTCCTTCCTCGGTTCAGCTAGTGTAGGCGGTTTTCTTCAGTACACCACATTTTGTAAGATTCCCAAAGGTAAAAGGCCAGGAGTCAAAGGAACGTGCAGGGAATTCAGAACGGTAGCGCGTAGCTTGACAGAAATGTGTACCTAGCTTTGTACATCTGTTGACTCATCATGACTAAACCAAATGTCCAACTACTGACATTTGTATACACACCACATACTGATGCCTAAGGTTCTGTAAAGTTTAAAAATTGGGATAAAGGATTGCTATGTATGTTTTTCATAGTCTAATATTGCGTTCCTATTATTATTCATTTTCTCTCTTATAGCATTGTTTCCAAATGTTTTCCATTCTTCAACATTTCGCTGGTCTTAGAAGATCCATTTCATTCATATAGGTAAGTTTTGATTCTAAATTTTCACTATTGTATTATATATTTGCAATTTATTCTTCGTATTTCTGTGTCTCTTCCACAAAACACTATTCAGCATTGATATTATAATTGATGTTATTGATTCTATTCTTAGTGTCATTTTCCTGTTTGTCGTCTTTATTTATTTTTCTCCCAAATACTTAAATTCTTCCCATTCACTAATACAGCCTTCTTGTTCTTTCAGAATTTAATATTTGTTCCTGTTCCACATCCCATATAAAACGTGTGTTCTAAATTTTTGTCAGTCCTCCATTTTTCATTTTCTTCTAATAATTTTCTAAGCATAAAATGATCGGAATATTAAGGAAAGAGGGGGACCTATTGCAGTAGTTGCTTATCGACTGAGGGAAACCACGAAAAAACCTTGGACCAGAATGCTCGGACAGACGAGAATCGAACTGGAGCCTCATGTGTTGAAATTAATTTTGTCCGTTATTGTGTTCTAAATGTTAGGACAATCACCTTAATCTTTACATACGTGGTTTTTTTCTGTGGGTGTTAACTTTGTCATGCATTCCAGGCTACTTTAATCATCTGGTTTAATGCAGGGCAACATGAACCAGCATTTAATTTCGATGTCCTTTCAATTATTATTGTTACTAACCTGCAATTTCCTCTTCTGTATACATAACAACATTCGAGAGGTAGGGAACCTGTTTGTTAATAGCAGGATCTGAAAATATAGCTTCATTATCACATAAAACTGAGTGCAAGTGTGTGTGTGTGTGTCTGTGTGTACAGGAAATGTGGATGCTTTGGAAGCTATTGGGTCATGTGATCAAATGGGAGTGCGAGGAAAATAAAATTAATTGAATTAACGCAGTTAAGATATCGTTCAAACGAAGAAACATGGAAGCCACTCGAAGAAGTATTTGGGTAATGAAATAAAGAGCAAGAAGTAATTGTAGTGGACATTGATGTATAAGAATGACACGAAAGACACAAGTTTTCACTTCGATCTTGAGAAAGCTTATGTTTGCTCGCTCTCTTAGCTATAAAAACAATCTCATTTATTGAGATTAAAAACGCCTTTGCCTATCCCTGACAACACGTATAAGGAAGGCAAGAAGATGGAATACTTTATGCAAGAACATGAAAATAATGATTGACTTTGGGAAATATAATAGAAACCAATCTAGGCGTAAAACAAGGATGTCCGCTTTCACAAGCATTTTTAATATATACATAGAGGCAGGCATAGGGGGATGGTGAAGGATTACACTATAGGACTAAACATAAATAATATGCTTGTAAGCACTATGTTATATGCCGATGACCAAACTGTCTTAGCAAAATTAGAACACTACCTACAGGAAGCAGCCTTTCACTTACAAAAATGTATGGAGAAACATAATCTAAGTATATATCCCAGTAAGACAAAACGAATGCCATTTCAAGAGAAAAATCATGCAAGGTATACAACTAAGTTGGAAGAATAACAGAACAACTATCTTCTTTTAATTATTTTGGCTGCGATATTACATACTCAAAACAAAAAAACGTAGAATTTAAATTAATAAATTTCAGAGGATACGCGAAACAATATGACGAACGCCAAAAAAATAAAGCATTCTACAAAACAATAGCTTTTCTTCTTATCTTATGGATGTGAAAATTATTCCTTAAATAGAAAAGAAAAAGTCTGATGTGTTGCACTCACATGAATTTCTCTACTCTTATGCTAACCATTCTTACACTCTTATTCTTCTATCTTCTTCGTGTTAGTTGAGACAAACATCTTATTGTACATTTTCTTGCACGTGCAATGGGAATATGGGAATAAAGTAGGCTTTGAGCGATAGTCATATCTTTTAAAGCTTTCAAATTCCGTTCTGTTTGCACGGTTAACATAAAAAATGAATAGCAATGTTCCATTTGAGAGAAGTATTTCTCCAAAACTTTACACATATGGCAGTGAATATCTCCGAAATGGTTAACTTTACAAAAAATGTATTTGTACATAAATTGTGTATTATAGCGACATCTATATTTTGTGTATAGTAAGATTTGGTCTATCTTTTATGGTTTACAAGTTATTCAAAAGTCACCCAGAGTAAACAGGACTGCATAGACTATAGCCAGAAAATTCAAGATATAGATTTCATTTGCCATAAAAATATCTCAAACATATGACATTTTAATCAAAATCGTTAGAGCCATTTTCAGTAAAATCAAAATTTTCGAAAAAATTTTCCATCTTCCTATTTCATCCTTGAAAGGCATTAAACTTAAATACCATCTTTGATTTTTAATCGACTTTTCGTTTTTGAGTTGTGCTGTCCACAGACTCACACGAACGCACGCACGCACACACACACACACACACACACACACACACACACACGAACCGTTTTCTGAAAATACTTTTTTGGATTCAGGGGGCCTCAAAACACACATTTCCAGTGAAACCTCGGTAAAGAATTTTTGGTGGTATACAATACTTGTTCTACTATACGTAGTACAGAAAGTAAAAATCTAACAGTATTTAAACTAAACGATAGAATACAAGAAAAATGAACGAAGATTGTACTCTCACGTTAGTAGAATGTAAGAAAATGGACTACCAAGAATACTCCGAAACTGCCAACCAAAACGCCAAAGAATGCAGGAAGACCAATTACTAGATAAACTGACCTTATCCCTGAAGTAGGCCAAATGGCCTTAACCCTGTAGTTGAAGAAGAAGAAGCAGAAGAAGGAGGAGGAGATGAAGAAGAAGGAGGAGGAGGAGATGAAGAAGGAGGTGCTAAGCCCCCTTCTGAACCTTGTCTATTCTTTCCTGTCCATCAATCTGTCCATAGTGGGTTAAGGAAGCCACGTGCTCCATGTCAAATTACCATAGCAACAGTTCATAATACCCTAAATGCATTTTAAATGTGTGTACATAGGAGAGAGGATAACTGGAAAATTTAAAGTAGAAAAACGCAACCACCTCGCACACTGCGATCTACCGGGAACACATTAATGACAGCCAACCTCCAGAAGAAATGAAGTGTAAGAACCTCAGGGGCTAGGTTACAGAGACGCGCTGAAGTCCCTAACATTTCTGGCGTTGGACGACCACCCAACTAGATGGTCTTCTGGACACGGGAAATATTCTTTCCTTTGTGCAAGCAGTCGGCCATTTCCCCGGCACCGCTACACTCTATCTGCACTCACACCTCTTGTAACCTGTATGTTCTGCAAAACTCGAAACTCACAACTGAAAAAAATTACAGTTTAGAGTTAATTTAAAAGTATAACAAGGATCGTATACTGCATTTGAAATGTTGTTTAAAAATTGTTATATTTTAATCTTAAGGATTCAGTTGCTTATAAAATAGCTTAAACTTGAACGTCTAAGCCAGGAATTATTTAATGGTATGAAAAACACTTTGCAATCGCACTAGTTTATAGTAACATAAGATGTAAAATATTCAAAAAGCTCAGCAAAGTGCGTTGGAATTAGCAACATTTAGAAACCCTTATAAATTTTGTTACAATATGATTACCTGACTCTTACGAAGTAATAATATAACGATTCAAACGGAAGGAAGTTGACTGCGTAAAATTGTTTTAAACCCGTAGTTATAACTTGAATTCCTTAACACTCACGAAGCTTGAGACAGTGCGTTGGAATTAGCAACATTTAGAAACCCTTATAAATTTTGTTACAATATGATTACCTGACTCTTACGAAGTAATAATATAACGATTCAAACGGAAGGAAGTTGACTGCGTAAAATTGTTTTAAACCCGTAGTTATAACTTGAATTCCTTAACACTCACGAAGCTTGAGACAGCTATATTAAAATGTGGTGTGTTTATTTTGACGCAAATGTTTAAAATGTTAATTAATCTGCACTCACAGAATTATCTTGTGACGTTGGGGGACGGCATGCAACAATGGTCAGACGGGACCAAGCTATTTCACAGTACATGTCGGACCGGCAAGCGTGTAAAGACGTTAACGGCTGGGATGCCTCGCGTGACTGTGTGTGTACGTGACAGTAAACCGCGAGTCGGCTGAAACAGAAATAATCGAGAACGTTCGCGAAATTTCTAGCTCAGTCATCGCGGTCCGTGCGTGTGGACAGTTTCGTGTGAAGTCATCCCCAGTATAAAAGGACATGAGGCAGCAGCAGAGTCGGTGAGTAAGTTTGAGAGTAGAGCTACGGGAATAAGTCGGTCAGTGTGTCAGCGTGTGCGAGACTGCTGAGCGTGTGTGTCGTCCCGGAAGATACGTCGGTCGTCGCGGGTGATTGTAACGCCGTAGTTGTGTATAAGAGACAGAGAAAATGAAGAAACACTCCGAAAGGACAGAACAAGGTTATGAGAGGAACAATTGTGAATTCTGGTAACAGGAAAGACTGGACTGTTAACTACGAAAAGAAAACTACGTGTTTGTAGTAAAACTTTAGAGGAAAATAAAGTTATAGAAAAGTAAGGGCACTGGGCTTTTGTGATCTTTGTTACAATATTTACCCATTTTGGTCCCCTAGTGGTCTTGGTCTAACTCAGCGGCTGGAAGCAAACTCCAGTTCTGCAGGGTGATGGCGATTTATGGTAATTGTAGAATATTAGCTGTGAAGTAACACTCTCTGATAAAGATAAAGATAACACACGTGACTTTTTAGATAAATAAATCCCTGGTGTACATAATTTACATAATAATAAAACACTTTTGCTGAAAAATTTCTGCATTACTTTTTTTTCATGCTGTTCATATACTAGTCTCCGTGCTAACATAAATTTTCACGATCGCCCGTTGTTGCTAACAAATCTTTTCTTAATAACTCGCTATTTTACATGAAATTTGAAATCATATTTTCAAAATCCTTTATTTAACGTATAAACGTACTAACTTAATGAAATAACGTAAAACCTTTCTTTTCTGTTTCATCTTCGAATAAAATAAGAATCTCATACATAAACGAGAATCAAGCAAACGTTTCCTGATGTATCACAACTTAAGGTGCTTCAAGTAGGGGAGATACTTTTGAATGCTTCTGTTTTCAAAGGATTGGATACAGTATCACTAGTACTTTCGAATGCCTTTTTCTTGTTTGTTTAATTGTTCCATTTAATCTCACCTTTAACTGGCCTCTCCTGTGGAACATATTGCCTAATATTGTCAGTGTACTTTTCCTTCTAATTTTCTGTTGCTCTGAAGCTGTTTATACGCCCGGGCTGGTGAACAAATGCAAACTGTAAGGGTCTGTTTTCTCCTGCCTTCATACGACTACATAGGAGGCAAGGGTGCCTGAAAACAAAGCTATTTGGTAACTTAACGATGTTAAATAGGTTAAACAAAGAGAAGGAAAGTTCTCTGGATGGTTCCATTGCATGTCCGACAAAACGAGCCTTTGCAGTCGTCATCAAAAGCATTTCACTTTTATATTCTCGGAGCGGAAATAGAGTTCTGAGCCAGTTAACGCAAATGCTCGCATCTGCCAATTTGGTCACACAGCTGTATATGGTCGCTGTGTAACGTTAAACTGTTGACATGGTTTCTCTCTGTTTTTTCTGGCTCTTTTCTCCTTTTTAATTTCTGTTTTTTTAAATAAAGGTTTAGTTATGCAACATATACACCCTCTGAATAAGAAAAAAGCAAAATTAAAAAATAATATGTGTCTTCAGTATATTTTAGGGCTAAACAAATATACTTGGTAAGAAATTCAGAATGAATTCAGTTCAGTATTTCAATATACGAATTAAATAACATTTAAAATAATCACAAAAATATTAAATTTCAACACCCTTAAACAATAAATCCTAACTGATTGAAATCCTGTCATAAAATGTCATAATTATATTGTCATACCAGAGAACACCCCAACCTCAAAACATCGTGTGAAATATGCATTTTAAATTGTTGAACTCCTTCACTAAACTGTAATACTATACACAAATTAGCATGGAAATATAATTTATATCTTGAATTATCTATGAAAACTTGTGACGTTGTGTTAGCTCCTATGTAAAGTAAATAGGAAAATACCTCACCCCAAACTACCCTTTACATGTTTTTTTTTTCGATTTTATCAAAAATAGCATGTTTAAGATATTTACATGGTAAGTAAATGTATCTCTTGAATTTTCTGGGAATAGCCTATGAAAATCTCTTCTTTCCAAACGAATTTTGAATAACTATTATTGTCTCCGAAAATCATTTGGATGTGAAGCAAATATTTAAATGTGTTTTACATTTTTGTTTTTAGCACTTGAAGAAATTTATTTATAAGGTAAATATCTTAATCATCGGTATTTAACCAAGAGGTTAGTACTATTTTTGATAAAATTGAAAAGTCCTCCATGTAAAGGGTAGTTTGGGGTGAGGGATTTTCTTGAAATGTTTCGTGTCGCAACCTTCAAAGATGCTGAACCTCAATATTAGGTTTGGTATTTTTTGGGCATTCGTTTATGGGTTCTGCTGTTAACTCACACAGGTTCTTCTGTTAAACATTTTTTTAAAATTAAATTTAGGGACTTCAAAATAGGTATTTCCAATGAAAGGTCTACACCGAACTTTTGGGTAGAATAGATTACTTCTGACCTACTCCTACTTCTACTACTTTTACTACTCCTACTACTCCTTGAGAATCATGCTCTCCCAAGGTACACCTGATCTGACAAAGACTTTACTACCTTGTCAGCTAGCACTTCATATTGAAAGCCCCAAATTTTGAATTAGCGGGAGTCAATTTCAGTGCTAAGAGGAAGCTGCGACACTGTTATCTTTAAAAGGTCTCAAGATGGAACTTGAGACGCCTGGAACCAATAACAGTAGCTATCTATAACTGAGCACCCTTTCCTCTTCTTTAATTTTTATGTAGATTAAAACTTTTTTATAGTTACATGTCGGCTTTTGGAGTTAATCCTTCACCACACTCCCAGCTGCCCTTTAGTAAACAACACCCTGAGCTACCCCTGCATTTTTCTTCCAGTGATGGTAGGCGAAGATGCCCAGCGTCCATTTACTGCGGCATTTGGTAGAGTCGTTGATCTACGTCATATCCGGCGTACACGCCGAGCTACGCCTCATCTGTGTATGCGCTATTGAGCGTCACTTCTGTATACACCAGGCAATAATGCGTGCGTTTCGATCCCTTTTACGAGCCCGTTGCTAACAAACACAACTTGTTACCATAACAAACAAGCTGCAATACAAAAGAAAGAAAAGGAAAATAATACACATAAATAATCCCAGAGGACTTTCTCTGTACAGCCGATTCTATACGATTGATGTGTTCAGGCATACCTACTCCTCAATATAGACGTTCTCGCATCTAACATAGTCCTTAACATTGTTTACTAGGATCCCTTTGTTTGAGGGGTACACCGAAGTGTAGAAGGTGATTTTCTGAAGTATTGAGGTTAGAGGCTTAATTTTCTGCACAGACATTTCCAGCAAGTAAAGAAATGTGTATAACAAATGTTATTCCAATATCTAATCACTTTCCTGATATATTGATTAATTTATATCAATTTTTGGTTATAATCAATATCTATCTTCTCCAACAAATGTTGAACAACAGAGGTGATTTTTTAAAATTGTATCTCTTTTACCTTTGTAACAAATTAAAGGGAGGAAATTTTGATATAGTGAATAGTGTTTATTAAAATAGTTTCTGTTTCTTTCAATACCGCAAAGTGTAAAAATTTCATAAAACAGCGCATTGTTATATTAGTCTTTTTTAAAAAATGTATAAGCAATATTAAATTCCAAACGAGCATTTTATTACCCATATTCTGAACTACATTGGAAAATGTTTTAGATTTCTTGCTAGATTTTTGTGGAAGAAGATATATTTTGAATATGAGAAAGTAGCAAAAAATTATTTCCGAGAAAAGTAAGTTTAAAGTTGAAATGGAAACTGCGGGCATGCCCATTTAAATGGCAGATGCACACCGCTTTAAAATGACGTCCAAAATATGCGTTTCCCCGTCTTAGGGGAATAAAACTTCACAGATACGTTGTTTAAGTTGTGGTGCATTTTTTGCAATAAAAATCCAAAAATATATTTTCTTGACCAAACAGGCTAAAATATCACCGGTGTTCCTTTAGGGTACTTCAGCATGACAATGATTCATGTATGTACTACCCCTTAGTACGAGCTAAGAGATCTGGACCTTTCTGGTAGTCGAATTTCCTAAGAATAGCCGTCGTTTACTTATTTTGCAGCTGAACTCAAAGTTATGCATCGACAAGCAAACCCAGAACTGTTTATTTCGGAATTCATTTTAACTGCGTAATTCTTGAGTCTAGAATTAGTTCAGATTTTAAGCTCAAAGAATTAAATGAAGCTCATTGCCGCAGGAAGCTGCTATGCGTTCTATGGGCATAGGATAAAAACTTAGATAACTATTCTCTTATCTACTTTATGAAGGTCTGCGTGTCCAGAATTCGGTAGCCTCACGGAATCGAGGATAAGGAGATTGTCTGCTGGTAGTTCATTCCCACATCAGTTTGCTTTTGTTTACTTATTAATAATACAGTTGAGCGTCACATTTATAAACGATAAATGAGATAGATAAATTAATAAAAGCTTCCACTCTACAATGCAATGGTCTATACGTTACATTATTTACATCCGAGATTTTGATGAGCCCTTTGGTTGTCATCTTCAGAAGTTATAAAGCTTGCATAAACTATTCTCTTTCTATCTACTTCATCTCAATGAGTTAAACCTTTGCAGGATAGTATACATTGTACATTCCCTTGAAGGTACAGAAGAAGTCAGGTCGATAGTCAGATATGTTATCTCTCCTACCCTCCAAAAATATTTCACACTTTGAAAGCTCCAGAAAATTTCACCCAGGCTAATCCACTTGTAAACGCTAAATCCACACTCTTTCCACACGACCACGAGGAATAACTAATAGAGACAGCACTTTTCAGTACTGCAAAAAAAAAAAAAAAAAAAAAAAAAATAGAAATATTAAAATCAATAAGATTGTATATCTCGGAAATGGCTAAGACCATACAAAGTTATTTTAATAAATGATATGTTTAAAATTTCTCTGCATTTTTATGAAATTGTGGTTCACCAATATTTTGGAAAATTACTTCCGAATGAAGAACACTTCCCAGGCTAATCCAAAGAAATACAAAATATGCGTTTTATTTGGTGTCAAGGTGTCTTACATATAATATAGTACTTTAAATAAAAGCGTTAGGTGTTTCTGCCAAAAACAGAAATAAAGATAGTTTGGGGTGGAGGATACAGTACATATCCTTAGAAGATACCAATTTTCATATTAATTGGATATTTTCTTTATGGTTTATACTGTTCACACGACACACTTTTTAATATTCGGGGGGCCTCAGAACATGCATTCTATGCAAAAAATTCGTTAGCTGAATATATTGAGTAGAAATGCCCGTACAATACTTTATTTACATACTAGGTACGTAATAGAGAAATTAATAAGTGAACATCGGGAAGTAAGAAAGAAAGAAGGAAAGAAAAATAAAGTAATAAATAAAAATAAACAAAGAGAGAAGGAAAAAGGTTACATTTTAGTAAGAGTGAGAGGGAGAGGGAGAGAGAGAAAGCAATCTGAGCCCTTTTCGCTTTGTTTCTCTAAAGTTCCAAGACAATAAACCATTTTTATCACGAAACATTTCCTAAAACTACTTCATACTCTTTTAGGGACTCTCCACTTGTTTTACGACCCATGAGTACAGAATTACGTTTTACTGTGGTTGCCATTACAGTTACGAGCAAGAACATCATTTGCCTTCCACGATGAAGAAGAAGAAGGAGAATGTTATTAAAGTTTTTATATCTTTGTTAACATCGGTACAATTAAGCTCGATGGCGTGAAATATTACGATTCCAACTGATTTACACCGGACCCCAAACTTAGTACGGAAACAGTGCTATTTGAGAATCAAAATGGTTTCAGAAAGGAACGCACTTGTATGGGCAATGTATTCTCTACAAAACAAATACTAGAAAAGAGAAGAGAGTTTAATTTGAAAACGCATATGCCTTTAAAAGCTTTTGATAGAGTAAACAAAAATCAACTTTGGACAATTCTCAACAAAAACGAATACCTCAAACACTTGTGTGTTGCAAAATATGTATGAAGAAACGAAGGAAAAAGTAAAATTAGGAAATAGGCGATTTTTAAAGGAAATGATTGTTAATAATGGTCTTAGACAAGGGTGCAGTTTGTCCCCGCTACTTTTCAATATTTATATGGGCGATATTGTAACATAAATAAAAGGAAAACTACCAGAAGCATCAAACTAAACATAACTACAATATCAAAATGCAGATGATGTAATAATACAGAAACAAATGAAGATTTACAAAAAGTGTGTATGAAGTAGGAGAATCATTAAAGAAGTATGGACTTAGGATTTGAATAAATAAAACAAAGATAATGGCATTCCGTGGCAAACATCCAGTCCGATAAAAAATAGCTTTAGAACAAACAAGCAAATATAATTACTTAGGGCGCAATATAGCTTAATGTAATAATAATGAAGATCTAAATAATAAAGTAAATACATTTCAGTATTTGTAGGACATTTGCAAGAACATTAAAAAGAAATATAAGGAAAGAAACACATTTAAAGCCTTATAAGGTAATGACTGCCAGCATTAATCTATGGATGTGAAGCATGGGTGATGGAAGGATTGGAATAGAATTAATGCAGCTGAAATGAGATACCTAAGAGCAATTAAAGGATGCACAGTTATAGACAAAATAAAAAAAAAACAAAGATATAAGAAACGAGTTAAATATTCTCGCTATACATTAAAAAATACAGGAACATAGAAGCAGAATGGATGAAAAACGCTTTCCTAAGTTGTATTATGAATACCAGCCGATTGGAAGAAGCAGCATCGAAAGACCCATGAGATGGGGGAAAACTTGAGGAGGCCCGAACAAGAGAAATTCCTAATCCATGATGACGATGATGATGATGACGATGACGATGACGATGACGATGACGACGACGACGACGACGATGATGATGATGATGATGATGAAGTACAAAGTTAGAAATTAATTCACATGAAAGGATTGTGAAATAAAAAGTAAATCAAAGATGCACATAAAAGAATATGACCATGATCGTGGTGGCTAGAAACGGATCTGGTTGAGTCCGTAGTGCAAGAAATAGGTTGGGCGGTATCGGAGTATACGGTGACGTCAGTACTCTAATGTTATATGTGTACTCCATTGTCTCATACAACATGGTCACAGCGAAGCGAAACAGGTTCACTTTACTCTTTAGCTGCTGTGTTCTTAAATATAAATGCAGAGATGCAATACGACAAAAACGATGCCGAGGACGAAAATGTCTAAATTTAATTCCTCGAAAGAAGAATACGGCCCTAAGCATTCAGGAAAATGCGGAAAGTATTACATATATAATGTGCAATACAGAAATAAGTGATACATTTCGGTTACGAGGTGCCTCCAATATGGCCACCGAGCCACCAGTGCCCATTGTGGTATTTTTTAGTTTCCGCATCCCCTCTTACTCCTCAGAAACATGGATATATTTTCTGTTCACCAGATCATGATCTTAGGGGAATGAAGGAGAGAGAAGAGACATTCCAGTAGTTTAATCAGAGCTTTGTAAGCTTCCTCGCAAACGTTGCTCTGCTGGTCACGTTGCCAACTTAACTCCAATGTTATTCCCGCTGTGTTTACTCGCTGCTAATTTATCTTAATTTCAGTTGTAAAATCGTACTTGTCACTAGCGTTATGTCGGAAGTAATGGTAACAATAATGTAGCAGATAAACCTTCGCCTAGAAGTGCTGTGAAATCTGCTATGATATTGTGGTAGTGGAACAGAGGGGTTCAGAGTGACATTTTTATGTGTAAAACAAATCTTTATAGGATGATTGAAACAAACAAAGCTAAAGAAGACACATTTTTAGTGTTATTGGGTCACACTGTCGTTTGCTTGCCCTCATATATGTGTGACCTGAATCTCATAGAACTAGCTTGGGACAAGGTAAAACGAATACCTACTTAAAGAAATGCAACAGCTGACTTATTCTTACAGGAATCGCACGATATAACGCTTAGGGATATATCACTTGAGACCAAAACAAACTGGCAAGGTTTTTGAAAAAGTAGAAAGGGCAGAAAATGATCAGTGGGAAAAAGACGGAATAGTTGAAAACGTCGTTTATGTGTTATAAGCTAAATGTATTCCATGAACAGAAAAAAAAAAAAAAAAAAACATTTAAGTTGTGCCATTTTGAGCGAATTCTTTGCTTTAGCGTGAATACACATTCCAAGGTTGGCACCATTATCGCAAGCGCAATTAGAAACACGACTCCTACTTCAGATATTACGATTAGAATACTCAGCACTGCTTCGTAAAGCACTATGAATGAACATTTTTTTCAATTCTCTTTTTGCATACAATAAGAACTGAGTTGAAAATAGAACGAAATTTCATTCGGGAGCACCCAAGTTCAATTTCCGTGTAACGCCCAGTCTAATTGAGATTCTGACAGACCCGACTAAATACTACAACGGATGTTTATACAATACAAGCAGGCAACTTAACTCAGAAATGTCTGATGACGTTACTTTCTCTACTGCCTACTGCATAAAGTATTCTTAGAAACGCTTACTCTTCCACCTATTCCATATTAACCGAGGTAAACATTTTCAGAAAACGTCTTATTGTATATATCCTTACAGGTACAATAGGATTAGGGAAATACTTGAAGTAATGCTCAGATCTTTTAAAAGTTGGTCGTTGTGTGATATGTTCGCAATCCCGTTCTCTCTGCATGCTCAGGGAAAAACGAATAACTTTGTGTATGAATAATAGTATAAGCACTGGAAAATTCAAAGCAATAACAAGGAATATCGTGGAAATGGTTAACCCCCAAAAAGTATTTGACATAAATTGTGTCCTTCAGTGAGGTCTACATATTATATTTCAATCACAATCGTTAGAGGTTTTTTAAGAAACCAAAATGTTCCAAAAGTTCTCCAAGTACGGCAAGGAGGATTTTCTTCAAAATATTCGTGTAGTTTCCTTGAAACATGGAAAAAAATTAAAATTATTTTGTTGTTTAACAATACTGTCAATTGTTAGGATCACATCAGCATCCCTTATCTCGAAATATGTATTTGTAGCGAAATCTCGGTGTCAGTTTTGAGGTGAAATAAAACACTTCGTCTACTTGCTGTTAGTAGATATGCACTGAAGAAAGTAAAAATGCATAGTACTGGTATTTTATGTTCATAAAAGGTCTGAACATGCAATAAATTAACAGCATTGAAATAGATGACACAGGAAGAGCACTATGCAACAAGGATATTGTTGAAAGCCACGTTAAATAAGGTGGGGAAGAGATATAATCTAGTAATTTCATAACACAATCTGTGTCAGGCAGTCTATCTTGATTACACAAGAGGAAAATTATTCTTGTTGTGGTTGAACTAGGCTCGAGCAGAACAGCTGCAGTGACAAACTTGCTGCTGAACTCAACACAACTTATTTACGATATGTATGTATGTACAGGAGTAGGTACTATAATAGTTATGCATACATGAGCACGTGGTGCTGCAGCACTTTTGACGCTGAGCAAGTTCATGATGTGTTGGCTGCTGAAGTGACGTGAGGACAACACGGTTATGACTCTGCATCTCGCAAATGTGTTTACACAGGCCTTGTTTTGTTCTTCTCTTGACCCCAGCAAGGAAAATAATTAAGGAACAGTGGCCTTTCACTGCGGTGAAATATTTATTTTTATGTGACTGATAAAGAAAATACTTATAAGTTGTGTTACGGTTATATTTTCACAATCACAGCAACCGAATTTAAGGAATTTAAATAATGAGGTAATCTACAGGGAGTTAGGGTTATGAGTGTGGAGATTTCTCGTCACGGTAGATTAAGTAAAACGAATAAAAAGTCCAATAACTAATTCATCTGCCGTGAAAAACAAAGGAGGTAATTGAACATTATTGAATATATTATCTGTTCAGTGTGACAACAGAGTAGCACTGAATAAGCGAATTTTCTGTTTACAAACATAGTTATTATCGTGCTACACAAATGGTTAACATTGTGACTTCAAATGGTGCGATAAGATTGCAGATATTCAATGTCTCAGAAAGCAACGTTGTCATGTTTTCTCCAAGTAAACATGTGCGTTACAAGCATGGACATTTATTTCCTAGAGTACAGCTTGATTATTTAGACCTGACCCTGCTTAGCTGTATGCGCAGTAGTTGCACTATCTCCCACTATCTTCTGGGTCGGTAGTAGCTGCGCAGCAAGTGTGTGCACAATTAGGGGTAACAAAATTAGGCAAGGAGAATACCTCCAGCCTTTCTCCCCCACCCTAGACTACTTTCTCCTCCATTACATTTCCGTAGGGCCAGGTCTAAATAATCAAGCCGTACCAATGAATGAAAAGAAAGAGAGAGAAAGCTGCGAAGACGTTGCAATGCTGTATTTAATTCTACGCGGAGTTAACATCTATCTGTCATTTGTAATTTCTATGCATTCATTGGCTAGAGTGACGTGTTCATTGGTCTAATGTGAAACTTCGACGGCTTCCGAGAATAATAAGTGTGTTATTTGACTGGTTTCTATTAACAAATATAAGCTGTATTAGAGTAGCACGATAATACTGCTCTCAGGCATGCGGTCTTACCTACGCCGAGTAAAAGTCTAAGCTAGACCAGACCCCAGCTCAGAAAACTGGTTTCATCACGTGTTGTATGTTTATTATCAGCTGGTGCAAGTATCGAGGGGAAGGTAGTGTTCTTTCAAGCTTTTCTAGCAATGTTCACGAGACCTGAACAGTGTCAACATTCCTGACCTTCCGCTTTGCGCGCTTGCCTAATGTATATCCACAAGTTTATTCCAACAGACACACTGTAGTCCAGTTACTTAATATCATTTTGTGGCTAAACCACTCACTCTAGCAACAACTGAAAAATATATAAACAACTCACCTTTGCTAACCTCTCTATGCTAATTACAGCAGTAAACGATAAAAGAGTGGTGATAAATTGACAATCAAACATTCGACTAATTTATTTTTATTTAAAGACCCAGGCACTATAGGGGAAAATGGCAGAGGAAGTTATGTTTCAACTTAATGCTCAGAATTCGCCGTTAAAGTTTGCGTACGCATACTCCAAACATATTTTTTTAATTGTGGGGTAAAAGTGAAATAACTGTCTTATTTAATGTAACCCGGCCTTATTATTGACTAATAAGATCAATCATTTTATGAAGAAATGGGAGATAGATAGGAAAATAATTACAATAAACAATTTCATTAGTTAAAATCAATCCATAATATGAAAAAGCATGAGTTCCGATTTTAACAGGGAATAAAGTTAGCAAGGAAAGTTATGTGTTGAGGAAAAGGCAATGCGACATTCCAGTGAAATTAGTCAACAAGAAATCTATTAAGTGAAGGGTTGGGTATCTGGGACTCCAAATCAGGTAGGCCGGTTCTGAAAATTGAAATGCAAAATAGGATAGTTCGAATTCAGCAGTCAAAGAATAAAAATAACGCTTCAGATCCCAAAAGGAAATTAAGAGTTGGCAAATATTGTGTAAAATGTTTGGTGAGGTAGTAATAAGACAGGCGATAATTCTGTTGGTAAAAAAGCCTACATTCCTAAAATTCGTGCCTTTCTTTTGTGTATTTTGTATCTTACAGACATTTTTTTGCTGCTATCCATTATCGACAGTCCGTAGCGCTTTAAAGACGGAGTTCAAAGGGATATTCAAACGTTCTTTTCAAAGGGTTTGCACGAGATGTGTACAGGAGTAATTATTATCCTT
This sequence comes from Tenodera sinensis, assembly GCA_030765045.1. Taxonomy (NCBI): domain Eukaryota; kingdom Metazoa; phylum Arthropoda; class Insecta; order Mantodea; family Mantidae; genus Tenodera; species Tenodera sinensis. The sequence goes on along the minus strand of CM060967.1, from coordinate 126,938,931 downwards.
AGGTAAGATGTGTGTCTCATGGTGGTTGTATAATCTAAGCTCCCATCCCTCTAGAATACACTTACAAATTGCAGAAATACCAACACAGTAACATTTCCGTCTTTTCAAACAAATCACCACGTAGAGATATTACGTTGATTAATATTGGAATCTAATTGAAGATGAAGGCGGCCATGACATCAATTTCATATTTGTTGTATTGTATCCTGGGATTTGCGCTTAGAATGCTTGGAGGGTTATGTTACAGTAAGTCAGTATTTCTGTGGTAATTTTCTTGATTACTCAATGGTTTATAAATAATTTAAATACTACCAAGTAAGGAAGACATACTATCCGTGATTTGTGCTTTATGTTATTAAATTATATTGTGCAGTTGGATCTTCTTCAATACAAGGATTTTCCTACTGTGTGTTTGAAAACACGTCTTAAAGATATCCTTAGATAGTTAAATTCTGTCATTCCTAGAATCGAATATATTTTGACGTCATTAATGCAACTTTTTCTAAAACCTGAAAATATTTACACGAAAAAGTGGCAATTATGTAACAACAATACAGAGTAATTAAAATGATAGAGCAAAGTAAAGCTTAACTATGAAATGACACAGAGGAACAAAAGTGTCATGAAGTTATAAAGTTGAGCTCCCTGGTTCATGTTTATAGTTTACGTAAAAGCCGCCAGAGGCGCTAGATTTTTATTTACCTAGTTGATAGAAAAAATGACATACATGAAGCTGGAACATGTATATTATGTGATAAAATTTTCACGAATAGCGTCTATTGTGACAGTGAAGATTTTCTTAATGCTATCTTTTAGCTGTTTCTCCCCTTTGCAGACACTTAAATGTCACCTCACCAAATCTTGGCATCAGAAGTAGTGGGTATTAGAATTTGGCAGTCCTGACTTGGCCTCAGAGATCATCCAATCTGCGATCTTTTGGAGACTTCGTGAATAATACCGTGTATGTTTCTCCAAACCTCAGAATAATCTGAAACAACACATCTCTGATGCATTAGAGCTTATAACCAAAGTCACGTTGGGTAAAAAATCATACGGTTAAATAACTATGTAGGTTTTAGATATCTGTCGTGTCCCTTATGACTCATACGTTACCACTCGTAACATAATGTTCATAGACTTAGGAAATTCTGCTACCATTTCATACCACTTTTGTTACTGTATGGCATTTTAGTGATTAATAAATAAGCTTGTTGCATAGTCCTTTCTGAATTGCACTGTACATTCAAACTTGGACAATTCGAATCTGAAAGACCAGCACGATTTCAGTAATAAAGTTCTAATCTTTTTAAAATACTAATTATAGTAGATGTAAATTAAATTATAAACACAAGAACAAAGTTACAGTAACTATTACTTGTATGTACAGTTATTTAGTTAATATACGATATTTTTTATGTTAAATCGCATTAACTATAGACTCAAAGCTCCTTTAAAGAGCTTATTAACCCTTTCAGTCCCGATCTACCTGTGTGTAGCCTTCTGTAGTTCACTTCATCCCTTCCTCCTACGGGATTGGCAGCCCTTTATCACATTAACTCTGTTATATAATCTAGACCTTATAACCTATAAGATATATGCTACTCCATTTTTCTTCTAATTCATATTTGCCTCGAAACAAATAAGAAAGCAAGAATTCTACCAACATTTATCTTCGGAACCTCTGTATTTCGTGCCGACACAGAAAAGATTTAAATCTACAATTAATCTTATTTCTTATATCACTAATTAGGAAGCCTTATTAATTAAAGAAGCAGAAAAAAATAGCTCATGAGAGCGAATTTACTTAGCTGTTCAAGCGATCTTATTTGATATGCAACAAATGAAACTTTTTATCTCGACAGTCAAAAGGAAACCGTCGTCCCTCTAATAACATTTACATGTATAAAATAGCACAAATATTTCAGCCTGGTTTCCATTAATTTAGTCAATTTAAATCTCTGTGTTTTCCTTCATTTCAAAATGAATAAGGGTTTCCCATTCTAAATGACACTCATAGGATTAGAAAATCAGTTTGCAGCTAATTGGCACAAAAACTGTTCGAAAACTCCACAGCTGTTTTCACCAGAAGGAAAACTATGAAATTTTATATTATAAATCATACTTGCTGTCACTATGACAATGAACTATGTTTGTATCCACTGCACTTAGCAAAAGAATTGCATATTTCTTAACATTTTGGTAAAATCTTCATATTTTGTAGGACTTGTTTCTTCGCCTTTAAAGTAATTTCCGTTAACGATCAGCCCGGCTTTGCAGATATTCTATTCGTGCAGTTTTTTGTGAAAAACATTTATAAAATCCAGCCAGTCTTTTCCAGAAGTGTATCTGGAACAAGCAGCATCGCACTTTCTAACATGTCAGGCACAGCTGAGAAAATGTAGCATTTCCTCTGTGACACCACATACTAAATTAAACCACCTCTGTTTTTGAAAGATTTTTATTTTTGCGATCCGATGTTTTAGTTGCATATTGTGATGAATTAAACGAGGAAAAAACAATCATTAAGTTATTCTTCTCCTCTAAATTTCAGGGTTTCATAATGATTAAAACCTATTAAGCTTAAGCTCCTATAACTTTTTAATTAAATTTGATATTGTATAGTTAAATAGCAATAAAAATCTGAGAAGTTTTTCTTAACTATACAAGTGAACCTGCCCCAAACCTTCATGTATAAGAAGCTTTCGCTTTAAAATATGTATTTTATTTCCCTTCATATTTACGTATTTTGGCACCTTTTACTTTCTCTACTACGTACACTAAGTAGGGGAAGTATTGTATTCCATCCAAAATATCGATGTCGAGATTTTACCAGAAATATAGGTATGTTTAGAGGCCCCTGAATAAAAAAAAATACAAAAAAAAAAAAAACACAGTTTTTGGAAAAAGTCTGTGTGTGTATCTGTCTGTCTGTCTGTCTGTTTGTCTGTCTGTCTGTCCGTGAAAAGCATAACTTGGAAACGAAAAGTCGGCTAAAAGCCAAAGTTGGTATTTAAGGTAATGCCTTTCGAGGATGCGACACGAAGATTTTCAAGAAAGTTCTTCAACCCTAAACTACGAAACTTTTCGGAAATTTTTATTTGATCAAAAATGCTTCTAAGGATTTTGATTAAAATGATTAAGACTTTTTATGGCAAGTGAAATGTATATTTTGAACTTTCTGGCTATAGCTCGCGTAGTCCTGTTTACTCTTGATGACTTTTACAGAACTGGGATACCGTAAAAGAAATAGTCCAAATCTTACCATTCAAAAATGTACTTCTTGCTAAAGCACAGTTTATGTACAAATGCATTTTTGTGGAGTGAGCCATTTCGGAGATATTCCTTGTTATTTGTGAGAGTTTGCAGTACTTACACTTTCCACTAATAGGAGATTATTATTCATTTTCTTTGTATGTTAGCCATGTAAAGGGAACGGAATCTCAAAGCGTTAAAATATTTGACTATCACTCAAAGCCTACTGGATTCGCATATTCCCTTGCACCTACAAGGAATTAAGCAATAAGATAATTTGTACAAATGTTTATCTGAACCAACATTAAAAAGATATAGGAATAAGAGTTTGTAAGTATGATTACAACATACAAGGTTGCATGTGAGTGCAACACATCAGATTCTTAATTTCACATCCTTAAAACCAGTCCGCATACTGGAAGGGGAGGGAGAGGTACCGGTCTGAGCCAGGTTCCACCGGGGTAATTCTAACTGGGAAAATGTAGAGATCCGCCATCTGCTCTGCCGTGACAACGTTCCGGCCGCTCTTCGGACCCATTCGCCCCATTCATCCTCAACAGGGGCATAGGCACAAAAGATCACCGTTTAGTCGCGGTGCCAAGTCCTTCGCAATTGCAACACGTATCTCATACAAGTAAGAGAAAAACCTTTTTCGCTGTCATTCTTTAGAGCTCTCCTCAGGAAAGTCAAAATATGCATTTTAGTTTTAATATACATATATTAAAAATAGAGTATTTTAACAAAAATCAATAAAGCCACTTTTAAAAAACTCTGTTTAGTTCAAAATTCGCTCCATATACAGGGAAAATTCTTGTGTCCCATCTTTGGATGATAGTTGTTAGCTAGTGCTGGATTTCTGACAATGAAGTCATCAATCCTCTTGCTCTCCAATATTTTTCACTGATGGATGGGGCACTAGAAGTGGTCGGGCATATTTGAAGGTGGTCTCGATCCATTTCCTCTTGCAGATCACATAGAGGACAGAGTGGTGAAGAATATATCCCAATTCTGTTTAAATGTTTTGCCAGACAATCATGTCCTGTAATCAACCTGAAGGTTGTAACTGCCGTTTTTCAAGGATACTCAGGAATTACTGTTTGAATGTTTGGTAGTTCCCATCTTTTATTTTTTGATTTTTCATAGTAATATTTTGCAATAAATTTTTTGAATTCAGAGTTGATTAATCTTTTAGCTGCATAAAATGGTAGATTAACTATAGATCTTTGTACACCGCTGGTACCCTTTTTTGCAAGAAAATCAGCTTTCTCATTACCACTCAGTCCACAGTGAGCTGGTATCCATTGGAAGACTAGGTGTTTTTGAAGTGCTGTTAGATGGCTAAGCATCTTCCAACATTCTATAATAGTTTGGTTTTTTGGTGACAACTTGGAAGTAATTGCTACAATTGCTGCCCTGGAATCTGAGAGAATAACTGCTTGCTGAAAATGTGAAATTCTGTACAAAAGATTTTGTAGGGCCATTCGAATTGCTTCAATTTCTCCATCAAAGTTTGTAGTTCCATAAGTTAAAGATTTGTAATAGGAAAAGAAGTGACATGTGACTCCAGCATCTGCTCCATCTTGGTTTCATATCAGTGATCCATCAATATAAATGTGGAGCCATTCATGTTCTGGAAATCTAGTATGGATTGTCTCTAATGCCAATAATTTTAGAACACTAGTTGGAGTATCACTTTTTTTAACTTCTTCTGTCAGGTGTAAATAATATGTGATGTCTAATGTATGTGTCGGATTGACTTTAGATATGAAGTTTTCCTTTGAATTAGGAAGGTGTACATTCTTCCTGATGTCTTGAATTTTGGAAAGAAAGCTCTCCTGAGTCTTTAGTGTATGTGTAAAGTTTCTCTTGTGCCATGTATTGAATGGGAGTCTGATCAACTTTTCGTGTTGAATAAGAGCCGCTTTTTCTATTTTATATTCAATGGGGCATTGGTTGGTTAGTATTTCCATAGCTACTGTTGGTGTGGTTTTGATAGCACCTGTAATTAATCTCAGACTTTGGTTTTGAAAGATTTGAATTTTTTCGTGTTTGCTGTTACAAGAACTTCGCTGCAGTAAGTAAATAATGGCTTTATATAAACATTGTATGTTGTGTTAAGAGTTGCTCTGGAACATCCCCACTTCATTCCTGTTAGACGTTTTAATAGTGAAAGGCGCCTCTCTGCTCTTTGTATTACATTTTCTATCTGTTTGGTCCATGTAAGTTTGGTATCAAATGTAACTCCTAAATACTTTGCTTCCTTTGTTTCTGGTAATTGTTGACCCTCAAAATTTAGTTTTATTTTTAGTGGTTTTTTCTTAGTGAAAAGATTTGGTAGTTTGATTTTGTTGTATTAACTGTCATTAAATTTTCTTTGGTCCACCTTTGTAAGTTGGTTAAGGATTGTTGCATGGTTTTTTCTAGTTCTTACTTTTGCTTTTTGGTTTTGAAGTCCACATTACTAAGTCATCAGCAAATAGTGCACACTTCACACCTGATTCTTGTATTTGTTGTGGCAGATCATTAATAAATATATTAAAAAGTGTTGTGCTGAGCAATGCACCTTTTGGTAAGCCACGGTGTACTTGTTTATATTTAGATATATTTCTTCCATATCTGGTTGCAATAAAGCGTTGTGTTAGGAAATGACATAGCCATGAAAACATTGGACCTTGTATCCCCATTTTTTTTTACTCTCTTTAGTAGTTTTGTTCTGCATGTAGAATCATATGCACTTTGGAAATCAATAAAAACTGATAAATTATCTTCTTTTCTATTGAAGGAGTCTTTGATTTCTTGACTGAGAAGTAAGACTTGTTCATTTGTAGAGTGGAACTCTCTAAATCGTGCTTGACATTGGGAAATTAAATTTGTTGATTCTAGAAACCAATTTAACCTGTTTGACACCATTCTTTCCATCACTTTTGCTATTATGCTAGTAAGAGCTATTGGTCTATAATTTTTTATTTCTGATGCTGTTTTGTCTTTCTTCAAAAGTGGGACAATTATTGCGTTTCGCCATTCAACAGATACAGTGGTTTTCCAGGATAGATTGTAGAGTTTCAGTAGTTGTTGTTTTGCTGTTTTTCCAAAGTTTTTTATGAACTCTGGATGTATGTGATCTGGTCCAGGAGACTTTTCGTTTTTTAGATTATTTATTGCAATGTTCAGTTCTTGCATATTAAACTTTTGAAAAAAGATATTGCACTGAGTGTTAGGATCACATTCTCTTTCTTGTTTCAAATCTTTCTTAAATTCTTTACGTTTCTTTTTATTATTTCTTGTTACTTTATGTGAATTAGCATAATATTTATTGAATGTTTCAGCTATGACTGCATCATTTAATAACATTTTATTGTTGTGTATGATAGGTGTGCTGTTGTTTTCTTTCCAGTCCTTGACATTTTTTATGAACTTATGAGCTTTGTTACCATCTGTCCTATAATCCATTTTTTCAAGAAATTATTAAAGTGATTACTTTTAGCAGTATTAATTTCTTTTTTTAGTGAGGTACATTTCTTTCGCCATATTTGTGTATCCAATATGTTTTTTGTTTGTTCAGCTGTATTTCTAGCTATATCCCGTTGCTTTTTCAGTTCTTTTAACTGGGGGTTCCAGAAGGGTTTGAAATTTTTAATTCTTCCACGAGGAATGTGTTTTTTTTGTTTTTTTGTTTTTTTTTTTCGGTTTCTAGGATGACTTTACTGAAATTTTTGTTCATATGATCTGGTTGCTCATGCAGCTGTGAGTTTTTGTTCTTTAAATTTATGTTCTAATTCAGTTTTATATTTGTTCCAATCTGCTTTTTCGAAGTTCCAATACAGATTCGTAAGACCTTGACTGTTATTTGTATTTTCTAGTTTTATATCAGCAATGACTGCTCTGACCAGAACTTGGATCTTCTATAACTTGTTTTTTAATTTTTGAAACAATATCTGTTGTAGCTAACAAGAGGTCTGGGTTACTGCCTGCTCCAGAGTAATGTATGAAGGTTGTGGGATCTTCTTTACTATAAATCAGTTCAAAAGTTGTGGTATTCAAAAATTCTTCCACTATCTTCCCTGTAGAATCCACTTTTTCATAACCCCATCTTTTGGAATGAGCATTGAAATCCCCAATTACGATTGTTTTATTTAATTGGTCAATAAGAGAGAGATCTGGTTCATTCCTGGGAGGATTGTAAATACTGTATAAATGTAGATGTGTTTTGTTATCCCAAAAATTTAGCTTTATTAATTCACTTTTGTCTCTGTTATCCATTTCTTTAACAATTTCAAAGGAGGATTTAATATCCTTTTTGACTCCAACTAATATTCCACTACTTATCTATTTTTGGGTAGTAAGTGTAGTAAAAATCCAGTAAAAGTTGGTCATTTGTTAGATTTGCTTCTTGTATTACAAAGATATCTATTTTATAGTCAAATGCAATTTTATTCAGTTCTACTCTTTTTGTTTGTGTGAGACCACCTGCATTCCATTGCAGAAGTCTGATGTTAGATCTTGTAATGATAGCAAACCTATACCAAGATTGGCATTTATTCGAATTTTGATTTTTCAGTTATTCTCAAGAAGGAAAAGAAATCAAATAAGAAGGAATGAAACAGGATGGACGCTGCATGATATTTAAAACTTTGACCTCCCTAAAGTAAATTACAAGCGTACTATACACTGGCTAATACACTGCATATTAGCTGTTTTAGAAATGCACGTTGAATCTGAAAGGATAGTTTCAAAGAAGCAAAAACTACGAATACAGTTTGAGCTCTGCTTACGAAAGAAATGACAGTTGCATTTATTGCTAACAAACGTTGGTCTGATAGCAGAGAATATGATGTACCTATGCAAACCGAGGTCCAAAACGCTCGTTCATCTTCTGCTGTCACGGCACAGGAGTTTAAACAATCATAAAAAATAGAAGTCAATAAGGCAACGCGCCAATGAAACTGGCATAGCCGGAAACCATTTCACATTTATCTTGATTGTCTGTATACCAAAGCCGTTTGTAATCAGAGATGTTACAAATTAAATGTGCTTACTTTTTGGTTTTTCTCTGCACGCTGCAAATGCCAGAGACCTGTCAGGGCAATTATTATACTTCCGCAGGAAGAAATAAGTTCACAGGCGTTCAAAACAAAGAGAGTGTATTGCTAGTTTATAATATGGAAATAATAAGAATAAATAGTGGGTGAAAACAGTAGATGTGTGGAAGAATAAAGTGAAATGTTTCTTATTATTACGTAAAATGCACATTTTCTTTTTTCTGGTATTATGTCTATACAATATACGTATTTTATGTTGATTAGTATTATAAAAATATTTTTATAAGTTACGTTTTTGTAATAAGCCTTGCTATACCTTATTAGTTATGTTATAGCTAAAGGTCAAATTTTTGTAGTAGAGACTTTCCTGTTGTTTTTGTTGTTGTTGTTGTTCTTCTTCCTCCTCCTCTTCCTAATCCTCTTCATTTTGTTCTTCTTCTTCTTCCTCCTCCTCTTCCTAATCCTCTTCATTTTGTTCTTCTTGTTCTCCTCCTCCTGCTTCTAAGAATTCTACAACTTCCAGTGAAATGTTTTGTTCTTCGATTTCCTCCGCCACTCATTCTATTAACTGCTTCATCATTAGCTTTCCATTCATCGATTTCGCCTGCATTTCATATCATCCTCTTCCTCACTATCATACCTGGTGCTGGGCTGACTACCCGCTTCCAGGTCTTCACTCTGTCCGGTCCATAGGTTCTTCCATTCCCCGACAGGCGTCTGACCCTGGGTACTAGTTTGTAGGTCCTAGGGGTTGTAAGTCCTACATAAGTTGAGGATAATCAGGTAAAGAAGAAAAAGAAGAAGGTAAAAATAACAGTTTCTCTGCTATTCCCAAACTACAATTGGACGCTCCTTTTTGAACTGCAGTTTTTATTTGTTTCTTTCATAGCTCTCAAAGTTACCCTGAATATTTTTCTTTGAATAGCCATAGACAACTGTACGTTTTACTAGACTGTTCTGTACAAGTGAAGTTAGGTAGTCTAGTGAGGAAATATGTGTGGTATAATTAAACTCAATCTCCTCTTTCGCCATCTCCTTGCTATTTAGTATAATCCCCTTTAATTTGGATACTACGAATAAGAATTTTATAATACTCCCCCAGAGAATTACATTAGCATACTTTGATTGTGTACATCTAGAGCAACTTAGTAATACAGGCTAACTTCTTGAAAGTGTAGCTCATACATTCGAGTTACAGTACTTGCTCCGACTAGTTTACTCTAATTACCAAAAGGAGTACAACTTAATGGTTAGAAAATAACAGTTTTAAAACGTTAGAAATACATAATTTTATACTTAAAATTTAGCTTGTTCGGAATTGCAGTTTAAGCTAAATTTGCCGTAATTACCGATGTAAAGAGCCTAATTGTCTCACCATTTTATAAGCAAATGGACTTCTTTACTATGCCATTAAGTAGAAAATAGAGGTGTGTACACCAATTATTTCTGTAAAGGAATGACACCACTGGTGATGTCATTCTAACAGGTTCTGCGCATGAGTTTTAAATTAATATGATATATTGATTATAGCCTTTCATTTTAAGTCTTAAGAGTTAATGAAAGTCTCAACTTAGACCTGAGTCACAGCAACTATCTGTATCAATATCTGGTTGTAGAAGTGCAAAAAGAACCTTTTAAGCCTAAAAGTGTGATGAAAAAATATTAGAATTAAAATATTAAGTAATATAATATAAATACGCAATCTAATAAAAGGATTCTGAAAAATCGCCAACTGAGAGTCGCAAGTGATTTTGTCAATGTAACACGTGGTAGATTTGCTTGGACTGTTTTAGCGAATACTCGCTATACGATAACAGAAACTAAAAAATAAAGCTTAAAGACTAACTACTTAGTGATAAAATTGAAACTGAATGTTATTTATGCGATGTGGTTTCCAGTATCCCATTCTATATTGGCGTGAAGGACAGCTTAATTTTCCTCAGAGGCCTCTTTGTCAGATTCTTTTACGTACCGTAAGGCTACCACACGCGACTACCAGCTTTACTTCTCTTCCTAAGGAAGCCATACTAAGGATTTTTACACCCGAAAAAATCCATCACCCTCTGTCGGGCTTGAACCCACGATCTTGGGAACCAGAGGCTAGCATGTTACCCGTAAACCACGAGGGACGTGTTAAATAACTTAAAGTGCTGCCGAAATAAGAAAGCCACTTGAAGTATACAAACGCTGGTAGCGGCTGTAAGCACGTGACCACAGAGAACGCCCTCATTGGTTCCTGACCGAAGCGCTCTGAGGAAGAAAACTAAGTAGATCCATTTTAATGTTACTGTTATTTTACTGCTGTTTCTTACATTAACGGTGTTGATGTTAAGTGACTTTCTTAGGCCTGATTTACTATAGGGCTTTTTTTTTTTTTTATTTGTCGTGCACTGCTGCCTGGTGTCTATTGGATTATTATACTCGTAAATAACATATGTTTACTGTTAACTTCTTTGGAACTATACAAAATGAAATCGGTCGTGCCGTGGCCGAGTGGTTAGACCATTCACCTCTCACCAAAGCGACCCACCTCGATCCCTGGCGACCGCATGTGAGACTTGTAGTGGACAAAGCGGCGCTGGAGCAGATTTCCTCTGGTTCTCCGGTTTCCCCCGCCCTCTCATTCCACAGGTGCTCCATCTTCACTCCACCAGTGTCACCACTTGCAGTGTCACATGTGCTAAAAGCGGGCGTTAAACACTAAAAAAGTAAATGAAATCCCATGTTTAACAATTGCATGCCAATAAACAGCTAAGGTAAGTAATAAAATCCATAAATACTTACGTTTTGGCTTTATTTTTAACTACTTGCTTATTCCCCAAAATAATGCGAATGCAGCATCAATCGTTTGCGAGCGGCTATGTATGAGAATGTGATTAATTTGAAATAAGGAACTGAATTTGTGTTGGCAACACTGCGTAAGCGTTAAATCCTCAGCAGGAAGCCGCAGATTATCAAGAAGTCGTTGAGTATCAGCGCCATGAGCTAACAGTTACAATAAACTGAATAATTCTAATTATAAACATTCACAAAGGTGACAAAGTCTTAGTAAAATAGAATATCATTAATGTTTTACATTATATATTTCATAGCAGGCGAAGGTGATCAGAAATATATTAGAGGCAAAGAAATGTTTTAAGAAATATTAAGAAGAGGAAAATGAAGAAGCTCTCTAAACATTTAGACCCTAATTCTGGGACACATAATGCTAATTATAGAGGTTAGGAAACTCATAACTGACTTCATAACACTCCTTACATGTCGACGTCGGTTACTGAACTCCAACATTTTCGACTATTAAACCGATATGGGGAAAACCGCAAAATTATCAAGTCTAAACGTATAAGATAAGGAAACTCGCTAATAAAATTTATAGAACAGGAAGAAAAAAACCAGAACTGACATTCCAGGGGAAGAAACCTTTAAATGTAAACGAAAAGCTGTAATAAAATCATGGAACAAGATATTAGACTTCATCATTTCGGTTTCGGCGTCTCGTAAGGCAAAGGATATACACATGCACAAACTTAGAGATCTCGTAAACTATTACAAGAGTACTAAAGAACTAGATGAGAACCATTACACTCGTCCCTTAATGCCTTTTCGGTGCAATTAGCCGAGGGTTGACTTTCTGTGCCAGGACGATGACATTTGAGAGTGATAGCGTCATATATGCTGGCATATAACGGACAAGTTATGGTACATTGGCGTCGCTGATATTAGCCTGATAATTGCTAGCCTACTGAAGTAAAAAGGCAAGAGAGAGATACAATTGGAAAACCTTGGAGATTACATTTGTATAATCAATTATTGCTGTACAGTGGAGGGGATATATGAGAAGTTTTTCAAGGAAAAACATGCATTAATAGTGAACATAATAAGAATACTAGCTAATAAACTGTATTATCAATATGTTTTTACATACGTTTCGAAATTTTCAATGTATAAATCACAACAGATGATAATGTTGAGAGAGGACCTACCTGCCTGCCTGCCTGCCCGACTGCCCGACTGCCCGCCTGCCTACCTGCCCGCCCGCCTGCCTGCCTGCCCGCCCGCCCGCCCGCCCGCCTGCCTGCCCACCCGCCCGCCCGCCCGCCCGCCTGCCTGCCTGCCCGCCCGCCCGCCTGCCTGCCCGCCCGCCTGCCTGCCTGCCTGCCCGCCCGCCCGCTCGCCCGCCTGCCTGCCTGCCCGCCCGCCTGCCTGCCTACCTGCCCGCCTGCCCGCCCGCCTGCCTGCCTGCCTGCCCGCCCGCCCGCCCGCCTGCCTGCCAGTCTGCCCATAAATGTTTCTTTCTTCTATGGACTGCTATACTGTGATGAAAATTGGCAAATTTAATTATTTTTTTTCATAGTGTAGGTTTTTATGCTACCTATTTCACATATTCACATGCTTTTGTCATCTCACTCTTCTGCAAACAATTAATGCACTTTTCTGTATTATCGAAATATAAATGCAACTAATTACATTCACATGGCTTTCTCTACTGGTTTTCACGTAAAACACCCACGTGTCCTTCTCTGCTTGCCCTTCAAAACCAATTCATACAATTTTCTATGAATGAAATAGAAATGCTGCGTATTACATTCACACGGTTTTCTCTACCCAGTTTTGGTTTACGAAACACATTTCTTTCCCTACTCCCACTTATACTTACAATTCATATACTCTTTTGTATGTTTGAAGAAGAAATACAACTTATTACATCCACACGGTTTTCTCTACTCACTTTTGTTTACGTAACACATTCACATGTATTGCTCTTCTCACTCTTCTACTAACAATGCGTACACTTTTCTATATTATCGGACTAAAAAGCACACGCTTTTCTCTGCTCCCTTTTCTTCCTGTGGTATTTGCAGTTGTTCAAGAGTGCTTTTGCATAGTTTCTTCCCTGTGATTTTATTTATTTAGTTCACTCTTTATTCCTTGTAGTATCCTAAGAGTTTTAAGTATTTATTTAAGCAAAGAAGCACGAAGCAATTGGGCAAGTGTAAACTAAGTCCGAAAGTTTTAGTGATAAATCGTAAATCACGGGCAACGTCGGATATTTCAGCTAGTTTAATTATAACTGGTAAGTATAAATGGAACTATTTTCATACTGTTCCTTATTGTTTGTTAATTCATGTAATTGTTAACAACGAAGTATATGTGTTTTGCTTTTGTGTTGGAGTGATATTTAAGAAGCTGCAAGGGATTATGATTCAGTGGGCCTCAAAACATGTATTTGTGATGAAATTTGCATACAAGAATGTTGCTTGGAATGTAGTGCCTTCTCTTCCTTCTAGATACGTGATGGATAAGATAAAATCTATCGCCAAAGAAGTGAAAAGTTCAATAAATGAAATCCTATAAGTAACTTAGTTCCGACAGGAAAATTTTATCCTGTAGCGAATATTAACACGAAGCAAGTGGGGAACAGAAAATAGCTCACACGCGTTGTATACGCATTGACCTGTAGAATATTGGGAAACAGGGTACCTACAGGTACATAATTATAGAATTAATTGCATTGAAGCGGACTTCTGTTAACCCCACAGGAGCAATGTTTGAAACTTTGCGAGGTTTCTAGAACACGCTTCCCATCGCTAGTTCATCAAGTAGGGCGTAATAAGCAATTAGATATTATGCATGAGTGAAAATTATTGGTGATGAACTAACTAAAATCAACTTTTTGATGCCAAACGGAGGGATTTTTCCTAGTTGTGACTTCTTCATTGCATAGAGAAAGGCGTTACACCTGGTCCATCTCATATATGGGTGATTTCTGTGTCTTCATCTCTGCCTCTATTTCCTCCTAATCTGTAATGGGTTCGAGTATTCTTTCTATATGTTGCAACCACCTATTTTAACATTATTTAATATTATGACAAATAATGATATTATGATGGGCCTTATTTAAAGCTTTTCATCATCGTCATCATCATCATCATGAACAACTGTTACGATAAGCGTACTGGGATGCCAATTTTGGGAATCTAGTTCTTCCCATTCTCATCAAATGATATTTCCATTCTTGTTGGTATTTTTCTATCTCCTCAGTCAAACTTGGTACTCAAATGTTTCCTGTGATGTATGTTTTCCTTTGGTGGTCCAATCTAGTATCTCTTAACAGTGATCATAGGAAACGCATTTGGGTTACTTCAAGTTTATGTGATGGTTCAAATAGATGGATGGGCATTACTGAAAGATTCGAGAACCCAACATATTATGGAAGAAACGATCATTGTTTAAAATCAAGGGTAGAAACCACAGAACCGATAAAGGCAAACTCTTCTCTGTTAAGATAACCGTTGAGGAAGAAGTAATTGTGTGTCTTTTCTCTGTGAAGTAATTTAGGAAAAAATTAAATAAGTAAGTCTTGGATAACTTATTATAAAATTTACTTACATGTACGTTTGACATTTTATCAAGTAATTGTGAACACTAGTGGTAAATTTATTGGTTATACTGACAGAAAATGAGTGTAAATTAGTAATTAATGATTTGAAAAAGTAGCTGTTATATTACAAAATCAAAAGCGGGTAGCTTTTATGTATTGAATATAATGCATTCAATTTATTGTTTATTGTGTTACAATTATTTATGCACCCTTTTGTAGTCTTAAATTGTATAATTATCGCTGCCACCAGGTAATAGGCATTTGCAGTGGATAAATGCATACATACAAGCCTCGCTTTGTCATTTTCCCTTATAAATCACTCGTAACTCACACACATTTATCTTTTGTCATATTTTATTGTCCCCTATTAATAGAGAAATACATTAATGTAATATTTCAGAATTTATCCGAATGCAGACATTGAACTTTCTCGTAGAGTAGCCAGTCAATGCCTCTTCCAAGACTTGGCCAACTTACCATATGGTTTGCTTTCTGGAATCTCCCCTGCTCCATCAATATCTGCCAACTGTACATACCACGCGGATTTGGTCATAACTTTAATTCTGTTCTTTTGTTTTTATTTTTATTTCATCCATATTAAGCACACACTTTTAATTTTACTTTTACATTCCCTACCACGTACCCAGTAGGTACTTCAACCCAAAAAGGTGATACTAGATTTTACAGAAAATGCACGTTATGAGGTCCACTGAATCAAAAAAACTATTTTTAGATAAAGGTGCGGATACGTGTGTGTCTGTGAAGAGCATAGCACAAAAACGAAATGTCGACCTTCAGGTAAATCCCTGCCCCAAACTACCCTTCAAATGAAACCATTTTCGAAAATATTGATTTTCTCAAAAATGGTTAACGATTTTTATTAAAATACAGTTGTTTAAGGTATTTTCATAACAAGTGAAGTGTACGATCTTCAATTTTCTGGCAATAGCCTCTGTAGTCCTCTTCATTGTTGATGACCTTTGCATAACTGTTAAACCGTAAGAGACAAGAGAAAATCTCAGTAAAAAATCTGATGTTTTGCACTCACATGACTTTCTCTACTCTTTTACTAACAATTCTTACAAACTTTTATTCCTATATCTTCTTGGTGTTAGTTAAGATAAATATTTGTACAAATTATCGTATTGCTCATTTCCGGGAATATTAGAATACAGTAGGCTTTGTGCAATAGTCAAATCTTTTAAAGCTTTGAGATTCCGATCTCTTTTCACACTTAACATATAAAAAAATGAACAACAATGTTCCATTTCACGCAAGTTTTAAGTTTTCCGAAACTCACACATAACAAGGAATATCTCCGAAATAGTTTACCCTATAAGAAAATTTCTTTGGATATAAATTGTGTATTTTAGCAATAGCTAAATGTTTTGTATAGTATGATTTGGTCTATCTCTAACGGTTTACCAGGTATGCAAAAGTCGTTTAGAGTAAATACAAGTACAGAGGCTGTGGCCATAAACTTCAAGATATGTTTCATTTGTCAT
Source organism: Tenodera sinensis (assembly GCA_030765045.1). NCBI lineage: Eukaryota > Metazoa > Arthropoda > Insecta > Mantodea > Mantidae > Tenodera > Tenodera sinensis. The sequence continues at coordinate 126,922,753 of CM060967.1, read as the reverse complement.
AAAAATTTCTCAAACATATGACATTTTAATCAAAATCGTTAGAGCCATTTTCAAGAAAATAAACATTTTTGAAAAATTTTCTAATAAAGGGTAGTTTAGGGTTGGGCTATTTTCTTCAAAATTTTCGTGTCGTATCCTTGAAACACATTAAATTTAAATGTCAACTATGATTTTAATGTATTTTTCGTCTTTGAGTTATGCGGTACACAGACTGATAGACACACAGACACACATCCACACACACATACACACACGGATAGTTTTCTAAAAATTCTTTCTTGGATTTAGGGGGTCTCAAAACATATATTTCCGGTGAAATCTCCACATAGAATATTAGGGTGGATTACAATACTTTCTCTACTTACCAGTGGAGAAAGTAATAAAAAATGCAGATCTCTTTAAAGCACACAATTTATGTCAAATCATGTTGTATTGAGTGAACCATTTTGGAGATGTTCCGTGCTAATAGTACGAATTTTCAAATTCTTACGCATTTCTCAAACAGGAAGTCGTTATTCATCAAAGCCATCACATAATCACCAGATCTTAAGAGATGTGACATTGTGTGATAAAATCATGTCTATAAACGTTTATCGCGATTAAACTAAAAGTTAGGCCACTGTTAAACGAGTGCCACCATTGCCGATAGACAATATGTCCCACAGGGTATAAGCTTTTGTAGTTAAATGAAGCAAAAAAGTCTTCATAAAAATAAAAATATTATTTCGTTAAACAAATATCAAGTTCATTCAACTACATTTGTTTTTACTGTATCAGAAAATATGACTCATACTTCTCTGACGAATTTTGGTGCAGAGGGATTTTAGAAAATGTGTATTTTTTCGCTAATAAGCGTTTCAATTGTGTTACCCAAGAAAATATTTAGTTGAAGGTTTGAGCTTTCGGTAAACATATGCTTAGTGTTATTAATTTAACCGAAAATTATAAATCTTAATGAGAAAGGCAAAGAACTTTGTCATTTACTCACATTGTGTCAGTTTTCAAGCAAATATTTTTAAAGTTAAACATTATATAATTCAGCCCATGTATCTGAAGTAAAAATTCACCTACCCCTTCCAGCAGCACACAGTACTCCATTATCATGTGAATGGGGAATTAGGGATCGCGGATCATGAACCCACGACCCTTCTTCCTCATAGAGGAAGATTCTTGTAATGTTTATCATCCATCATGCTCCGAGTATAAGCCATGTGCTCCCATCCACCATATGGAGTCTTAATCTCTCATAAGTTAACACATTAGGCTAAAAGTTGTGGAGTACTTTGAGGTTCCATCAGAGAGGTTTATTTTTGCTAACAACTGGTGGAAATGCCATTGACATGCATATAACCTGTTGCTGCTCTTTAGTAAACTGGAGCCAGTGACGTTGACGAGGAGGACGCAAATAAAAGGGGGGATTTACAAACGGAGCACGTAGCAAGTAAATTGGGTTGAAAATACAACGCCCCCTGTTATGCGTTCCTAATAGGAATACAGAAGATGCGCCGCTCCGCCCACAGCTGCTTTGTTCCTGCATGGACAGGTTCGAGTCCCGTTGTCAGCACCTTGTATCTCATTACCGGCCGGCCGACCGGCCACCACGCGCGCCTGATTAAGCTGAAGCCTCTGCAGATGGTCTCTCAAATGTACATCTGTTCAGGGTTCTCCTGAAATTCTTACAAGGTTCGGAAAATTACATTAGAGTTGTTGCAATTTTGTACCATGACAGAATGTTACCATTATATTCGCAATACAAAGGTAATAATTTTGAATGGTTCTTCTGTCTTTTTTCCTTTCCTTTAGTGTGCTACCTCATGATACATGCTTGATATACTGGGCTCGTATTCGTTCTAGTTGTCTAGCACGGTATGTTGACTAATACGGCAGGTTTCTCTGTAGCAAGCGGTCTCCGTGACGTCATGCGGTGTATGTATAGCTATATGCCGCGGTCATTGTTATCACAATAATACCTCCCTGAAGTTACAGATGCAGATTTTCCATATGAAATAAATCGCTAATAAAACAGAAAACTTTGCTCAGCTCTAACCATTAGATTTAAATTATCGAAGGTAAATGAACAATTGTTTAGAAAAATAAATGGAGTGAAGCTACTGCTCAGCAGATTTATTATTCTTCCCCTTGAAAGCGACTGATTTATCTGCAGGAAAGTATCTTGTATATGTCGCATGCAACAAAGCAATTTCATTTTCTTAATGTACATGCTACATAGCCTGCCAACATTTCTAAAAGTTGTCCATAATTGGAAATTTGTGTCTGTGTTACTGTTTGTTTCTTGATGTGATGTGGTTGTTCAATAAGATGGCTGACACAAGAAAACAACTCATAATCCTCATATTCTTGCTGGTCTCTTATTCTAATCTCTAAATTCCTTTCTGCTTACCCTACTTCTTCTTTTGCTTCTTTATCGTTACTTTCAGTTCCGCTAATCACCGTTGCACTTAATGCAATTCCGTGCACAGCTCTAGACTTAGTACCTCGGAACAATTGCGTCCAAGAAGCTAGGATTTTATTCTCTGATTAACGGTAGTTGGTAAGGGACTATCATAAAATCTATTTACATAGGTACCTAATTTGAGAAAAACAACTCGCAATTAGGTCTTGATTATACTTTGATTCCAAAAGATATACTTCTACTGAACGTAGGTGACTCACATCAAAGCTTTCTTTTAAATTGTTCACTGTTCTAAAACGAGCTATACTATCAATAATCCTCAAACACTGTAATTTCATTCAGAGCAAGTGGCTAGCCGGCTAGTGAGTAGACCAGCTGACGTCACCAGCATGGAAGTGTACTGCGCATCTAGCTGGTGATAGCTACCGTATTACTCAACATACCGTGGTATCCTAGAGATGTTCTAGAATGTTTTAAAAACGGTTAAGGTTCCTTAATTTATCCAGATATGACGCATAAAAGTAGTATCTACAAAGTCCTATTGAAATATTAGTACCTAGCTGAAAATAAATTCACTTAGTTTCATAATACACCGAAAATGATCTCTATATGATTTTAAATACATACATCCTTTATAAAAATATATTTCAATATTTGTGTTTAGTTTTGTAGTTTTTTTAGAAAAATATTACATTACTAGCAATAAAATTCTGATTTTATGACACTAATTGTATATCCAAATTAATATGAGCTATTGTTATAATTACTTTCAAAATGCTTTTCTTTACAGGTTTTTCTACTAAGCGTTTCTTTAAATAAGTTAAAGGACCCCGGGACCGAAGAACTGTCAAATTGACGATTTTTAGGCACTTATACACATAAAGTAAGTGAGTGAGTGATTAGGGTTTAAGGGCCCGTCAACAGCTAGGTCATTAGAGCCCCGATATGCACATAAATGTTCCACAGACTTTTCCTTATGGGTTGGTAGTGAACCGTTTCAGATTCTAACGCAATCTTCAAATGCCATTAGCACTACATTTAAAAGCCTACTTCTGCTTAATTTTCGGCATTATTTAAACAAAATATGAGTCAAAAAGGGCCCCAAAACAAACAAATTCAGCCGAAAAAAGTGGTTAAGCAATGAGTCTGGTGAGAGAGACTACTAGACAAAACAGGAAAAGTGTGACGAACAGGTGAATCTGATTAATTATCGTGATACATGTCTGTAGAAAAATTGACTTTTCTCGAATTGCTTCTTATCCAGGATTAGTCGTACATTTTACACAACCATCTGTATATTACACTAAATTAAATAAATGAATAATCCTAAAATCATTAGCTGTCCTATTTTCAAATTTGGTAAAAATTGTATACATTATTACTCTTTATCTAACAAATATTGTTACATTATACGATTTTTTATCCTTAACCATCGATATTTAAAATGGCCTTTTTCTACAGCTGTATCAGCAGACGTGTCTTTATGATGACCCTAAAATGGGAGAGCTATCCAGCAACTGTACTTTCTACCATATTCCCCTAGCAATAATTTTTGCAAATGTTTATCTGGACTAACATGAAGATTAGAGCAATAAGTGTTTGTAGGGATAGTTTATAATAAGAGTAGAGAAAGTCATGTGGATGTAATACAATAGATTACTTAATTATACTGTTCAAAGACACACACACACACACACACACACACACACACACACACACACACACACACACACACACACGCACACACACACACGGCCGTTTTTCTAAATATGCCTTTTTGGATTCAGAGGGTCTCAAGACATATATTTCTGGTGAAATCACAACCTAGAAATGTTGGGTCGATTACACTAATTCCGCTACTTTCTATACGTAGTACAGAAAGTAAAAAGTAGTGAGACATAAACTGCCTTGTATCAGCTTACTTCCAGAACATGTGTTTTGCTCAATTTCATTCTTAGTCTCTCATAACAGGTCTGTAAAAACCGTCATATCCCTCTGCCGCACCTACATATACTCATTCTGTGCCTTCTAGTAAAAGACTGGGTCAAAAGATATCAATTTGAAGACAGTATACAAGAAAGCTTGCTGCATTGTGTTGCTTATAAACATTTCGGCTGTAAGTTTCAACAAAGTAATTACCACACCATACTCAACGCCCAGAGTTTTACCCGCCCACTTTAAATTTCATATTTTGACGCACAGAAGCATACAGTATTTTATCCCCTCAGAGTAAAGCCCTTAAGATATAAGCGCATTATTTTCAGCCCGTGTTCCCTACGGCTGACTACGCGTAAACAATATATTTTTATTATTTTTCAGCTTTTCACTACGAGGCAAGTGAAGCACACAAAGTTGTTGCCATGCCTACCGTCCGTAACCTGCAAGCACGCTCTTTGTGTGCTGATGCTGCCATATAGGTTTAACGTTAGTTCCAAAGAAAAACAAACAGCTAAAATCATACAACTCTCTGCAACAGTCCTCACTTATTCTGTTACCAGTATGAAACACACCGGGAAAGCTCGCCATGCCGTTATTTTTGGGATCAGTCTAACGAAAGATTTAAGATATTGGATAAATGTATCAGAAGGTTCTCTAGTAGGATATATTTGCGAGTGGCCATAGCGTCTGTGGCTTGCATTTGGGAGATCGTGTGTTAAATTCCAGTGATGGACCATGGTTTCTTTCCGGGGTCACTAGGCGAATGCTGGAAAGTAGAGTTACATCCACCGATTTACTTCTACCTTCATTTCAATCGGCATGTTCAGGATCGGTAGTTTTGGCGAAGAGCGAATTTGGTCCATATTTTGTACAAATACTGCTCAAAAGTATAAGCAGAAAAGGGGTGTTTAAATGTGGCATATGGCATTCAAAGAGTAAAAATGATGGAATATAAAAAAATTTTACTGTCAACTCATGAGTGCAGCTCAAGCACAAATCTAAAAATCGTCAATTTGATAATTTTTCGGGATTTTTCAGTCTCGGGGTCCCTTAAGTGTCTTATCTTACTATTATCAGCTCGTATCTCAGCTCCATATAACATTATTGGTCTAACTGCAACATTGTATATCCTTGTTTTACTTTCTCTTTGTAAATATTTGTTTTTTCCAGACGAGATCTCTCAAATAGCCTGATATTCTCCAGGCGGCGCCGTGGCCGAGCGCGCTCGCCTACTACCTAGGCGGCCCGGGTTCGATCCCAGGGACCCGCTTGTGGTATTCGTGGTGGACGAAGCGGCGTCAGGGCGGGTTTTCTCCGGGTGCTCAGGTTTCCCCCGCCATCTCATTCCACCGGTGCTCCATCTTCATTCCATGTATCATCAGTGTCACCGCCTGCGGTGCCGTAGTAGTAAAAGCGGGTGTTAAACACAACAACTCACTCACCTGATATTCTCCAGCATATTTATACTTGTTTTCTGCGTTCATCTAACGTGGTCCGATCACACGTAAGTTTAACACCCAGACATGTTGGGAAGAAACTGATCCCAAAGTGGCGGGTTGTAGCATTAACACTGTTCAAGTTGTAAATGTTTCGATAACACAGGATCTTGTCACCCCACTCATATATACACACACTAAACCTAACCTTAACACGGGCAAAACGAAACTTGACCGCCAAATAAGACTTTCTAAATCGTAATCACCAATAAAAACTGCATCCATTGCACTATGTTTCATTCGTTTCCTCGAGCGGCCGATTTTGTAAGCAATTACCCAAATTTAGCGATGTATCGGACTACCATTACTACGTGACTCCGACTTGTACCGCAGCCTGTCTTTTTCGTTAGCCGCGGTACTGGAGCAATGATGTCACTCTCTGCCCATGTGGTAGGTAAGTTGTGACTGTTCCATTTCGCGATAACTATATAGAGGTTCAAAGCCTGGTTATAACATCAGCAAATTCAGTTACCTACGAGAATGACAAAACGATCATCTAGAAGCATAAGAACACCGCACAAGCACATCATCCTTGTATAATTCTGAAATATCAACAATTACTAAAAGACTGCACAAAAAATAAAGAGAAATAAAATAAACTGTTTCCCTGGGCTTCTAACCAGGTAGATGGTTTGAAACCGACCTTTCCAAGATATTAATAATAATTATTGACTTTTTATTTAATTTCATTCTTTATTGGGCTTGAAAGACCATTTAATTTTTGTTAACAGGTCTCTATCAGGCTTGATTCTCTAACGTGACATAAATCTACAATACGGGACCACGGCTTTATTTCCCTTCCGAAAGGATTTTTACGCTCCAAAAAATGCATTGACCTCAGCCGGGTTTAAACTCGGGACTTGGGGAACTAGACGCTCACTAGTGTATCACCCCTAGACCATGGAGAAAGAAAAAGGTGTTCACTGGCTTCTATTCAGGATAAACTGAAACTCAATTTATCAGTTTACACAAAAAATGTATAGATCTTCTTGGGGCTCAAATAAATTGTTTAACCTAACATTTCCTACATATTCCTTGTTATCAGTTTGAGTATTTCAATACTTACAGTTTTCTCAATTGGAAAGTCATTCTTCGTTTTTTTTATACTTTCTCTACTACGTATGGTAAAGTAGAGGAAGTACTGAATTCCAGCCAAAAATTCGATGTCGAGATTTCAGCGGAAATATATGTTTTGAGACCCCTGAATCAAAAGAAAAAACTAGAAAAAGGTCCGTGTGTGTGTTGTGTATGTGTGTCTGTCTGTCAGCATGTGGACAGCATAACTCAAAAGCGAAAAGTTGGTTAAAAATCAAAGTTAGTATTAAGTCTTTTAAGGATGCGACACAAAGATTTTGAACAAAATTCCTCCACCCTAAACTACCCTTTACATGGAAACATTTTCGAAAATTTTGATCTTCTTGAAAATGGCGCTATTTTGATTAAAATGGCATCTTGAAAATTCTGTCTGCAGCCCATGAAGTCCTTTATACTCTGGATGTACACCAAACCTTATATATATATATATATATATATATATATATATATATATATATATATATATATATATATATATATATATAAATTGAGTGTTTTAGCAATATATATATTTGTAGAGCGAGCCATTTCGGAGGTATTCCTTGTTATTTAAGTGAGTTTTGGAGAACTTGTACTGCTGTCTAGTGGGACATCGTTATTCATTTTTTATGTTAACCGTGCAAAAAGAACGGAATTTGAAAGCTTTAAAAGGTTTGAGTATCGCTCAAAGTCTACTGTATTCCCATATTTCCCTTGCACCTACAAGGAAATAAGGAGTAAGATAATTTCTGCACATATTTGTCTGAACTAACACGAAGAAGATATAGGAATAAGAGTTTTTAAGAACGGTTAGTGCAAGAGTAGAGAAAGATGTGAATGCACCACATCAGATTTTTTCTTCTGCTATTCGTGTCGACAACATGGAATTTTGATGCCATCACTAAGCGAGGTGCTCTTTAAAAATGTGAGTATCCGTTTATTGTATTGTATTTATGATATTCTTCTAATGTATTCGTGTAATAGGTATAACGAAATTGTGTATGAAGTATTTATCCCTACTAACAAGAAGTGGATAGAAGATTGAGCTTTTGTATAGGTTTGTAGAGGAGTAGAAAAAATCATGTAAATGTAACAGTAAAAAATTGTGTGCACATATGCAGTGTTCCTAGCTCAAAAATTAATTTAAAGACGTATGCACTGTTTTGTAACATTTCATATTCTCAATGTAAAATTGAAAAGCTTTAGTTTCATCAATTCAATGTCTTTCTCTGCTCTAATGAGTGCCTTAAAACGCAGTCGTTTTATCAGTAGTAGGCGGGCTTCATAATACTATATTTACTGTTATTAACACTCCATTGGACTGATTCTGTTTTATTAATTTAGTTCGTTATAGTCTTTGACGATAATCAATACTTGAAAGCCAAAGTATTTACTTCGAAACGAATTCAGCTTGGAATAGGGAATTGATAAAAGATTGATTAAAAGTCACTCAGGCGTCTACGCCTGCATTGCGGTTGAAACAGAGTAGAAAAATTGGGAATCAGAAGCGATGTTTCCAATATAAATGGTTTGTAGGGGGACGTTTTGTTTCTGCGGACCACCCACACAATGCTTTCAGGGAAAAAACCACTGTGTATTACAGAGCACTCCATCTTCTAATGGATCTTGCGCTGCTCGCAGAGAAGTTGGCATGCGTTGCATTGGAGCATTGTCTATCGTTGACATTTCGTGACTCAGTACAATTGGGGCGGTCTGCAAAAATACAACCCATTAAAAGCTCTATTCAGGCTAACATATCGCAAACTATATTTTCCTAAAGTATTCTTATATATAGATGTCTAGACATTTTCTCCTTCAGTACCTACACATTTACGGTTATTTCACCATGTCATACCATGAATTCCACATGTGAATATTCGATTATAGCAGTTTTACTTACAATTTGAGACTTGAACATAAAAGGAACGCCTTGACGACGCTCGTTAGTCTGCTCCTTGCTGATAAAGTGACTTTGATTGCAAGGAATAAAGATGAACTTCAGTATTCTGGCATACTCTAAATACAGGGTGCCATGAGCGTCGGCAGACTTTTTTCCAGGAGGGGGGGCACATGTTGGAAGATTGCGCTCAAATGATATTAATTCATTATTTTACTGTCAATATAATATTTGTTGCAGATAACCGTATCAACATGTGCTAAATAAAAATTGCTCTTTACATCAAAATTAAAATAATAGCTTAATAGTCAGTAATTGAGCGCACATTAAGTTCACCAACTTCCAAGGGGGGGGGGGGCCGCGGCCCCTCTTTCCCCCCCCCCCCTTCGCGACGCCCATGCAGGGTGCTAAGGGTATAAATGCATAACGTTTGATAATTTATACCCCAGTATGTATGCAGTGACCGCCTCTTGTAACGGATTAATTGGTGGGAGCACGAACGGCAGTTCGAAAAGCCAAAAAGAGATGGTGGCTGGCAAAAGATGGAACAGCTTGAAATGACGTCAGAGACAAAAGCCGGTTGCCTGTGGGATTCTACTGCGTGGTGAGTGTGTGGTTAGGAGTCTACCGTGAGATGTGACCAGCTGTGGGTCAGCTTTGGCAAGGAGAAGTAGAACCCGGGCGCCATTGCAAGTGGTGAGCACGGCGATCAGTCGTGGTGAATGCAGGACAGGCGCATAAGCCTAATCTTGCTAGTTACATGTTATTCAACTTGGTGCATGTGGTTCCTTTGGGAAAGGAGCGGTATGGACTTCTGAGGTGATTGTGCCAGTTAAGGCTGGTAAGAGACGTCGCCTATGTGGAAAGGAGGCTTCGATGAGTGACTGTGAAACCAGAGGACACAGTTGTACACTGTCGACCAGGGCGTGGCTATTCCAGGCTGAAAGTTCTCCGTACATCCTATATCTTCGAGTGCCGACATCGGGATGAGTATCAGTTTAGTTAATAATACTTTGTAGGAGTGGGAAAACTCCAGAGGGACAGTTAATAAAGGGGGATTGCTCTGTATGAGGTCCTTAATCAGTAAACCGGAGAGCAACTCGGTATAGGTGGAGATTGTCACAGACTGTAAGCAAAATTTCCAGTTAGATAGTATTTTCTCCGTAATTTTCTTGATTGCAAATATAGGAAAATTTCTTGTTTTCATCTTAAAAATTTCATGTTAATATTTAATAGAGTCCATTATCAAATTTGTTGTTTCACTTTAATATTTATAGGTTACTATGTAACGGAGTCCATTTTTTAAATTATTGTTGTGTTTAATAATTGCTTGTTAATGCTTAACACTGTTCATTATAATAAATGTTATGTTGTGCTCTAGTTTGTTGTGTTACTTGGTAGTATCCCGTCACGATCCTGTGGAATACTTCATTAAGGAAAGGGAAAGGGAAAGGTAGTAGGTGTAAGTAAAACGCCAAAAGGAGGCGTAACACTCTGTAGCGCAGTGGCACGTCTGCCTCTGGCGCTGAGGACCCGGGTTCGATCCCCGGTATCGCTGTGGGGATCTTTCGCTTGCTGAAAAGTCTAGCACGGGGTGCACTCAGTCTCGATAGGTCCCTGAGGGGCCCATTGTGCAGCTACTTAATAAAGCAGTAGCGACCCCAGGTCACGAAAGCCGCATAACGTCTCGGGAAGGCTCGGGGTGCTGATCACGTTCCAGCTCCAGTGCTGCACCTCGCTCATGACGCCTGCAGTGGGCAGAAGTAGCAGAATTTATCAAGAAGGTAGTCAGAGATTTGTACAACGAATGAATTGTAATAGACTTTCCAGAGTCATGCTCCAATACCATCCCCAGGGGAAATGCTCTTTAGGTGGTCCAAGAAACATAGGGACTGACAATGTTGTGCTGAGAAGCATGATGATGATCATCATCATTACAATTTGCTTTGAGCATAGAATCTAAGAGTGTCTTTTGGAGTATCTTTCATTAACTTCGTTATTAAGGGAAATTGCTTCAGATCGGAGCTAGAAGCCATAAACAAGGCTCAGAAGTTTAGTGGGAAAAAGAGTGCTTTCAATTTAGCAATGAGCCAAGTTGCGCAAAGTTCTTCCGTAAACACGAAGGAAGCGTTTAAGCGCCCACAAAGGTACAGTCCATTTAAAAATCTGACTAACGTACAGAGTTCCGATAAACAATATCTAGAAAATTGTAGATTAGAAAAGCATTATCAAATTAAGCATTTTGAGGCTTGCAGAGTCATGCAGTGTAGTGACGGATCTGCTGCAAGTACATAATTAAAATCTGACGTTATGAAATATGTTTATTTGACACTCAGAATGAAAAGTATACCACACAAGTTCATGCAGGTGAGAGCTTGGAATTGTGGCAATATAATGTGCAGTGGTTTATGTTGTTAAGGAAATACTAAACCATTACTTTCGAAGTTAAGGTTAATTTAGGCTGGGGGATTTATCCTGAAACGCTTTAGGTTTAGTATTTTTAAAAGATGCGAGACAAACACCAAGATCAAGTTTTCGCTTTTAAGTTATGCTGTTCGCAGATAAACATATACACTTTTTCTAAAAATGTGTTTTTCTTTTTCGTATTCAGGAAGGCTCCAAACATACATTCATGGTGATAGCTTTATCTCAAATTTTGGAATGGAATACTAAAATAAGTGTAATTACTATGAACATGGTAGACAAAGTAAAAGTAGTATATTTTTATACATTCTAAGAAGTGTCGCTGGACTTTCATAACAATTATTTACAAATGGAATGGGGCTTTGATAATTTGAACATCTATATTTCGAAATCGTCGTTAATTCGAGGATTTTTCTTGGTTGCTTGAGCTTTGTTTTTAAAAGAATGTGAAAAACTCACATGTGATTCGAATTTCATTTTCCTTAACTTGAAGCTTTTCTTCAGAAATGTCAGTTGAAAGTTAATTTAAATGCGGGAATTTAATAGGGTAACTACAAACTATTTGAAGAGAAAGAAGAAAATTTTAAGCAGTACCTCAAGTTAAAATAGAAAAAGTCCATAAGGAGTGAGTTGGCCCAATTGACCTCGTTGTCGACGGGCCGTTAAACCCCACTCACTCCATAAAGAGTGAGACAACCGGAAAATCCTGATCGATGTATGTACCTGTATTGCTAAAATGTCAATTTTAGATGAAACTTTTCTTATTCGAATTTTTGGATTGTATTTCTGATTTTTTTTTCTTGTCTTTTCAGCTCGAAATTGTTAAATGGTTTACCCGAGAAACTCGTGGTTTACAGCTTCATGAAGTGTAACTGGAAGGGGTTTTGTTGTAATTTATTTTCAATTTTCGGGTAAAGAATTTAGATAATGAATTGGATTTAACTTCCTTGATTGAAAGGCTTTTATACTGCCTTTCCATGTTAAATCAAGCTTGAAATTTCTTGTGCACAGTTAAAAGGAAACACAGCTCTGCTCTCTGGAGCAGAACGGAATGAATGGGATGCTCATCAGAGGGTAACGATAGGCTGTATGTAATGTTCAACAGCTTCTTATAGCGTAACGAATATGCTTACCATTAAGTTTATGTGTGGCTGAGGAGGGGATCGAGGAGATGTCTGCGTTTTCAAAAGAGCACAACGTTGAACGTGTTGGACTGTAGTAATAAGAACCCGGATTTATACAGATACACGTTCCTTTTTACAAGCTTTTGTGCTCGACCAGACACAAATTTATTAACTATAAGTCTGATAGTGATCCTTTAATGGATCTCCTTAAGTTCAAACTTTCATTAAAGGACTGGTCTTCATCCAATCAGAGAATTCAATTTTCATTAAAGGACTGGTCTTCATCCAATCAGAGAATTCCCTTGCAGCAATGTCAAAGCGCAATATCGATTAATTCTCGAAACGCCACTAGCGCGAGTTTAGAAAACGCTAAAATTTTGGACACTACTGACAGTGAGATGCAACTTACTCCACCTAAGTAAGATGTAACTTACACAAAACGCACAAATTAACCTCAACACAGCTTCAACTTCCAAGAAAATTGCACTAAGCACAGTCCTGCATATTAATTTCACTAATTGTACAATAAATAACTTACACGTGAAGTAAAGTTTCGTCTGAAAACCAATATTTTCACTTTGCCTTCTGTTTTTCAATCTTACGTAGCATTCCAAGGTTATTTTCATCATGCAGCGGTGACGTGAAGGAAACGATTCGATCGTTTAGCGCAGAACTCCAAATATCAGCTGATACAACATCTAGGTCATTGTCCTTGGCCATTGTACAACATTTTGCAATATTTCAACTATAAAATTAGGTATATCGTCTAGCATAAATTGTCGTATGAAACTTAACTACAATGGTAATTAGGACTCGCTTCGATCGTATCCAAATGTATACACGCATCTTAGTTACTGCCATTATAGCCTCATTGCACAATACACTATTATTTAACTTGCGATGTTTGTATTTTTTTCGGGTCAAATCTTGAAACTGTATTTTAAAGAGTTATCCTCAACAGATTGAGCTGAAATTTTGCATACGGTTTAATTTGGATGAAAATGCATGGTTAGCCATGTGACGTCATTCAAATACGGTGGACCTACAGAATGGCGGTCGTTGTTTTTATGCACTCCTATGATATGGATACCAAATTAAAGGGTTTGCTGAGAAGAATGCGAATAAAATAAAAAAGATAACTACAAAATAAAAAATAAATTATTAGTAAAATATTTTTAAAACTAAGCTTTACCCTAAAAAGAAAATATACTTTAAATTAAATCAAATCCATAATTTAAATGATATAAAAGTTTGTCGTGATATTTATTTATTTTATAAAAAACATACTTTTTAATTATTTATGTCAAGATCAATTTACATACTGTATTCTTGTTTACCCAAAATTTCGATGCCGAGATTTTACCGGAAATATATGATTTTAAGGTCCCCTGAATCAAAAAAGGCATTTTATAACAAGATACGTGTGTGTTTGTGAACAGCATAACTGAAAAACCAAAAGTGGTTGAAAACTAAGGTGGAAAGATATTTAACTTCAATATCTTTCAAGGATATGACACGAATATTCTGAAGAAAATTCTTCCATTTTGAACTTCCCTTTACATGGAGCATTTTTCGAAAACTGATTTTCTCAGAAATGGCTGTAACGATTTTGATTAAAATGTCTAGGATGTTAAGATGAACAGATTTCCTCGTAACCAGTAACCAATTTGAATGCACTTCACATGCACCCAAGCATAATCTCCGGTTAACTCTTTTCGCCTTTCTCTATTCTTTTTCTTTTAATTACATTCAGCTAAGGCCTCATTGAACACAAATTAACACAAGATTCACTCAAAACTCTTTTCTGCACATAAATTTTCACCGAAGCAATGTTACATTATGAGTTGCCCTTGCAGTATCTCTGACTGGCTATGGTCTGAAGACCGTTCGCTAATTATCGGTAGTGAAGAACAGGATTTCTTACTCATTGGTAGATGACCCACAAAAGAAAGCTTATTTGACTTTTGTTCACCTTTTCTGTGAATTATTATTCTGCATGTTTTATTACTCAATTGTGCACTCAAATCTGAGCTCTAGTAATGGTCACACTAATAGTGCATTTCTTTGTTACAACACTGGTTCTGTGAAATTAGAGTATGCCTCCACCGAGATGTAAGTGTAAGTGGAATGACTAGATCTTCTTATACATTTGTTACCTGGAATACACAATTGCAAAGTCTTGTTCGTGTGGAATCCCTACATGAGGGTAGAAGACTAATGAGCAAGAATCCACCAGCATTACTGTACTTGTTAATGAAACTTACCTTTCTAGAGTCAACAACCAAATGCAACCAAGGAATATTTTACGATTAAAATTTTAATACGTAGCCTTGCGTAAAGACAGAAAATTACGGCAACCCAAAGAGTGGTTGTACGAGTAATTAGATACAAGCCGATACGTAAAGATTGAAAAGCAGATTGGCAGTATTTTAGATTCTGAAATGTTTATTCTCTTTTATTATATGCAGGATAAAGACGAGACAAATGGAAGGCTGGTATGCCTGTTGTCTAAATGAAGACCACAGAAATTGTTTTAATACAAGCAATTCTAACAAATTGGAAACTGAATCTACTGAAATAAGATACAAGAACAGGAAAAAATGATGAAGCCTGTTATAATGTTTTACAATAATTAAAGCACGTTTTAACTGCAATATTTTTCGTCATTGCCATCACTGGTCCAAAAAATATGCATAAATTCTGGTCTCTACACACTTAACATGCTACCAGTTTTCAGAATTCAGGCACTACACCCAGCTGTAATGCTGCTGTTATTCCTGTATATGTTCCCTTTCTCATAGATAAAGTTTCTTCTTAGCTTTTTACTGCTAGCGCTTTTTTCTTCTGAGCGTGGGCAGTTGTGATAGCTTTTAGATAATTTATAAATTTTGGGCTTCTGTATTTCCTTTTAATTTCTGGTTTACTGTTAATATCCAAGGAAGTTGTTGGAGAAGGACTTAACTGTTCGAAGTTCGCCGGTGTAAACGCTTGATTCTGATACATTTGTTCCTATTCTTCTTCTTCACCATCTGATTACTCTCTCTTTATGTAGGACTTCCATCTCGCAGGACTTACAAGCCTGTGCCTAGAGTCAGATGCCTATTGGGGAGCAGATGAACCTAAAGACCGGAGAGGGTGAAGACCTGGAAGCGGGTAGTCAGCCAACCACCAAGTATAAGAGTGAGGAAGAGGATGTTATGAAATTCATGCAAATTGCATGATTGGAAAGGTGATAATGGATCAATTGGTGGAACGAGTGGCGGGGTAAACGAGAAAACCTACACAAAACCCGCCCTGCGGCCAGTTTTCCACCACGGGTCCCTGGGATCGAACTCGGGCCACCTCGGTGATAGGTGAACATTTTAAACGCTTGACCACGGCGCCACCGACTCTGAAATTCAAGAATCTAACTTTCAATACAAGGTTCCCTATTTCCATATGAAAATGAACACGGAACTGAGTTTAACTGTTCAATAAATATGATGAAAATCATGATATATTACAAACTTGGTTGTTTATAGACTGTGTTTATCAGGCATAATCATTCTTTTGAATGGTGAAAGAATTACCAAAATCAACTGCGAGGTTTCTGAGTTAAGGTTGCGCGCGCACACACACACACACACACACACACACACACACACACACACACACACACACACACACACACACACACACACACACACACACAGCCAGTCATACTTACAGCTTTTCTCTCATAATATTAATATAGATGATGCTTTAAGGTTCATACCTGTAAACTCGCCAGTAGCTCTCATATGTCTTTCATGTGAGACATTGTCGTTCATTGTAATCAAAATAGCATCCTCAACAACATGACCTTCTTTGGAAACGCGAAATGCTGTATAAAGCTATTAACATTGTTCACTTTGCTGCATGTCTGTGTTAACTTTCCATCAGGTTGTGAATTCAAAGTCAAAGAATGCCGATACTTGTGTCATCGTGAGAAAAGGAACTGTGAATAAGCTCAGGTTTATTGCTCCAGTTCGGATGGTTCTACTAGTTGTTACATGTGAAATATAGCGGTATTGTGCTCAAGAAATAAGATGTTTGTAAATGGTGAGTCAGCGTGCATCTCTGTAGATTTAACAAATGTTTGAAATGTTGAATGTCTCTGTTTGTTACTTCTATCTCTAATGAATGCAATACGTAGTAGAAAATGGAAACATGTAAGGCCTTTTTCTCAACACAATATTTAACGCTAGATTTATAATACTAGTGCAATTATTGTTGCAAAATTCAGCAATTCGAATTGATAATGACTTTGTAAATAGAATTATATTCACATATATTTGTGCATATGTATCGAAATCAATAAAATGAAATATTTTAAGAGTGAATTAAAGTATAGAACATTAACACCTGGGATGATGCATCTAAACTTCACAAAACAAATTTTTCTTCGACAAAAAGTTAGCGCTGTATGTATCAAGGGACAGCTAGTAATTGCAGAATCCAGACTATGCAATAATTTAATATAATTCAAAGTATGAACTCTGAAGGGTAATATAATAATCGAAAGTTTAATAAGTGGAAATATTTTATATGCAGTAGTAGATCCATTTGAAACAAATAAAGCTAAAGGAAGAGAAAATATAAAATGCATTGATAAGGATAATTGTAATTAGATGTGTAAGAAGTTGCAACAGGCCGGGAGGGACTGGCCCACCTCCACCTCCTTCATGACCTCTGTGGTGGGTAGAGGTGGGGGCGCAGCGGCCGGACGGCATATCTTGGCCCGAAAAGAGCTGTTGTGCCCTGGGGTTAAATACATACATAAGAAGATGCATAAGTGTAAACTACTTGTAAGATAAAGGGAATTGTTAAATGTAAGCAAAGGTAACTAAAGTCTAATGAAGTTGATGGAAAGGGAAAATTAAAGTAGAAGAATATGTTAATGTGCTGAAAAACATAGCATTCGGAAGTTTGAAATCTAACTAAAAATTCTATTAGTGTCGGGACATGGTGTAAGCAAAGAGCGTTTTTGCATCATTTATTTATATTTTATACCAAAAGTTCCCAACACATGTAATTTTAATCGAGGACAATAAAATTATGGAATATCAAACATGCAATGTTCTCAGCATTATTACTGTTTTTCATCTTCATTTTTCTTTCTTCTTTCTCCTCCTCCTGCTTATCATCCTCATCCTCATCAAGCGTTTTCTTAGTAATATAGAGTGGCTTAGGGGTATAACTGCAGACACTTTATTCGTAATTGGGAACAGTCTAATAAACAATATTACTTCAACATCCAAACTCACAATTCTATTTATTAAGGATAGTATGTTTCCAGGTTAGTTAACAGGCGCGGCACAGAAGGCAACACGTCAAGTGATAGCAAATGGTGTACCGGAACCCAGTTCCGATACTCCCTGCAAAGGTAGGAATCTCTAACTGGTTTGTGGGGAAAATGTTTGACGAAGAGAAAAACAAACTAACACGTCGAGATGGATGCATATTAATACAGCAATCATAAAAATATCTGCTCTTATGAAACACAATGTATAATCATATCCTATAAACTGCGATTTGTATTACGTTGCATAATATTTCCGGTTTTCACTTGAATGTAACCGTTTCAAGAATCATTCTCCTTTTATGTTTAAGTTACCAACATTAGTGAAGTGTAGTTTAGTCCTTTATGTAAAAGACGCTCTTATCCACGGCAGCATGTTCCACAATATAATCAGGGTTGGAAAGTTGCAAACCAAATTTGGCTTTTAAAAGTCTAAACCATATTCTGATCTAATCATTGAAATACACCAGAAGCGCATCCATCTCCAGTTGTCTGACAGTCACGAAGAAAGTCTCATGCGGAATCCTGACAAAATGAACTCCATTCCCCAGACGATCACTGCCGTTCGCAGCTGGAGCAATATATGTGCAAACTCGTGGAAAGATTCTGTAACTTCGCTCTTAACTTTCTGGTCCCCGAAGACATGAAAGCAGACGACAGTGCAGCCAATTGAATGTTCCGCACAACTGTTTAGAGCAAGGGAGCACAGAAGATTTCAAAATTGCTATACAAATGTTAACAGCTTCTTAACGATGTAAGCGACTAGCTTAATAGGTTTGTAGGTACATATTAGAAAAGTATTCCACAAATGTACCTTGTTTCCAAATATTAGCGGCTTCTCCCTATAACAGATATGTACTTCTTCGTTTTCCTCTCCAAGTGCTAGGATTCTAAGTTGTTTCGATGTCCATTTTCACTTTTTCTGCCACCTACATTTACTAAGAGGAACCGTTGTATTTAACCAAAAATTCAATAACGATCTGTCACCGCAAATAGATACTTTAAGGCTTTGTGAATCCAGAAGTCCATGGTGTGTGTATGTGTGTGTCTTTGTGTGTGTGTGTGTGTGTGTGTGTGTGTATGTATGTGTGTGTGTGTGTGTGTGTGTGTGTGTGTGTGTTTTTGTGTGTGTCGTATTTTCCTTTAGCGCCTTTCAGGGTATTTCATTTTCAGGAAAAAGCAAAGGCATCAACCTCCCCTCTTTTCCCTATTATTGCTGTGCCATCAGGCCACCATGCTCTGCAATAGGTAAGGTGAGGAACACGCCTTAAAAGATCCAAGGAAACGATACAAAACTCGCTGAAGATTTTTTTTGGCGCTCGTTGTACATTTATCAAAATATCCGTACATATACCCCTAAGAGCTTGTATAATAGTTATTACTGGAGAGTTTATGAATCTCCGTGGCGCTGTCTACACTCTGGAGCGGTTTATATACACGTACTCTTATGAAACTAAGTGTGCGAACCGGTGCAGATAGAACGCTAAAGAGCAACAAATGTCACTGAGGTTATTTGTTTAAGCCGTATTGGCTTAGCAAACAATAGCCAGCCGATGAGAACTGCCGTACAAGAAGATAACGATGATCCCAGTTGCTGAACCACATGTTGTTGATGTTATCGTTCCCCTGCTGCTAACTAATAGCTTTTGTTATTATAATAACACGCTGAGCAGTTACAGTAATATTCCGAACACATTAAATCTCCGCTTAGCCGAATTTACAATGAGATCTGCCCTGGGTCCCATCACAGTGCATTGCTCTGTGTTCGTTCGACCCGAACAATAGCAGCTCTCTATTAAAGGGAAAACAGCTTATTGGAATATTTCAAAAACCAACTGTAACATTTTCCTCCCATTAAGGCACAGTCCGGGTATATTTGGTGATATTACATCTGTACCGCCAACTGTTCGTAAAATATAACTATGTTAAAGATACAGCCACAGTTAATGTTATTGCATCCGTTGTGTTGCCCTTATTTTTGAGCCCTTTGCAGAGAATGGATAGATTTTTAAACAATATTCTGTTTAGACGCCGTATTAATCTATGGATACCATTGTATTGCTCGTGTGTGTATGGTTTTGTCTTGAATTGTTATAAATCATTATATGTAATTATTGTTACTGTTATTTTTGTGTTTGCAACACAATTCGCAAATCGTCCACTTATGGACTGCAATGTTTTACCTTTACTACTATGTATAGTAAGTAGAGGAAGTATCGTATTCGAACCAAAAGTTCGATATACAGATTTCACCGGAGGGCCCCCCCCCCTACCCTTGAATCCAAATACGCATTTTCAGAAAAAGGTCGTGTGTGTGTATGTGTGTGTGCGTGTGCGCGCGCGCCTGTGAACAGCATAACTCAATAACGAAACGTCAGTTAAAAACCAAAACTGGTATTTAAGTTTAATATATTTCAAGGATGCGACAGGAAAATTTTGAAGGAACTTTCTCTACCCTAAGCTAACCTTTTGTTTTTCTCAAAACTGGCTAACGATTTTGATTAAAATGCCATATGTTTAATATATTTATATGAGTAATGAAATGTATATTTTGAATGTTTTGGCTATAGAGTATATAGTTTGCGCACTCTTGCTGACTTCTGCATAACTGGTAAACCGTAAGAGATAGACCAAATCTTACTGTACAAAAATCTAGATTTTGTTAAGACACATAAGTTATGTCCAAAAGCATTTTTTGTGGAGTGAACTATTTCAGAGACATTCCTTGTTATTTGTGAGAGTTTTGCAATGGTTATTCTTTTCTCAAATGAAAGGTCGTTATTTACTTTTTTCTCTTGGCAGTGCAAAGAACGGAATTTCAAAACCTTTACAGCGGCCAGCTTTGAAAGATTACTATCGTTCCGAAGCTATCTCTTGCACCTACAAGAAAGTTACCAATAAAAGGTTTATCTCAACTAACATAAAGATGATAAAGAAATAAGAGTTTCTTAGAATAGTAAGTACACGAGTAGAGAAAGTCATATGAGTGCAACCCATCAGATTTTTATCTATATCTATATTTTGTTTCCTTTTAAAGGGGGTATTCTTAACGGTGGTAGCCCTGATGCTTAGTAAGCGGGAGACCCAGGTTCCATTTATGGTATCGGCATGGGGACTTTCTGCCACTCAGAGAGTCGATCCCGTGTGCCCTCAGACACGCCCGTGTAGGGTCAGTTCGATTGAGCAGTGGCGGTCTCTAGTTACGAACACCACATTTAACGACCGGCTGGGGCCAGGTACTAACCACGTCCCACCCTTCAATATCGCACCCCACTTATGACCCCTGTGGTAACCAGAGGTATGAGACCCAGCGGCCGGGCGGTAGGCCTTAGCGCGGGAGGGGCTCTTGCGCGGATGGTTAATGAGCCGTATTCATGAACTTTTATCGGTTAGGTTAACCCTGCGTATTTTAGTATAATTCACCTATTATTCCTTTTCCTGCTACACTTTACTTGATATAAATTCATTCATTGTATCTCACCTTTAAAAATATGGTTTTAATTTTGCATTTATGTCACGTCAAAAGGGGCTACCGATTAATTATCAATTAATTGGATTTATATATACTTTTTTAAAAGTATAAAATGCTATAGTGCAATTTGAAATCCTAAATTTCTCATTTCGAAATGCCCAAAATCGCCACCTTAGTGATTAACATCAACATCTCCACCACTACCACCACAACTACCACCACCACCACCGCCGCCACCGCCACCGCCACCACCACCGCCGCCACCACCACCACCACCACAACAACCACCACCACCGCCACCACCACCACCGCCACCACCACCGCCGCCACCACCACCACAACAACCACCACAACAACCACCACCACCACTACCACAGCCGCCACCACCGCCACAACAACCACCACCACCACAACAACCACCACCACCACCGCCACCGCCACCACCGCCACCGCCACCACCACCGCCACCGCCACCACCACCGCCGCCACCACCACCACAACAACCACCACAACAACCACCACAACAACAACCACCACCACTACCACAGCCACCACCACCACAACAACCACCACCACCACCACAACAATCACCACCACCACCGCCACCGCCACCACCACCGCCACCGCCACCACCACCGCCGCCACCAACACAACAACCACCACCACCACAACAACCACCACCACCAACACCACCACAACAGCCACCACCGCCACCACCACCACAACAACCACCACAAAAACCACCACCACCACTACCACCGCCGCCACCACCACAACAACCACCACCACCACAACAACCACCACCGCCGCCACCGCCACTACCACCGCCGCCACCACCACAACAACCACCACCACCACAACAACCACCACCACCAACACCACCACAACAGCCACCACCGCCACCACCACCACAACAACCACCACCGCCACCACCACAACAACCACCACCGCCACCACCACAACAACCACCACCGCCACCACCACCACAACAACCACCACCACCACCGCCGCCACCGCCACCGCCACCACCACCGCCGCCACCACAACAACCACCACCACAACAACCACCACCGCCGCCACCGCCACCGCCACCACCACCGCCGCCACCACCACCACAACAACCACCACTACAACCACCACCACCACTACCACCGCCGCCGCCACCACCACCACAACAACCACCACCACAACAACCACCACCACCACCACTACCACCACCACCGCCACCACCACCATCACCACCACCACTGCCACCGCCGCCGCCACCACCACCACAACAACCACCACCACAACAACCACCACCACTACCACCACCACCACCGCCGCCGCCACAACCACCACCACAACAACCACCACCACAACAACCACCATCACTACCACCACCACCACTACCACCGCCACCGCCACCACCACCACAACAACCACCACCACAACAACCACCACCACTACCACCACCACCGCCACCACCACCATCACCACCACCACTGCCACCACCACCACCGCCAACACCACCACTACCACCGCCGCCGCCACCACCACCACCACAACAACCACCACCACAACAACCACCACCACTACCACCGCCGCCGCCGCCACCACCACCACCACAACAACCACCACCACAACAACCACCACCACCACCACCGCCGCCACCGCCATCACCACCACCACCACCACTACCACCGCCGCCGCCGCCACCACCACCACAACAACCACCACCACAACAACCACCACCACAACAACCACCACCACAACAACCACCACCACCGCCACCGCCATCACCGCCAACACCACCACTACCACCGCCGCCGCCACCACCACCACCACAACAACCACCACCACAACAACCACCACCACTACCACCGCCGCCGCCGCCACCACCACCACCACCACAACAACCACCACCACAACAACCACCACCACCACCGCCGCCGCCACCGCCATCACCACCACCACCACCACTACCACCGCCGCCGCCGCCACCACCACCACCACAACAACCACCACCACAACAACCACCACCACCACTACCACCACCACCGCCACCGCCGCCACCACCAGCCATAACAATACTAGTAATATATGAAGCACGTTCATTACAAAATTTATTATTTAAACGTTTATGTTCAGTAGAAAGTGAGCTGTTTGGTAGGCTTGTCTTTATTTTCATTTTTAGTTAACTCTTTCCTCGATTCTTATTACATCTGTGACCACTACTTTCAGTGTGAAAGATGCGCATGTTTCTTCTTTCTCCTTTAGCTCAATCAAATAAGTTTGATTGCAAATCCGAAGAAATATTTGTGAATGCCAAAACTTCGACATTAGGGGTGGCAGCGCAGAAGTTCTCTACTAATAAAAGAGTAACCTGTAATTGCATGGGTTCCGTCTGGATCTAGCATACGAACCGGATTCACAGTAGAACGAAACATAAAGGTGAGCAGATTGCCATAAGTTCCACTCCTCGAGGCATTGTCTTGAAAGAGAGCCACACTTATAGACCATATGACATCATATCCTACTGGGAGTGTTCAGTCAGTTGAAACAGGACTCAAAGATGAGAAAGGCATACTGATTTCACTATTACATGACAACAATGTATCACTGAATTTGTTTTTCCTTGGTCTCATTATCACTACGTATAGAAGGTATTATATTCTACCCAAAATTGGTATAAAGGTTGATTAAGTTTGGAGCCAAAAAGAATAACATTTTAGGACAAACTTGTGTGTGCGTGGATGCCAGAGAGACAGAAAGAGAGGGAGTGGGTGGGAGCAAGAGAGCGTGAAGACAATCCGCTCAACTCTTTGCATTGAATTTGATTTGAATTTGTTGTACAGAGAGCGAATTTCGTAAAATGCAAGGGTATGATGATTATTTAACGAGATCTTTGTAGCATCACCTTCTTTCACTCCCTTTACCCCTCTCCATTGACTAAGCGGCATTATGCTACTTTCTGTGATGGGCGAAGAAGTAAGGAAGGGAGATATAGGTTTAAGGGCGTTCAAATACTTGGTCATCAGTGCCCTTAAACACAGTGCATGGCAAAAGCGAGATATAAACTTCAACATAAAATAAAATTACTAATAAAATCGAAAATAAATGTACATAAATATACAAAACAGAGAGGCAAAATCCCGAATTAAAACAAAGTTACAAAGATGTCCAAAAGTATGCAAATTCGATATGTTTTAAATTATCAAATTCGTATTTATCTGTGGTAAAAATTACAAAACCCTTTCGACCGCTTGTTTATCGTCCGCCAGGATCTCTGACAGGCTGGCAGATAGCTGTGGAGCTTCGGAGGTCCACTAGGGAAAACACTAGCAGCACGTGACTGGTGTTTAAATGATGACACTTTATTTTTATTACTGCTATAATCACATACAGCTTATTTTCAATGCCTTAATTGCAAATTGTTTGCTATATATGTTCGGCCACTTGAACCTGCATTGGAAAAGGTCAAAATTAAAGATTAACACATAATATCTGAAAGGGAACAACTCAAATTTGTTCGTGAGTCTTTCATAAGTAAAATTCACAAACAAGATTATCAGCTTGAAATCCAGCACACAAAATGTGTGCCCATTCTTTACACATCACACACAGGACCCATAGCTCCCTTGACCTTTTGAAATTACTACCACAAACTAAAGGAAGAGGCTGTATTATGGAACACCACCAATCACCATTTCCCAAACAAGCATTTGTTCACGACATGGAAATGTTAATGCCAAATTAATGAATGTACCAGTTTGCAATAAATAAATATTTGGAATAGAAAAATCATGCCACTCATATTAATATAAGCAGTGGAAATAATATTGAATCTTACCACTACCTAGCAAAGCCACGAGGCGTACTGATCTGGGATATTGAGCGCTGCGGTCGCTTGTTATCTTGTTTACTAGAGCAGCGAAATACCATTAGTAATTTGCTGTTCAATCAGTAAAGTAATGTGAGCTCTTGCGCCTGCCGATATATGAGAAGTTTCTATCCTAAGGATATGATTGTATCGGAACTGAGTGTACACACACTATCTCGCTGTGTGTGCGATAAGCTTGCATAAACAGCTCGGCAGTTTCACAATCTTTCCGATACGTCCCATGGCCTTGTCACCATGGCTAAAAGTTTCAACCTTCGTGAAATACAGTACTTCCACACATAAACAACGTGATAATGAAGTTATCTTGCTTTTAGTGGGTAAAAGGGAAACCTAACAATAGAAATTAGAAGTCTTCTGGAAGATGACATGTTACTTGATAGAAAATATGGTGCTCCATTTTACGACCCGGTTCCATATCGCCACCTCCTCCCCTATAACCAATGACATGTCGGCATAAACAGGAAGTTCTGATTACTTCTTGTGATAGCTCACTAAATCATTGCTCACTAAGCTACAACTGTTGCTTGTTTCATACTGTTATACATATCAGAAACAGCACGTGACCAGATTATTGGTCTATGGCAAGCTGGTAACACACCCACACATTTCAGAAAGTGTGAAAATTCACAGAAGTGTAAGTAACGAAAGCTTTTAATGCCACCTAAGAAGGCGGGTTTTTGCTTGAGTATGAGCAGAAAACATTTCATTCGAAAGCAGAGACTGTACTGTAACAGACAAATATGTTTAAGGCTATTTCGATATGAATTTTAATTCCAGTAGGCTAAAGGTCATTGTGCCTTTCAATGTAGCATTGTATTACCTTTACAGTGAAGTTTTGCACATTTTTATGATTCTAAGGACAAAGTTCAAGTTTTTCTCATAACACAGAATCCTTTAAACTCAATAAATGCTGCTTATTTCAAGCAATATTCACATTTTCCATTACAGGTATTAAGAATTTTGAAATAATTCTAAAGAAAGTGAACGAGACTAGATGTATGCAACCACCCCCTCCCCGGCCACTTCTTGTGCTTATTAGACTCCATGCCTCCAGCCGCGTATTGCAACTGGCAGCAGTTGATTGGTCAGTGGTTATTCCTCATTCCTTATGAGACCCCCGTAAGAGGATAAGAAACAGAGATTCTCCCAAATAGTGCAGGCGCGCAATGTGGAAGGTCAGAATACTGCTCGGAAAACCTGAAAAAATATATATTTTGTAGTTTAGCGACGCTGTCAATTGTCTGGAATATATCAGCGTCGCCGGTGTGCCGGAATTGCGCCCCGCAGTTCTTTTACATGCCAGTAAATCTACTGACACAGAGCTGTCGTTTTTAAGCACACTGGAAAACCATCGGTTTGGGCCGGGTTTGAATCCGTGACCTTGGTATCAGTAGGCCAGCGTCTGACCAACTGAGCCACCCAGAACGACCGAAAAGCTTGAAAGCATACCACCTGTCCCATCGTTACTTGCAAGAGCTGATAGAGACACATGGCGAAACTAGTTCTATAGGGCTGATCTGATTTGTACGTAAAAGTACCTCAACCATGACAAAGAGGCTTCTGAGCAAAATCTTTTGCGCCCAGCCACTACACAACGAGAGTCTGGGGACTACAGTAGTTCACCTTTCACAACAGTGGAATCTGTTTGGAATCTTTTATTCGTCACATTTTAATCTACCACTATGCGAAATCTGACTTATTGCCCAGCATCCTGAATAGTTTTTATGGGTACAAGGAGATTAAGGGAATAAAGGCTAGAATATTTTACCATCCCTTAAATTTGCTGTATTCACCTATTCGTGATGCACAACCGATAGAGTCGATAGAGAAAACCTTAGCCACGTAGTGGGGTCACTGAGGGGTTATCCTCCCTATGGGAGGCGTCCTCCGACTCTTGCCATACCGGGACATAGTCCCCTACTGGCATATGGTGGTGAATTAAAGAAACTGATGGTGGGGTAAGGGTGGTAATGAATTTCAAAGTTGTTTTATTTTTTTTTTTATTTTTTTTTTATATAATGATATGAAATTGTGATAAAAGGTTGAAATGATAATTGATGAGAAATGCAGTTTTTTTATGGTTATGAAGTAGACGATGATAAAATTGTTGTCTTGTTATTTTCTTATGGTCCAAGTACAAGTCTGGGTTTTTTGTAAGTTTCTCCTGGGTCCAGATCATATTCACCCAGGCCGCGGATGAGTTGGTTGAAGTTTGTTTGGAGATTGGCATAGAAACTGTGGGAGAGATGTAATATGTAATCTGGAATGTTGGGGAAGGAAAGATCTTTGTGGATATTGTCATTTGGTATATACCAGTCAGCTGAAGTTGCTATTCGGAGGAAACGGTTCTGTAGAACTTGTAGATGATATAAATTAGATTTGGCGGCGGCTCCCCAAAACTTGACAGGCGTAGTCCATAACTGGACGTAAAACCTGCTTATATAACAGGAGTTTGTTCCTAAGGCTCATTGGAGATTCCTTATTAATCAGTGGATATATCATGGCCATTCTTTTGTTAACTTTTTATGATTGGGCTGTGATGTGAGCCTTCCAAGTTAGTCGCATATCGAGTTTAACACCCAGATAATTCACTTCGGTGGACCAGGGGATTTGGTTACCCGACAGCTGTAATTCTTCCACATCTTGCAGGCGACGCCTGGCAAAGGTGATGGCTTGGGATTTGGTGGCATTGAGCTTAAGTCGCCAAGCAGCAAACCAAGCTGTGAACATACTTGCGTAGCGTTGAAGGCGTTTAGTCGCTATGTCATGGTGGGACGAAGCGGTTGTTATCGCTGTGTCGTCAGCAAACAAATAGACGTTCCAGAGAGAAGGAAGACTATTAATATAGGTAAGAAAGAGCAAGGGGCCCAATACACTGCCTTGGGGTACCCCTGCATTAACGGAATATGTTTGGGACTGGATGCTGTCCCTGGAGACAACAAAGGATCGCTTAGATAGGAAACTATGGATAAGATGAACAAGATAGGGAGGAATGTCGTAATTGATGAGTCGGTGTAGGAGTCTTTGATGCCAGACTGTATCAAAGGCTCGGGAGATGTCCAGGAATAGGGCTGCAACATAGTGCCTATTGTTAAACCCGCCTATGACTTCGTCCACCAGGCGTAAGAGTTGATGCGTTGTGGAGTGCTGTCGTCTAAAGCCAAACTGTTCTAGTCGTAACACATTCTGCCGTTCAAGCAGGCTCATCAATCGTGACTGTATGATCTTCTCAAACAGCTTACTTATGGCTGGTAACAGGCTGATTGCTCTGTGATTTTCCGGATGTTGTGGGGTTTTCCCTGCCTTTGGCAGTGTTATTATTTTTGCATGCTTCCACGCAGCAGGGAAATAAGCCAGTCGAAGCAAGCTGTTGAACAGATGAACTAGCAGTGCTATCCACTCAGGTGGTAATGCTTTGAAGGCAGCGTAGGGCACGTTATCATTGCCGCAGCTTTAAAGGGGCGAACGGAAGCCACAATGGTACTGACCTCTTCAGTCGAGGTAAGGACCAATTCCTCATGTTGGAAGGGAGCAGAGATGTATTCTCGCACCATAGTTTCGACATCACTGGCGATCTCATCATCAAGGGGATCAGCCGGATGGAAAGTGGAGGCTAGATGTTCGGCCATAAGTTCTACTTTCTCCCTTGCAGATTGGGCAACTCTTCCATTGGCAATTAGGGGAGGGTCTGAGGAAGGGTTGCGCAGTATTGACTTGGACGTCCTCCAGAGCGAAGAATCTACTGTGTCCAGAGAGTCCAGGCGTCTTTCCCACTCTTCGTTTGCATGGTGTTGCAATTCGGTTTTCACTATATAATGAAGGCGATTCCATTCCCTTTTGTCCAGTGGATTGCGCGACTGTTGGAATTTGCGCCTGGCTTTGTTTTTTGACGCTATAAGTTGCCGAAGTTCATAAGGGAGAGGTTTCTGATTGATGCGAGATTGACGTCGAGGTGGTGTTGCTTCCGCCATGGCAGTAGACATAGTGGCAGTGATGGTAGCTGCCAGTTCGTCTGCTTCTATGGTGCTTTGGCACGACTGAATGGTGGCAGGCCTCTCAGCCATTAAGGTGGTGTATCTACCCCAGTTGGTCCTTCTAGAATTGACTGTGCTTGCGGGGGCTTTCGCAGTAGGCCTAGTCCTGAATGTCAGCAGTACCGGGTAGTGGTCAGAGGATAGATCCGGAACAGTAAATATTGTGGGATGTGTGCGAATATTGTTCATGATGGCAATGTCCAGCCAATCCGGCGGTCGTCGGTCACCATGAGTAATGGTAGGCGACGTTGGAGCAATAACGGCGAGCCCTCTACGAGCTATGTAACTCTCCAGTAATCATACCTCGATGGTTTGTAACTGTAGAGTTCCACAGCTGGTTCTTGGCATTATAATCACCCATTGCTATAGTGGGCGTGTCAGAGAAAAACACAGCGTCCAAGTCCTGATTGATGGGTCGTTTGGATGGTATGTATATAGAAAATACATTTAGAGGCCCTTTGCTCGTGGCCACTTGTATGCCTGTCCCTTCCAGGCTAGCTGTGGTTGGTAGTTGTAGTCGATGATGTTGCAGATTTCGGTTTATATAAACTGCCGTGCCGCCAAAGCCATCATCTCTGTCAGTCCTATGGCAAATCATGCCCGGGATTGTGGCTTTGTGATGCGGAGATAGGTGAGTCTCCTGGATCAATAAAACTGTAAGTTTATTGACAGCGACGAAGGTTTTAAGTTCTGGCAGTTTGCCAAGTATGCCGTTGGCATTCCAGGAACAGATTTTGAATCCGAAGACGTTGGGGAGGGAATTACGTCTGTCTGCCATACTGGGACATAAAGTTATAGACAGTGTATACCAGTATGGTTTCTGCAGCTATATGAACCGGCCGCTGAGTTAGGGCCTCAGCCAGAGTGGTGGCGAAGTTTGCTTGTAGATTTAGTGGAATCTTGGCCATTAAGGTGAGAGACCCTTCATCTGGGATGAGCGCATTTGGCGGCGCAGTTTGTGACGACGGTGGGTATGCTAACATGTGCTTCTGCGCAGGTTCTCGTTGGGGAAGTGGCTTGGATGGTTCGGCCAAGAAGGGCGTTCTGCGGTGGGTCTTGGTAACTACTGCAGGTATGATGGTAGCACTGGAGGAGCTTGGAAGAGTGGGCTGTTGAGGAGCAGCTGTGGGAGCCGGTAAAGATGCCGGGCGGATTTGCTGAGGAATAGGAGCTGCGGGTGTAGGCGGGGGCGTCACAGAGGGAGTGGTATCAGCTGTGAGGGCTGCAGCATATGTGGGGTGTTGCACTCTTTCAACAGGTCCTAGCCCTGGGAAGTGGGCACCTCTGAAGGCTTCTCTGGGGAGACCCAAAGGGTTTCCACTTCTCGGTGCAGCGTCATAACGGGTGCGCTGTCCATTTTTGTTTAGTAGCATTTCAATGCGAGCCTCTTGCCAAACTGGACATTTCGCATATCGGCAGGAGTGGTTACCTCCGCAGTTATAGCAAGTTGGCGTGGCGCCCTGGACACCAGGTAGGAAAACCTTCAACTTCAACTTATTTTATTCTATTATTAATTCCTAATAATATTATAATAATAATTATTATTAGGAAATAATAATAGGAAAACCTTAGTTTTGATTACTCTCTATAAAAAAGAATAATATGGACTTTAAGGTACCATGTGGTATAGTGTTTGCTTGCTTATTACTACGAATGGGAAAGTAATTATTAAATTTGTTTGAACTTAAAATTTCCAATATAAGACCATAATTATGTGAAGCTCTTGCTTTTACTTGCTTTGTGTTTATTCCCTTTTTAAAATAAATTAGAAGAAACGTATGTGTTGCCATCTGTCTTTGAAACCGTTCGGCATTGTTCTTATCTGTTTATGTACATGGCAGAAAAGGTTGATGCGCTCTTTTGGTCAAAATTAGTATTAGACCTTGCCTCTACCTAGATCTGCTTGCTAGAGGCGGTTCCAGTGGCAATAACTTAACCTGTGTGAAATTTTGCACAAATTATGCCTGTAAGTTCAGTCTTGGAGGTGAATTTTATAGTTGTTGATGGCTTGTAAGCCCACATCGGGTCAAAGGTTGGTAAGAACGGTGTATTCTGCTGTTTTTCGCCGAGTTAAGCATTATTAGCAGTGTTGCCAACAATAATGAGCATTTGTCGCTGTGCTGATGCTTGAAAGTCGCCAAAAATCGTTTAAGAATGTTATAAAACAGCCCAAAAGTCTCCAAAAGGGGAAATGATATAGCATTCGATTTATAATATTATTTATGATGCATAACAGAAATACTAGATATTCATTGGAAACACAGTCTCTGTTTTGACCTAATTTTTTATTGCTGTGTTTCTTCTTCATAGTATACCTTTAAGGTTGCAAAATTGGCAGTAGAGTGCACTACAATATATTGTTTGCAAGTCCCAAAATTAAATCTCTTGCAGTTTCTACTTAAACACTGTCAGTACCTATCTGGGAAACCCTTTCCACATAGTGATTTATCCAGCGCAAGTATTTAAAACACAGTGCAAGAGATAATAAATAGTTTTGAAATCTGACCTACTTAACTGCGCCTTCATAAAAAAGACAGTATCGGTAGGTGTATGGTATTACCAGAACTAATCAGTGTTAAAAGTAAAACCATGCAACACCTATAATTTGTGGAATCTCTAGAACGCGTTACTAAATGTGCGTGAAAGTAGTAAATGTAATATAATGTATCTAACAGAGTAGGGAGATGATTAAAGTACACAACAATGATGTAAGTTGAAAGCTAAAGGTAGGTAATTAAAATATTAATAAGTTTAATTAGCATGTGGTAAGGAATATTGGAGGAACAGTACAGCAGCCAGGCTAATCTACTTCTACCCACTCGCGGATTGCTTTAATGAAGTCTGGCTTGCCTTACTTGGGAGGCTTTCTGCGAACTGCTCTTTGTATACGTCTCATTTGCAAGCAGTTAGTGTTAAAATGGCACAATACAGAACACAGCGCTTGGTGAATATCAGAGCAGGAATGTTTCTTAGAGCAACAGGGTTTTGCTTCTGACAGTAATTCTCGGTAACTTCCACTTCACAGAGAGGTTCCGGATATATGTCATTGAGGACGGCGTATAAACTTAATAGGCTTTACTGTTGCTTTTGAGTCTAGAGGTTTCATTAAGCCTTGAAGAGCCCAGCCATAGCGGTGACGGTCAGATTTGCATGAAGAATAACCTTATGTTCACATTAAACCTGTCTAAATGATAGCTAAATATGAACCAGTGGTGGCTTGTGCCTTACAAAATAGGTGAAGAAGTTTACTTAAGCATGCTGAAAATACAATGCAAAGCCGGTGTACCACGGTCCAACATTTTTTACCGAACTTTTTGTATCCAATGGAGCTGTAGAAAAAAGAAACTGTCTGTCACACTATGATTCATTTTGGTTCAATACAAATGACAGTTCGCGTACTAAGCGAGAGAAATAAACATGGCGGATGCAAATATATACAGCTTTGTTTTAAAATCAAATTTAAACGGTGAGCCAAAAAGGGTACAAAAACTGCCTGAGGAACATTGTTCTTGATTCTTTTTTGAAGTCCATTCAAATGTCCTGACATAACACTCACTCCATCGTAACATTGCGCAACTAATTTACGTTCATAATTACATTCGTTAAGAACACCATGCAGCAAAAGGAACAATGTTTCTGCGGACCTGTCAGCACTCACATCATGCAATCCGAAAAATCGTTCAACCAATGTGCTCTCTGTATTCAGGTATCTAACAATGACAGAGCACTGAGAATGTTGACAAATATCTGTAGTGTCGTCAATATCAACAGAAAAAAATGATCTGAGACATTAATTTCAGGTCTGCAAGTATTCCGAAATACATCCAATCACCTCATTTTGCATAGATTTAGAATCACCGCTGAATATGCTTTTAATTTTATTATAGTAGTTTTGGATTTGTAATGGACTCCCAGTACACAAGCTCTTTGAAATTTCCCCGACTTAGCGAAAACGCACTCTCATCATGACCTCTGAATACAAGCTCTTGTTTACCTAAATGCAATGTTGCTTTAATGATCAACTGCAGGAAAAGCCTACGTTTCCATTGAAACGCGCATGAAAAAGTATTCTATTTTCTTGAAGAGCATCAGCTATTGTGTATCTTTTTTTTTTTTTTTTTTTTTTTTCAAAAGCGTTTAGTTATAATTTACATTTTAAATGTCCCGCTGAATCATTGTGCTTGTGAAGGGAACGGGTTATATTAATGAAATCTGTGAATCTCTCTTTGTCCCACACGTTACCTTTTTTTGCTAAAAAGTAAACAAGGCCAACAGAATAACGATTGCAAACTACGGCTACTGCATAACCAAAAATAGTTATCGAGACAAGAGCTTATGAATTTAATGTTATAAGCCTTCCCTATTTTCTTATCCTCTCTTTTAAGGGCTATATCAATGATATCAGTGGGCCGCCCAAAGTTTAAAACATCCTTCTTGTCTTCATCTTTCCACCTGGAAAATGGGGTTTCTAACAAATTGCAAATTATATCGTTCACTGGATTCATAACAAAACACTTATATTTCGTAAGTTAAATATTAAAAGCATTGGAGTCTAGCAAACTCGTAAATTATACCGTTCACAGTTATTTAAAACACCACGTTTAAGTTTACCACCAGCTCTTCCTCGAGGCAGACAACTACTATCTTCTAAGCGCGCGAAAACAGGGACCATCCCCTCTACCCAAATGAAAATATTTCTTGTTTGCCTGAAACATCTGCGTGCACTTTTTATTTCCCCGTAGTACATCGTTTTGTGATGTCATATTGCCATGGCAACCAAGCTGTTTAGTGCAGCAGTTTCTTCTGTAATTCTGACTGCTGTACTTGTCCTTGCAACCGATCAGAGGGCGCGTTCCCACCAATTTTCCCTGCCGGCTGCCTGGCTATATGTCCCAGACAAAAGGGTTGGTCACTGACCCTGCTAGCAGTTGAAATTTTGTGACTAAACTGTTAGAATGACAGTAATGATGCCAGCATTAACAAAAATAGAATACTGCTATATTCAAGTGAAAACCTCTTCACCTGCTTCACTTGAATAGCCGCCACTGATATGAACCATGAGCGTAGCGTCTATGGATGTGAGGGATGTATTGCATACCCTGTAATTTTCCTCACAGTGATTGCCAAATTAGTGTTCATTATAATTTTGTGGTTCATAATCGTTAAAAGTCGAGCTTTCCTTAACATGATTTGAATTTGCGCCACTCTGCGACACCTTGGTATGCTCGTTTCATTGAAAGAATTAGTCCCGACGTAAGCAATGCCTAAACCTGTACTCCTCCATTTTCTCGCTCTGATTGGAGCAGTATCGGCTCTACTTCCCTAACCACGTGGAGCCTGGAACTACCTTCAAACCACCAACCTCTTCGGGTGATAGTGTAAAACACGCTACCGTTAGATAACAATTGCGTATAGCACTCTGAACTAGAAATATAAATAACAAATATATCCTCACGGTCAACAATGATGTTCTTACCATTTCTTTTCCGGAAATCAATGTCAAGTAACAGCTGGTAGGAGAAAGCTTGCTTGAATCTAGGAAGTTCGGGGATATCGTTGGCAAATGCAAGCACTGTCTTGGCTGTAGGTGGTGCATTTATGAGAAAGAAATAATGAACTTTTCGATGCACTGCACTGAATTTTTCGTTTCCTTGATTTTCCAGGCCTGGTTAACTTGTACGTTTTTATACGGAATTTATACTTAATGCACACACACCTGCTCCGCTGACAGGTTAACAACACCCGTGAGAGTCAAAGTAGGATATTTCTCGCATACTTTGTGAAACACATGCAGAATTATAACTTTCTCACCACTCGTTAGAGGCTTCCCGCGCGGTGATAGTTTACAAACTGCACTTGTTCGGCCATGATGGTTCACCTTCCTGATTCCTTAGGTGACCAGCAGAAGGCAGTCTGCGCATGCTCTTCGCGCATTTTCTGATTAAGTGTAATTAATTACTATGGATTCATTTTATTACAGTTCCACACACTGTAATAACACGTTAAAAATACCATTAATACGTAGGACAGAGAAGATGCAGTACTTTTGTTACTATTGAGCGAACTACTTTGTAACCGATGCACCTTGTAATAACGCGGCATCAACCAATGAATGTGCGCTTGATTCACGTTTCTGCACCTATTTCTGTTTACATAAGGACCAATTCTTTCGATGAAATCAGTATAACAGTGCGTTTGGAAACAAAGTTTGCGTTAACAGCATCTGTCGTTAGCTGCAGGAAACTGGTGCTGTGCGCTTGATCTACGGGATGTGATTTGGTATATTATATCCATGGACACAGAAAGGGTAATTTCTGGGACGAAAAATTTGTCTGCCTTACCGGCACAGCGCCTTGATTACACCATCCGCGATACAATTGTGTAGCGGCAGAAAAAGCTATTGCAAGTTCCAAATCGTAATATTAATATTATGATGAACGAAGGCTATGTAAGACAGAGAATTTGGCTCCCCTGGCATGATTTACCTTTTTATCCACGGGGGTACATGTATTGTTAAAAACTGCGCTAACATATTGCATTTATATTCGTGAATAGGAAGGAATTCGCAACTTCTTTTACTTCTTGTATGTCTGCTCTTCAGTTGTGGACGTTTGAGTATGTTTGGGCACTTGGTTGCTAATACTAAGGCAAACGTAGGCTAACATTTGCCCGGATTCTGGGAACAAAGTATTTACATAGGCAGTTACATCCATGACGTCACGACATATTCTCACGTCGTCGTTCGACCAGAGCGGACGTGTTTTGCTTGTCACTGGTGGAAAGACGGAATTTTCAGCCATCCCCCACGGAGCAGGAGATCCCGCAAGAAGGTGGAGTGCGCATGCCGGTGGTGCACAGGCTTCGTACTTCGGGCTAATACATTAGCCAAAGTCAACGTAGGGTAGCTCTATAAGAAGTTTGGAAAGCAAACTTTAGAGCTTACCGAAGAGTGCTTTCCTGGAGCGGCAACATCTGTCTCAAGATTGGACTTTGCATTGGAGTGCCTGATTGGTGCTTGTATCTAGCATCGGTATTGGTCTCCAATATACTGCGAGCAAGGTCCCGACTAACAAGCAGTAGCGGTTTGTCAACAAGGCTAGAGCCAACACCTTCGGGTGGATATAGGCGCATCCTTTTTGGGTGTTCGGTCCTCTGTTGGCAGCGCTTCTTAGCAACCGCTGCTGAAGGTAAGTGGTCAGCCCGACAATATTATGTCTACAAAACCTAATCCCACTGTTAAAAACAGCAAAACCAGACTCGATAACGAGAACTCAGCAATGCCCAGCACATCTGGCGCAAATAATAACGTCTCCGCAAGCTCACCTCAGGAGACAGTCAACCGGCGACGCCGAAAGCCCATACAAGGCGGAAATGGCAACGCCAAACGTCTGGCATTAACCGGATATACGTCCAACCAAGGCGCTAAACGCGAATCAAATTCACGTTTAGGCCGAACCTCAGAGGCAAACTCTGACAGCTCCCACGAGGATTCAGATGCGGAATCCAATACAGACGAGACCATCGTCCAGTCTGAAACGTCCAGGATGGACGAAGACGAGGCAAGCTCCTCTGACATCTCTACTGAGGTGGACGAGGCACAATTTCGAGAGGTGGTCAACCGTCGGAAGAAGCGCCAACAGAACCCATCAACTATCCCGACTGACGAACAAACTGGTGAACCAACTGGTGAACCAACTGAAAAATCAGACAAGCAGCATATTCCGCCTATCATTGTAGACGATTTCAGGGGTATGGTGGGCTTCTTAAAAGAAGTCATGCCAACACTTTCGGGGTCGTGCTCGGTGACGAGGAGGAAAAGCCGCTATGTCTTTCAGACGAACCATGTGAGGGACTATAACACCCTCCTATCTGTCCTTGACAAGAAAAATCTCCCTCACTTTACGTTTGGTCTCGACAAAACTCGAGACATCCGCCGTGTCATCAGAGGTCTTCCATTAGATACGCCCGTGGGCGATATCGAAGAAGAGCTCAGACGCAAAGGCATCACCCCTCGACTGGTAAGGCAACTTACCAAACCGGGCGAGAATGGGGAAGCCAAGAGACCAATTCCTCTTTTCCTGGTTGTGGTGGAGAGGGCGTGTGATCCGGAGATGAAAATCGACGGAGTCACGTCTCTCTGCTACCTCAGGGTGAAGGTGGAAGCTGTGAGGAGTTCTTTTGGGCCCCCACAATGCTACCGGTGTCTTGGCTTCAACCATTCGAGCCATTTCCGCCGCAGAAACCTTAGATGTCTTCGCTGTGGTGATGCGCACCACAAAGAATCCTGCCCTAGACAGATCACAGATGATCCCACCTGCGCAAACTGCAAGGGCAAACATGTGGCCTGCTATGGAGGTTGCCCTGCGAGGAAGAGAGTGATCGCCTCCAGGAGACCACAGATACCTCAAGGTCCGACTCCCGTCAGAGGAGACCACGTGAGACCTTCCACCTCCAATTACCAGGCCCCTCAACCCCAATCAGCCAACACCCCTAGAGCTTCGCAAGCTCAAACGAACCAACGCACCTCGGGTAATCCATGGACTCGAGAACAACACCAGCAACCATCACACAATACACAACATCAGCCCCAAAATAAAACTCCCCCACAAACAATCCCAAGGCCGCAGAGGGAGAGAAAACCCCGGAAGCCCAAACGATCACCCAGAGTGGTCGAAGCGAGGGATGTTTCCACCACCCGACAACATCAGGAGGAGGCTAGAGCCGAGGAGACACCAGCACCCCCTCCTTCCACAAACAACACCCCCTCATCCCCTACCTTTCAGCTCACTGACCTGCTCAAATGGGCGCAGCTAGTTTTGCAGACCCATGGGCAAAGGATTTGCGATCTCATCGTGAGATATAGCTCTGCGAGCGACTCAACAGCCAAGACGCTCATTGTAATGGAGGGGCTCGCCCTCCTAACCTCCGTACTTCAAAACACCGAAAATGGCCAGACAAACTAGGCCAAGCACCTCATTTCGGTTCGCGTTTTGGAACGCGTGCGGATTGGCTGGCCAGGCGGGGGAGTTATCCCACTTTGCCCGCACTTATGCCCTAGACGCTATTCTAGTTAGCGAAACCCACCTACGCCCAAATGCTCGCTTCCGTTTACCGGGCTGCGTTTCCCACAGAACTGATCGTCAAGGTCGTCCTGGAGGCGGAACGGCGGTGTTCGTAAGGCAAAACGTAGTCCATCGCCCAATCCAGCTCCCACCCCTTCAAACACTAGAGGCCACGGCTATCACTCTGAACCTTGACGGCACAGAGATACTGATAGTCTCAGTATATCACCCTCCACGAAGGCAGTTTGTCCCTAATGACTACCATTCCATCCTAGCCCTTTATCCTAACGTCATCCTAGCTGGGGACTTCAACGCCAAACACCAACGCTGGCACTGTGGTCGAAGGGCGGATGCCCGAGGCAATTCCATCATCCGCCTCATCGACGCGGACCCCGAACTAAGGTTGGAGGGCCCGTGGCAACCCACACATCACCCGCATGGTCTAGGACTACCCTCTGTCATAGACTTTGCGATCATAAAGCATTTCCCATTTCATCTCACACTGACATCAATAAATGCTCTCCAATCAGACCACAACCCAGTACTGGCAGAAATCAATACCCGGATTGCCAGTCACGACAGCTCAAATTACACTCGGGAAACGGACTGGGAAGGTGTCCGTAACTGCCTTCGTACCTCCATCCCACCTAACCCCAGAATCAACGACATCCCAACTCTTGAAGCGGCAGTTTCTTCATTCACATCCATTGTGACAAGAACTGCCCAAAACCTGACAATCCGAGCTCCGGCTCCCTTACACCCAGACGTCCTCCCACTTGACATAATCCTCCTTATCCGTCGGTCCTGGGCGGCACGAAGACTCTATCAAAGGCATCGCACACCCCACAACAGAGCCCTATTACGGCGACTGCGCCGACTGGTCGGGGCTCGACTGCGTGAGCACCGAGTGCAAGCGTGGGAGAGCAAGATGGCCAGCCTGGACACTGAAAGTGGGGACGTGTGGAAGATCGCCAGATGCCTTCGAAACCGTCGTGGCCAATACAACTCGCCAATTCAGGGCACCCGAGGCCTGGCATACGAGCCTGAAGCCAAAGCCAACGTGTTCGCTGACTATCTAGAGCGGACCATGTGTCCCAGAGACGACCCCCAGGATTATAGATTCTCAGAACGTACCCGCCAAGAAGTACGTCGATTCTTACGACGTCCGCCGGAGGATGCGGAACGACTACCGGTGATACGTCCCAGCGAAACCCATGGCGCACTAAAACGCCTCAAAATCAAAAAGGCGGCGGGACCTGACGGACTAACTCCCCTCATGCTTCGTCACCTTCCCTTCAACGCCGTGCTCTTCCTAACTAGAGTTTTCAATATGTGCCTTACCCTGGGTCACTTTCCACGCGAGTGGAGAGAGGCTCGGGTGATATGCATCTTGAAACCTGGGAAAGACCCGGTACACCCCTCTAACTACAGATCCATAAGCCTTCTGTCCATCCTCTCGAAAGTTCTAGAGAGGATGATCCTAACCCGATTATCCCCTCTACTGAGAAACATACAAGCCATCCCAGAACATCAGTTCGGCTTTCGACCTGGGCACTCTACACCTCAGCAACTGCTGCGTGTGGTGGAGGCTGCTGCCCTGGGTTTTCAGGAACGCGCATTCACCGCTGCGGTATCTCTGGATGTGGAAAAGGCCTTCTCAACCACCTGGCACACAGGGCTACTTCATAAGCTGATTCACCTGGGGCTACCCACACAACTCA
The DNA here is from genome assembly GCA_030765045.1 of Tenodera sinensis. Taxonomy (NCBI): domain Eukaryota; kingdom Metazoa; phylum Arthropoda; class Insecta; order Mantodea; family Mantidae; genus Tenodera; species Tenodera sinensis. The sequence continues at coordinate 126,882,895 of CM060967.1, read as the reverse complement.
TACACATCCTACACAGTTTCCTCCGAAACCGGACCCTCATAGTCACAGTTGCTGGACGAACCTCCAGAATTAGGCCAATAAGAGGCGGAGTCCCCGAGGGCTCTGTTTTGTCCCCTACTCTCTTCAGTGTCTACATGGCAGACTTCCCAACTGAACCACAGGTCAATCTAGCGCAATATGCAGATGACGTACTACTATACTGCACCAACAGAAACATCCACAGAGCCTTCAACCCTATTCAAAGACACCTCCGCCTAGTCCAAGACTGGTGCCGACGATGGAGAATGTCTGTTAATCCAGACAAGAGCCATGCCATCCTGTTCACGAGACGTCCCACACCTGCAGACTGCCCCACCTTCCAACTTCGGGGTCAAAGGATCCAGTGGAGAGACACCATCACCTATTTGGGAGTTAAATTAGACAAAAGTCTAACATTTCGAGGTCATATCAGAGACCTATCAGTGCGGTCGCAGGGGGCTATTGCCTCACTGTACCCTATGCTGAAATCCGAGATGCCAGTCCGCCTGAAACTACACCTATTCAGAGCCCTGATTATCCCCCTCATGCTTTACGCCTGTGAAGTGTGGGGCATGGCAGCGGGTAGTTGGCTTCTGTGGCTCCAGAGGGCGCAGAACAGAGGACTTCGGTCCATCTACTCTGTCCCTTTATCCTTCCCCGTGAGACTACTTCACGAAGCCTCATCTCTTCCATACGTGGAGGATGAAATTAGGCGCCGGGCAGCAAAATTGTACGCCAAATTACCCAACCACCAAAGCGTCCTGGTTAGATCTCTAGGTGATTATGACCCCACAACACGCCGCTTCAGGTCGTACAGGGTTCCCCGTATGGCTTGCGGGTATATCCCATAACAAAGTAGTTTACCCATCAGCAGCAAAAGCTAAACTACAAATAATCCCAATAAAGAGCTATTCGGTTCAAAAATTCAACCCACCATCAAAATTCAAAATTTAAAAAGATCGAAAGATCTTACAAAATGTTTAAACACTCTTTATCTCCACAGAATGCAAACATTGCTGAGTTCTGTGAGTCATCAGCTAAGGGGCAAATTAGCCTCCTTATTATTTAAGCCATAACCTAAATTTAAAAACAACACCCTTAACCACCCTTTACCAAAAATTCTACCTGCGGTTAAACCCTATTAAGGGTAGGTACGCAGAAAAATATCGTCGGGCTGAACCACAGCCTGCCAGTATGTCGTCGTCGTCGTCGTCGTCGTCACGACATGAATCGGAGCTACAGTAGCAAATGAAACTTTGTTTACCTGCCTTTGTTGCAACGAAGAATAAACTGTTCTGTGTGTTCAACAAACTCCACGTAAGCAGTTTCCAAACATTTAAAATTTCTCTAAAAAGCAATATGCAATTAAAGCAAATGTTCCACTCAGTATTATTCGAACATAAACATAGAGAAGAATTCTGTACCGTTACATTTATGTTGACGGAAATATTGGTTTACAGATGAAGCTTCTGACAGAAAAGCAGATTTTCATTTTTTGAATCATACTCTCTGTATTATACATTTGTTTGAGACAGTGGTAAAAGATGAAAACTTTGAAGGGCAATATTGTTTAAGTTGCGTCAGATTATAACGGATTTTACTATATTCGTTGAGTTATATACTTGAGTCTCATAGACTACGCCACATAAAAGAAACATGTGGACAGAATTTACTTTACTTATAACAAATAATATTTTATATGTAGCATTACTGAACTTGCAGTAAGAAAACTAATAAATACTTCTTTTTCTTTCCAAAAACATTCCTACATAAACACGTGAAGCATAGTAAACCTACTAGATATGCTTTGGTACACATGCGTACAAATTTTCATATCACTGTACAAAAATTGTGGGTTTAATTCGTTTTCACAGACGCCTGCCATTAACAGAGGAATAATTGGTTTGAAGACATAGATTAAGCCATTCACGATGAAGCAGTATGAAAACCTTCCCCTGTATTATTATTACACCACGAGTAACAATAAAATGTAATGTATTATCAAATCTGGGTCAAAAATCAGCGCTGAATAAAACAGGTGCAAGAAATGTTTAATATTTTATGAACTGGGTTTGTTATGCACATTTAAAGCTTACATTCTCCTGCCACTTGCCTCTATACACTGCAACATGAATGTCTGAAATTTGCCTATACCGTTTTGTCTCGATTCTTATGAAGCAATTTTCTCAACAGCAGTGGTACAACGGGTGAAGAAAGATTAATGGTTTAGGATCAGAAAGGTCGAGCCAAATGTCTGACTGGCCCTGGAATAAAAGAGAGCGCTTTGGATAAAATATATGCTGTTATATATAGCATGTCGTGTAAATGTTTCTTTCGAGAGGTGAGTTATATTTTGTCATTACAACATCAGAATTTACATATTAAAGAACAAGCACTCCAGAAGAACAAAAAGACAAATCTGCTTCATTTTAGATATTTATGACTTTAAAAGTGTGGGTGTTGAAACGAATGTTGAAGGGAAAATGTCTATATTAAGAGATTATCTGTATTCTATAAGGGCTTGCTTTGCAGACCTAACGCTTACCAAATATCCAAGCAGTTGTTTTCAGATTACATTATCATAAATACCGTGGAGCTTTTACATTGTAATTTTCTATGTTTATTACCTCTATGCACATTGGTCTATGTGATATTATTTTTCATTTATCACTCTACAGCTACAAGCTACGTCTGTGGCCCGCATTCGGGAGGTCGTGAGTTTGATCCTTGGGACCGCGCACTCTGACATAGTATTTCCCGTGGTTTTCTCATGTCACTTAGGCGAATGCTGGGGTGCATTCCTTCATACCACAGTTTCCCTTCTATCATTTCATTCTATTTCCTTATCATGTTTCAGATGTACTTTCAGGCGAGTGGTGTTGCCGGTGCCGGGCAGATGGCGCGGATGCTTGTGCGTGATAACTGCTGTTCTTGGCGCTAGGTGGTACTTGGCAAGTTGCTTTCCTCCTTCAGGGGAAAGCTCCTGCGCAACACCGCACCCGCGACGTGTTGTGTCTGCTTGACGGAGTCTGTCGCCGGATGAAGAGATCTCAGCACTTATTAGGGACCCCCGCGCGTCTCTGTGGCCTGTCTAGCTGCAGTCTTGTTGCACCCTGTGGTTCTCTCACATCATTCCTGTCTTCTGGGGCTGGTAGTCAATATAGATGTGGTTAGTCGTGGTGCGCGAGTTGTCCCCCTCCGTATTTAGCTAATACTCTACAGTCTCTGGTCGCTCTGAGAGACTCCATTCAGCAACAATTTGTTTTCTTGTTTTTCTATATCTTGGTAAATCGAATCGAATCACCACTGAACTGTCACTACCGGATCGCAACTCACACTGAGTGGCACTCGGCACGGTTCCATGTTGCTGTCAACTGAACGCTTCGTAAACTGTCCGACTCACCGCACAGCAGACACTTATGTGTGTCCCGCAGACAAAGAGAAAATTTCAGGAAATGAAATATACTCGAATGCCAGGAAACAAAAGCTCTGGACCCCAGAATGACATACAATAGCGATTTTTTCCCGTACGTCCCATTGTCCTGACATGGGACTGGTCATTCACGCACGTAGGTGCCTGGGTCCGCACCCTTGGTAGATAATTAGCCGCGGGCGTATTGACATGAATCCAAAAATATTTCTGTGACGACGGCCGAAGGCAGAGGCAACACAGCAAATGCTCGGGGCCGGGCTACGTCACACAGGTGGTACGTGCAGCAAAGACGCTCAAGGTCAGGCTACGCGCCACTGCTTGTCTACATGGGACAACAATCAGAGTGGCACGTCAAAGAGATTTTCCAGATTATTCGAGAAGTGTCCGACAACCGGCGTATTTGAAATTTCAGAAAGGTGAAGTTCGAGAAAGGTCCGTGTTACGTTGTGTGGTTATATGGTCAAAGTCAGCTATTTGAGAGACAGAGAAAGTGAGGAAACACAGAAAGGAGTGCATCAAGGCGGCGAGAGGAAAGCAGTTGTGAGATATAATATCACGAAGTTCTGAAGACTGTGTTAATGACAGTGAATGAGAGCTGTGTATTTGAGCAAACGTTTTGGATGCAAATAAAGCAAAAATTAGTTGGATTGGTCTTTTGTCGTTTTCGTCACAATGGTGTCAGAAGTGTCAAATTTGTCCAACTGTCAAATTGCTACAGTACCTTTAATCTGTTAGAATACTTTTATCTAATTAAGCATTCTATGGGCCGATTTAGGTGACACCTCAGCTGCAATACAATATCTGTTATAATTATAGTCAATTTTACTATAGTTCGAAGTCAGTTACCTATTTAATGAAATTGTCTGCAGTTTTCATCGGTAGCCCAACCGAGCACGGTTATGATGACGAAGAACTGCATTTCAGTGTAAAATGAAAAGTTATTTCTGCACAGTATAAAGTAAAAATCGCCTGTATGAATATTGTTCTTATATAAACCTTTTTATCCTTGAGAGAATTTATAGGAAACCTGAGACTCAGAAGTTCACCGCAAGACTGCTGTTTCAGCTCTAAACATCAAAGAGAAACAAGAAAATAATGACATATTGATTTCAAATAATGTGAGATTGGAAAGAAAGAGTTATTGGAAAAATTTTAATCTGAATGTGAAAGGAAGTATTTCTAGAGGCTGGTACGAAAATCAGCTAAAATAAGGTAACGTATTGTCACCAATATTTATGAAAAGACGAAAGATGTGTGAGCATTACCTTCAAGAATAACCGCCCTACCGGGTAGAAAATAACCCCGATGGAGGGTTCTAAACATATAGTTCTACCTTAATATAGGTACATTTTGGTTTAAAGGTAATTTAGTTTTAGAATTCACTGATTTTAAATTATTAATACGTTTGAATATATGCCGTTAATTTTATAAGAAATAGAGGTGCCTTAGGGTGTGATGTATTATTTATCTGAAGAAAGAAATTTACCACCTTAAATAACTTTGTTTTATGAAGGCATAGTTGTGTTTTAATGAACGAACATAAAAATAGATACACAATATTTAAGTAGGTAAATATAATAATGCAAAACAGCAACACACCCAGATTTCATAGGCTTGTTTATAACTTCTACTGGATTATCAGCCCTTTAAGACCTGAACTGCCTCGTAAAAGGAAATTTTTGAAGTCTGCTTTATCTTCTCCTACCAGTTGTTTTAGGTTGTAAGTGTAACCGACTCCTCAAATCCGAAACCCAAAAAACTAACATTCGCTTTCAAAGAGATCTGAGTGACATCGAGTCCATAAAAATAAGGGAAATTCAAGCACCGCAGATGTTCGCGTGAAATATGTTTTTCTATGGACTGCTTTGACAACAGTACTCTGTGAAGCTATTCTCCTACTTCCCCTCCCTTCTTGATCACCAAAGCGGTAAACTCAGGGATGGCTCAACCACTGGCAAATTAGGGGAGGTTGAAAACACCCCCTTCCACCCAATGAGACAGAATGACGCATTTATCCGTGGTTACTGAGTCCCAGTGGCGGCATATTCTTACGAACAGGAAATCAAAGGCATATTCATATTCTGCTCCTGATTAACCCATGATGTTTCTCAGGATACTTTTTGGTACGATTTGCATTTCAGAAATTCATCAATAACACGGAACATTAGCAACGAAAATATTATAAATCTACAACTACCAGTCTTAAATATCAAGCACTTTATCGTCTGCATCTCGAAAACAAAAATATTCATCCTCCCATTGAATTGTATATACTACTATATATACTCCGCGCCATCCGCCTCTAACTAGCAGGCCTGGCTCTCCTTACCTTGGTCAGTGCAGGGGGGAAAATAACATGTGTATAGGAAGCGAGCATGTACTTGCTTGTTGAGCACCTGCTCTATTGCATCAAGAAGCAAAGGGTATTAATTTCGTGTGCTTACTGTACACAGCTGTCTTTATTTTCTTGCTCTTACCACTCTCTACGCCCTTCATTCTTTTATTTAATCGCCAAAATAGCTTTCCAGCCTGTGCTGGAACCTCAGCTGTTGATTGTTGTATGTTTTCACCTTGTGATCTCTGCAACACAATCCGTGCGTTACTAATATGAGAGAAAGGTGCAAGGTCGAGGGGTTGCATTCTGTTGAATAATGCACGCACGGATTAGCGAGGCATTATTATCTCTCGTTAATCCGGAAACATCCCTTTTGTTATGGTTTAATTACTATCTTATTGATTATAAATTACCTAAGCAGAGGTTCACCATCCTTGTCTGGGGGTTTATAGATTTCCTCAGTTAATAGATAGTAATTTTCTGCCCAGCTCTCGTTCGCTTAAATTGGCATTCCAAAGCTGGCCCTAATGCTTTGAGCTAATTCGTTTGGAATTGAGAATTATTACAGATGACTGAAATGTCGATGAGCGACTGAGGGGAAATAATTATCCACAAGTGCACTAAAATACTATTTTATCAATTTCTTCCACTCGTTGGCTATTATTATAGAGTCAATTGTAGTTATTAACTGAGTTCCAAACTTAAGTACAAACGCATTCTTTTTTAACTGGTAATATATCCATCTAACTGGCTTTTAAAGACAGCTTGTAGTAACACTAGTCCAAGAACATATTTTGCTTCACCTACCGCATACCTATAACAGATGAAGTATTTTATCGCAAATACACGTTTTGAGCTCATATGGACTTTTCAAAAACATTGTTATAGAAAGTCCGTACGTGTATATTTTTCTTTGCAACGCTAGCATTAAAACTAAAACTGGGAGAAAAATAAAGTTTGGTATTTTAATTCATTTTTCAAGGAGCAAATTGAAAAATTTTAAACAAAAAGGGCTCCTAAATTATGTTTACGTGAACAACTTTTTGTTAGTCTTGAGTTTCTTAAACATGGCGCAAATATTTGTTTTAAATAATGTTTATTTAAATATAGTTTAAAATAAAATATTACATTTCCATTGTAAAAATAACATATAAATGTTTATAAATATATTAAAAGATCAAATTGTCTCAGTAATAGTTCTAGTGTTGTACTGTAACGTTTGATTAAATTCTTTCTCGATTTTCATAAAATAATATGGATTCGTCATTATTATTTATGTTTTGTTACACTAATTTCATCTTAGATGCTTAAACTACTAATAAAATATAGCTATAACGGCCCCGCAGAACCTTAGGCGGGGGGAGGGCGATCTTTAGGTGCCCCCAGACTGCCTTTAGTAGTTTTCTTAAAACAGGATATTTTATATTCGGTTCAAGCATGGAAAATCGATTGGAAAAAGGTCTGGAGCAGGTGTCGTTCCCTGATGACATACAAACAACGGAAGTATGCTCTGAAAGCATTTCCTGCACTTTATTGCTTTCATGTGTAAAATAAACTTACCTCCAAGTGTGTATGCTCTCGAAAGCATTCACAATCATATAGAAACATTAATTAAAGCACAGAATTTTATTCAATACGCTCGTTATAAAAGCTGAACAAAATGCGAAAACGTAGTCGGTTGGCCAATAAATTGGATTATTTTGGAACTTGGTCATGAGGTATAGATACAAATTAATATGTGTTGTTCTAACCACTTGTTAATGCTTCTGAACAATATCTGAGGTACCACAAATATAAGGTTGCTTGGGTTAACACCTGAGTTACCCAGAATATTGACACGTAACGAATTTGTCACCTATGTCCATTATGCGTTTAGCGAGTGTATATTGTTTATTTAGGGAAAGTAACCCTTAGTCTTGGTAGTCAGGGAGTGTTATTTTAACAAGTCGCTATTGTTTGTTCCAAAAAGAGTTCATCGTTAGGCTACTTTGTTTCACTTTCATGCCATTCTATGTGAGTAAATATGCACTATTTTAGTATCTCCATGTTTAAGCTTTATTACTAAATAGGGCCACCAGCATTTATTTGCAGTTCATATAATGTTTTATGACTGAAATATAAGTGCAAGTACATTCATAGGGTTTTCGGTACTCACTTTTCTTTTATGAAACACAGTTACGCTTATTTCTCTACTGTCTCTTCTACAAAGAATGCGTAAAATTGTCTATATTGAATGCAACGCATTACGTTCACACGGTTATATTTACTCAGTTCTTTTACGGAGTACAATCACATTTGTTTCTCTACTCCTCTTCTACAAGACGATATGACAAAAATAGAAATACGTCTTACATTCACACAGGTTTCTCTACTTGCTTGTCTTCTTGTAGTATTTGGTATTTTCCTCTGGTGCTTTTGCGTAGTGTTTTTATTTATTTTTTTATAGTATCCAACCTAAGTCTAAAATATGTAGCGATAAAATCGCCAAACCATGGGCAACGCCGGGTGTTTTAGGTAGTAATATCTAAATGTAGAAATACGGCTGATTCAAAATGAGAAAGGTTTAAAAGTTATTGGGTATCCTATGACCTTCAACTCAGTGATTGAGAGAAGCAAATGATGAAAGTCCGTTTTGCTGTCTGGTTAATAAAACGCTTGCTTAAGAATGAAATGAACAGCTACAGTATTTCCTTTCATCCCTTACACATTTCGCTGCCGGGAATATCAGTGAGTGGTCCAATATCCAGCTACTACAAACGTCGAAATGCTTTAAAATTTAACTCACGCATGTTTTTACTCCAAGTGGTGAACAATACAGTTATTGAAAAATGGCTAAAAGCAAACAGAAAAGTTCCCCTTTGTTTTACAATACCTACCCTGTTTCGATATTGAAATAGGGGAAGGGGATATGAGGGATTGGAACGAGATTCGCAGACAGTTAGTGCATAATGGAATGCGCATGATTGGATGCTGTGAAATATTTTACCATTCTGGAAGCCTGCATAGTGAAAGAGGGGAATGTAGCTAGGTAGACAAGACTAGTTGCATGTATACAGAACTTGCTTTCCGAAGGATTTCAATTGTTTGTATTTTATTACCAATATGAATATGTTTCACCTAAATGCACTGCAAATAAATGGCGTACCAATATGTTCATCTTCTATTCAGTATTATTTATACTTTACAAATGGGGAAACCATCTAATGTTTAATACAATAGGTTGGCAACGTGCAAATTCTGTCTACCGGAAATTACAACTTTTTTTTCCGCATTCGTTCATTTCACAATCGGACATTTTGAAGAAAAGCATAAAACAGAACAAAATATATTTTTATATAACGTTAATATAAAACTAAAATAACATTTTTAAGGATTTAACAGCGAAATAAACATGCACGTTAAAGCAGTGCAAAAAATATAATTGTTACAAGCCAGAGCATAAAATATGGAAAAAATAGAAATTCTGATGCAAAACCAAAATAATAAAAAGAGAATATACAGAATTACATAAAATCTTGCAATTCCATAAATCAGTGTCACTCGAGTAAAATGACAGAAATACCCTGACGTTTTGATTGAAATAATTGATTGTTTTCCTCTTCTAACTTTTTAGGTTAGTTTAATCCCAAGTGGAATTAAAATTTTCAGTTGTTCTGCAGCAATATATGGTTCAAAATAGTTATTTATGTAAGTAGTTATAATATCACTTATTGTAACACGAGTATATGTTACGAATAATTAATAAATTTGCTAAATGAAAAATTATAATTGATCACAAATCATTTATGTATGACGTATTATGGTTGTTAAGCAGATCTTTCATTTGTTTCAACACGTATAGAGGAATACGGAAGATAATTATAAAACCATTGAGAATATGGATTATATTTTGAAGGAGCCAGGACTGCTGACAGTTTATTAATTCCAGAGAAATCAAAGTATATTTACGAAAAGGCACATGGAAAGTTTTGTGAATGAAGACACGAAAAATTCATTAGTTTGCGAGAGTGACGATTGCTGTCATTGCTGTCTTGCTGCTATAGTAATCACTTTTTTTGACAATGATGCCAAAAAGAGGGTAATGGTTTACCATTTATGCCGTCATAAGACATTTTAATGTTAGGATTGTTAAACGGTATGCTTTCGTCGTTATAACTTATTTTCGCAAGCACGTCTCCTATATACACTTTTAGATTCTATGGAGGTATGTAGTAACCCTAATTAAAGACAAATTTGCAAGTTCATTCAAGGAATGGAACCCTGGACCTCGGATGAGAAGTTAGCTCGAGCGCAGGGGCAGTCAAAGAGAAACAGAATGTGTGTGTGTGTGTGTGTGTGTGTGTGTGTGTGTGTGTGTGTGTGTGTGTAATTAACCTTATGTAACGTAATTAACCTTGAATGTAATTAACCAACAGAAATGTAATTAACCTTACACTATGGTAATATCTGTAACAAGGGAGTACAAAGTAACAAGTTATACGTATTTTGGAATTTTTTTGCGCCATGCCTACTATTGCTTCTTCTGCCAGCTTTCAGAGTCCATGCTGGGCAAGGCCTGTGGGAGAATACATCTCAAGTGTGAGCAGAGCAGTGCTTCTTCTCGTTGCCTTAAGTAGCAGGTTTATAAATACAAATTTACACAAATTTCCTTTTGAATGAAAAGGACTTCATAAGCTACTCTCGGAAAAGTCCAGATTTGAATTTTATCTTTGATATAACTATCTTAAATATATGATGTTCTAATCAAAATTGTTAACCTTGCCTTAGGCCCACGCTATATTTTTGTGCGTATATGCTTGTATTTATTTTTTTAAGTTTTATTTTTCCTTCACCCCCATGGGTGAAATATACATGGTTTTATTAGCATTATCTTATTAGATAGATCAAAGATAAATAAAACGTAGTATTAGTACAATAGGTGTATATTATACACTACATGGACAGATAATAAATTGCGAGTTCAGATATACAACTTGTAATTTGAAATATACTGCAATAGTAATCGTAATAGAAGTAGTAATAATAGCAATAAAAGTAATAATAAGAAGCTTATGTTTAAAAAGTTCCTGTTTGTGAGAAGTAGTAACATACTACAACTTGCAATGTGAAGCCGAAATTGTGAACGCCATAATTATGGACATAATACTGCGTCACATGGCACAAATAAATAATCAGGAAATGTTAAAGTCGTTACATGTATCTTTCTACAGAATTAACAAGGAGTAGTTACGGGTAAAGTTGTAAGAAGGGACACGAAATGTTGCAGGCAAGTCATTAGTGGTAAATTCCAGGTAGTCAGCCTGATACACATTAATACCGGTTTTCCTGGAAATCGCTCAGCGCAGGTGCCGAGCAGGTAAACAAGGGATGGCCGCGGAGACTTCCTCGAAACCCGTCGTAGGGACATTAAGAGCTGAAGAGCGTTGAGAGCGTCATGACGCGGAGTTTTCGCGCCATGAATTTGGAGGGGTTTTTGAGAGGAAGTGAGAGGTGACTTCTGACCGGGAGCACACGGAGCAGGCAGGGGCCCTCCAGAATCCGACGGGGCAGTACACGTGCCGCCCAGACCGCCGAGCGAGCATTTCATTCACGGGACTTGTATTCCGGATCCTCAAGTGTGAGGACACATTATAGTTAATATTAACAATCATCGGTCTTAGTAAAGACACAGTAACGACTCAACGTATTTAATAACGATCGGCAAATCTCACGCTTTCTTATTTTGGCGAGAATAAAAGTGTTTTGACGAAGTTCTGGTTTTATTCGCAAACACTCACGCATACCCTGAGGTTAAGATCACATGCCAGAGCAGCCGGAGCAGAAATCACCAGAAAGCAGCATTACGCGGAGGACAGTGGAACGGAGGAACAAGGGGTCCACATCAAGTGGCAAAGCAATATTGCACAAATAACGAGATAAAACATGTCAGTGATATGTAATGAGAGTAGGCGTGTTAGGATTGGTTGACCTCTGCAACATGTAACTGCGGATTAGCCATTTTTGGAGCTATACAAATAAACATATAAAATTGTCGCCCCAGAAAACAGTTGAGTAAGGTGTAATATCAGATGTCCTAGTCAGATGATTGTATAGGGCATTCGTTCGAAAACTAGAACATTTAAATAAACGTCGGGTCTCTCATGCCCTTAGCCACCAACACAGGCTTAACTATTTTTGTGAAAAATACAAATTTAGAAAAATGTGTAATGTGAAGGGTACTCTGTGGCAGTTAATTTTCTTGAAAATATGTGTGTCACATCTTTGGAAAGTGCTGAACTTATGTTTGATATTCATCCTTCGTCTTCGAGCTATGCTGTTCATAGACATACAGGCGGACGTTTTCTTAAAAGAAATTCAGGGTCATCAAAGCATTTATTTTTCGGAGAAATTGTTATATTGGAATTGGAGTGGAATACAACACTTTTTCTTCCTATGAGGCACGTGGTAGAGTAAGTAAAATATACTATATCCAAAGGCTACCACAATTCAAATACCTACAAATTGAAGATTTCTTTAACTTTGGACGTATGTTTGATAATTATTAGTAAAATTGAAATCACATGTCTCTTCACACGAAGTGTTACAATTGCATGGTTAGTTAAGTGCTCTGCACTGGTTTTATCTGTTTTGTGGATATAAATGTAATTCTCACAAACTAGAGAACAACTTTTTAACGGAAAGACGACCAAAAAGCTAATAAAAAGATCAGTATTTAACGGTTTGGTGTGGGCTCACTAGCTTTGGAAGAATTTTCTAAATGAACACTTCTTTTGGAGCTTTAATATAGCAATCAATCACTTTCCCCTTCCTTACAATACACAGCTTACACTTTATGGTAACGTTTTGAAATAACAGGTCCATGGGATGTGTGAAAAAAAGTACAGCAGGAAAAAGATAAAGGGACAGAATAATATTTTCTCCCCAAAGAATTAGAATACATTCACTATTTACATAAGAATTTCGCTTTTCTGTTACGGAGGCATTTTTATTGAAAATCCACAAGAGATCGTTTCTATTTATTCTCTGTGGCTTTATTCATTTGGCTGAAGCGACGTATCCAACAGAACAATCCAATGTGTCCCAATGAAAGGAATAAAAACACTGTTTTTTTAGACTCTTTAGATTTTACTTGTGTTCACTGAAGTCTCAATTTGCGGACAGTTGAGTTGAACATGTGAGTGTAACAAGTGAGGCAAACCTCGAACCACTCCGGAGTTCATCTCTGATGTCAATATTAGCATTAAACCCCAGGAGTGTAACATTTTATTTCCACAGGCTTTCAGAAAGCGCTTGCGGCTTTAGAAAAGAGAACGCGCATTAGATAAAAAAAAGCATCGGTGTAGTTGGAATGTGGTCTTTCAAACCACGAATATGGGAGTTAGACAATAGTTACACATAATAAGCTATGTTGAATCCAAAATTAATATAATAATTTATGAATTTAAAACCAGAGTATTCTCGGGACGTAAATCCAAGCATCCTTTGGACGGTAAGTGCTGAAAAACACAAAAATTTAATAGCAGATCCGTACACATAATGAAACATCTAAACAAATATATCAATAAATATGTAATATTGGTTAACCTAAATCGCTCCGCGTTTTGCTTTCTGTGAACTTAGCTTTTAATATCTAACTATAGAGGAAGTAATACGTTCTACTAAAAAATTGGAAATGCCTACCAATACCAATGAGTGAATACGACCCATTACAAATTAAAGTTGGAATCAGCATCTCCCTTACACCTGTATTTATCACAAAAGATGTGTGCCACGATATTTCAGTCCAAACAGCTTTTGTGTTCAGGCATTTTGTTCTGTCGCTAAACTGGCCATGTTATTTCAGATGACCTACAATTTTAAATGCTTCACTCTGTATATTAGCTGTAGATAGTATTTTAATAATAATGAACTGAGATTAACAAGGCTCAGCCGTTCTGTTTAAGCAGATACTCCTGCTTGGAGTATTGCATATATCCTCAAGCACATATGCGGACTACAGTTACTACGTAACTTTTCTGCCTTGCAGTATGGCGTATAAGCTCTCATATGTATTTTGGCCAAAGGACTCTTTGGTAGCTGAAAGAAGTGGATTGCAGGATTGTTTCATACTGAAGACAATGGTGCTGAGTCAAGTTAATCGCCCAAAATACTTGCTTTGAAGTTGTGTTGAGTGACAGATTCTAGTTCTTCTGAAGTAGAAGTTTCCATATGTGCTTATTTTATTTTTGGCTCTACTAATGGTTTAAAGCTTCTTTTTCTTCTTCTCCTTTATCACTTCACGACTTTGGCGTTCTTCCTCTTCTGCCCTCGTATTCTTCGCTTTGCTTCCATTATCTAGGATGTCTCTTTAATGGTTATACGGTTAACCCCTCAAGCAGTTCTTGATCTGCATTTAATTGTCGTCCTCCATGATCTAGGGGTAACATTCTAGCTCTGGTCTTCAAGGTCGTCCAAACCCGGCGGACGGTGATGAACTTTTTTCGGACGTTTTCTCCTTGATTTGAAATAATTGCTTCTAATTTGGATGTGCCTAAATTTATTGCAACTTTAGTGTTTGTATCCACACTTTTGAGAGACTGGATGGGTGACCACTCCGTGGAGTGAATCAGTCCTTGAGTGAGTGAGTGAGTGAGTGAGTGAGTGAGTGAGTGAGTGAGTGAGTGAGTGAGTGAGTGAGTGAGTGAGTGCTGAGTATATTCATAAAATCAAATGACTTTTGGAACTATTATTTTCATTGTAGCAATCACACAATCTGTGACATTGAAACGACATTTCGGTTAATGATCTGTTCTTAAACTAGAAATAACTTTATTCGTTTCTTCTGGATTTCACTGAATATTTAGGTAGAAGTTCAATACGAATCAGTGCTTTTAATATAAATTAATATAGTTTGGCATAACCTATTGGAAAACAATATTTCCTGACTTCATAGCTGCAGATAAAAAGACACTATTTTGACCATTATCTTATGTACCAATTTTTCGGTCTCAAGCTTTTGCTGAATAATGCTTTATACCCCCCACCCTCCGTTGATGTCACTTGAAGGATAAAAGGTGCTTCAACTTCTGGGTTCACATTTCTACCATATCATCTCTAATGGAAGAGTTTCTTACCCTCTTAAGGGCTCAACAGCTCAAGCTTGAAGAACAGAGCAAATATAGTCTTCTGAAAAGGAAAAGACTGCGTCTATGCAAACAAAAATGACATCGTCTGATGTCAAGAGACCACTTTCATTATGAATGCACAAAAACCTTCTGATGTAGGTATATTACAGAATAAGAACTTGGTATTAAGTTGACCGTCCGTGTAATTCAAAAGTTAGTGATGGAGAGTTTATTAAGAGGGAACTAGAAAGAGATCGATAATATCTTCTCAGTTATTAATTTTCTAGAAAATGCAAAAAAGAAAGGATGAATAAGTACCAAGAACATGAAGAGGAATATTTGAATTAAAAGGGTGCTTATTTGAGGTAGTCAATTTCAAATCATGGCTTTTACTTTTGAGGTTCCATAGCTTCGATTTTCATAAAAAACATATATACAGGATGTTTCAGAAATATAGAGGGTATAAACTGAAATATGCATTCCTCACGTGTACACAATAAAAATGCCCAGATACATGTGTTCCGAAGTGCTTGGTTTCTGAGTTCTGGTCTTCAAAACAGTGATACACACCAAAATGTTTTTCTTCCCTTAGGGAGTTTACTTGACAGACGAAGTTCAAAGTGTTCACTTTCTGCTTGACTACAGATCTCACATGAACGTCTCATTGCCATGCGAACATGAGTCCAAATTCCAAGATTATTGCGTTTTTCCTCGCAACCTGCCACAATTTGATTGTCAAGAGTTTGCATGTCAGATATCTGAGACGAATATACCAACGCTTTAAATGGTAGAAATGGATAGGGTTGAAGTCAGGTGAGCGTGGGGCCAAGCATTGGGCCACCGCTACCTATCCATCGATCAGGAAACCTTCAATCCAGTACCAGCGAGCGGCCCGAACACAGTGTGCTTGAGTGTCATCATGCAAGAAGTTGAATACTCAGTGGAGCGTGTTCATACACATGAGGTATGGTGTTTTTTGCAGGAAGTTTGTATATGCCTGCCCCGTAAGTCCGTTTACATGGTGTCCAACTAATCGATCGCCAATGATACCGGCCCACATGTTGAGAGTGAAGTGCACTTGGTGATGAGATAGAGCGATTACATGTGGTTTGTTTTATTCCCATGTATGCTCATTGTGAACATTTGAAATTCCATCACGTGTGAAGTGTGGTTCATCTGTAAATAATAATAAGGCAGGAAACTTCAGATTTGTGGCACAGTTGTGGACACACTAGCAACCCATCTAAGTAAAAATGTACTTGCTCGAGCAGCTCAGAAGAGAAATAGCTGGAGCACATTAAAAGTGAAACAATAAGAGAGCAACTAAAAACGTTCATTTTAAACGACAAAATGAGGAAGTACAAAATGAAATGGCAAGATCATATCTCTCGAATGTCAGAAGAAAAACTTACCAGTACAAACCAATTGCTAGCAGAGAAATAGGAAAATCCACAGAGACGCTGGGAAGATTCCTTCTGAGCCGAAACAGGCCCAGCTGGCCTATCTTGAAGGCTGATGATGATTCTGCACGAACCACCTGTAGTACCTCAATCGAGTAGGTTAATCCACTGCCAAGAGGAATTTTTCGCATTGTAAATGGTACGGATATAACGTGCTCTCACTTTAGACAGTCGTATGAGAAACATTTACTTGCAACCCTAACCTTCGGGTACTGATAGGAGTCGTGTGTACAGAATTCATAATCTGTACCCCTGCAGCTGTAGTTGAAGATCTTGGTCGTCCCCTACTCATATCAGAAGATGTAAGCTTCCCGTAAGCACACAGTGACATAGATGTTCAAGTGTCTTCCGATCCGGAGATCTTCGCTGTGGGTACCTCTCTTGGTATAAACGAAGAGCCAGCGCAGCACTGTCGCATTTCTGCCAACTCATGATTTGAGTTGAAGCCGAAATTGTGAACGCCATAATTACGGACAAAATACTGCTTCACATGGCACAATTAAATAATCAGGAAATGTTAAAGTCGTTAAATATATAAAGCTGCAGAATCTGGAGTATTGGTTGTGGTTAATATTGTCAGAAGGGACACGTAATGTTGCTAGCAAGTCATTAGTGTTAAATTCCAGGTAGTCAGCCTGATACATAGGTATACCGGTTTTCCTGGAAATCGCTTAGCGCAGGTGTTGAGCAGGTAAACAAGGGATGGTGGCGCCGTGGCCGAGCGGTTAGCGCGCTCGCCTACCACCTAGGCGGCCCGGGTTCGATCCCAGGGACCCGCATGTGGTACTCGCGGTGGATGAAGCGGCGTCAGGGCGGGTTTTCTCCGGGTACTCCGGTTTCCCCCGCCATCTCATTCCACCGGTGCTCCATCTTCATGTATCATCAGTGTCACCGCCTGCGGTGCCGTAGTAGTAAAAGCGGGCGTTAAACACTACAACAACAACAAACAAGGGATGGCCGCGGAGACTTCCTCGAAACCCGTCGTAGGGACATTAAGAGCTGATTTTGGAATAAATAAGCACAAAGGCAATATTATAGTAATGCAATAGGTCGCTCTGTGTAGCAGCACACTGGTACGCGTACATCCCAGGACATCTAAGCTTCCATGACCTCCAAAAACTTCACATTCCAATTCAAACACAAAAACTCCGATGTGTTACACTCGCCTTATTTTCTCTACTCAGTTTGCTACAAACCAGTCTTATAAAAGTTTGTTCTTTGATCTCTTTCAATCCAAATAAATATATGCAGAAATGGTTTCACATTTGGTTGTAGATTCAAGGGAAATGAGCTAGGCTAAGCAACATTCAAATACTTAAAAATAGATCGCTAAGTAAAGTCTTTAAATTTTATTCTCTTTGCACGATCACTTAGTGACCTATCAGTTTAAAAACCTACCTGATAATTCAAATCAATAATAAAAAGTATCTGGAAATGTGGCAAACATTTTGTTTGACACAAATGGTTTCCTTTAATTCGATCTAAATTTTTGCGTACAAAGTTCTTATCTCTCTTGCGGTTGCAAGTTTTACAAAACATTTAGCTGTGATAGGTACTTTAATGAAAAGCTTTGGAGCCAGTTTTGAGGAAATGGAAAATATCTAACTTTTTCTATGTAGGTGTAGCAGCTATGGAGAAATCATTCAGAATGAATAAAACTATAGAAGCTATTCCCATAAAATTCAAGATATTCGTTTCATTTGTCATGAAAATAAGAATTTAATCAAAATCACTTTAACCACTTCTAAGAAAATCAATATTTTCGAAATATTTCACATATAGTCATTTTGGATAAAGGGATATTTGGAAAATGTTCGTGTTGCACCCTTGGAAACCGTTGAACTTAAATACTAAGTTTGGGTAACTGACGTTCTGATGTTTACAGCCAGACGCATGTGCACACATACAGACTTTTTCCTAAAGATGCCTTTTTTATTCACGTAGTCTGAAAACGTGTGTTATTGGTATATAATTTCCGGTTGGAATACAGTAATTTCCCTATTTACTGTAAGTTCTTAGTAAGAAAGGTAAAAATCAGGAAAAGAAACATTTTAGAGAATAATTGCAGAATAGACGAAAGTAAATTAAGATGGGTAGAGAAAATGAGATAATTGTAACAATTATTTATAGTACTATGAGTAAATGAATAATTAATTTTGATTACTTTACCCTCCCTTCGTATTTTATATTTAACTGACGAAAATTCAAATCCTGCTTAATGGATACCAATGATACTGAAGCTATGAAGATTCAGATTTCACTGATATTGAGTTTGACCCTAATGACAACTTGCGGTGGGGGACTTGTGTCTATGCCCCTAACGGAGCACCCCCTAGAGAATGGATCCGAAGAGTGGCTGGAATGTTGCCATGACAGAGCAGAGGACAGAGTGTCACGGAGGAGGCTGACTCAGCCCAGTTCCTCTTCCACCTCTTCGGGTTCGTACTACCAAGGGGGCCGCGAGACTCGGAAACCATCTCCCCTCCCCATTTGGGCTAGTACCTTCCCGTGGGGGGAGGGCGTAAACCAGTAGGCTTGACTTCCAATCCGGGGGACGAGCACATTTGTTCTTCCTGCTGCCGCAACGCTCGCCGACGCTTCCAACCCCTGAGAGAAAGCTTAACGGAATGAAGGGCGAAATGAAATGATTAATGTATCGAAATGGAGGGACAGGAAATTCAGAGGATATGGAATTTTTTCTCAGCATTCGCCTGGCGACCCAGGGAAACTTTCGACAAAACGCCTGGGTCAGGAGGATCGACAATGGGGGTCATCCCCGCGACCTCCCGAATGTGGGCCACAGACGTTACCACTTGAACCATCCCACCGGGTATTTATACTACTAAGTTATTCAATATTTAAGTTAATATTTTAGTACTAATATACGGTACCGTTCTACATCTGTCGCTGAAATTGTGGCTTCTATTCAGCGTCCAGCTATCAAAGAGTGTTCCTACAGAGCTACTTGCAGTTTTTTTTTCTTTTCACGCATCAGCCGCGTTAACTACAATTTGAGACCATTCCATTCCCTTCATTTCGCCTGAGGGAACGTAGAATCATTAGTGGGAAGTTGGTAAAAGCGGACGTGCGGGCTATTTCGATATTCCCCTAAACTCGCGAAACTCTATTACCAAAAACTCCATTAACCACGAGAATTCCAGGCCAGCAGATAGACTTCCCTCTGTTAACGTCAGTTTCACTCGATACTTGTGAACTTCTGTACATTGCATGCTGAATTAAATAATTTACATCATAGGTAACCACATTCTTGGTGTGAGATAAATTACTTTTTAAGT
Organism: Tenodera sinensis; assembly: GCA_030765045.1. Classification (NCBI taxonomy): domain Eukaryota; kingdom Metazoa; phylum Arthropoda; class Insecta; order Mantodea; family Mantidae; genus Tenodera; species Tenodera sinensis. Next base: position 126,863,249 of record CM060967.1, on the reverse strand, counting down.
AACAAATATAACAAGAAGAAATTTATTCCTTTGAAAAAAAGGCAAAATTTATTTTCTGATGTCTTGTTTGTTTTACATTTAGAGTTACATAGGGTTTATCTCCTAATTTTCAACTATGCGGAAAAAGGTTTACCTTCTTTAGAAGCCAGAAAATTGAACAAAAACTTGATATGCTTAGAAAGACAGGTGAATCCTGGCTTTGAAATACCATACGATGGATTCTAAACTTACTAAATTTTTAAACATTTTTCAAATGTTACAGAAAACCCCGAAAAAACAAACCAGCAAGGAAAGACATTGTGTTACCTATATTAGTGAAATATTAACTGGGGACAGAAAGAGCTTAAAGATTTAAATCAGCGGAGATGAGATATCTAACATCAGTAAAGAAGCGCCAGCTACAGAACAAAATTTGAGATGACACTATCACAACTGACATAAATATTGAATGTATATCTAATAAATTAACACTTTAAAGAGATAATTGGTTAAATCGTTCGGAAGGTATGTCAGAAAATAGAATTCCTAAAATACCAATGAAATATCAACCAATAGGAATTCGAGGAGTAGGTAGACCTAGGAAGAGATAGAAAAATAGAGTGAGACTGGAACAAGCCGGTCACCGCCACAACATAATTTTGTCCCATGTGCCTGTAAGGAAACCTGAAACCGTCACTCTCGCAAGTGCAACATTCAAACACAAATCACTCCGTCCAGAAAACTGTTTGTATGTTTATTTATTTAATGTAATACTCTAGACATGTTGGAGATTTTCCATTTACCATCTGGTTTCTTTTTAACCTGATTACCCTCCCCTTGTGTAGGACTTACACCCCCTAGGTCTTACAAACCAGTGCCTAGGGTCAGACGCCTTTTGTGGAGCAGACGAACCTATGGACTGGGCAGTGAAGACCTGGAGGCGGGTGGCCAGTCAAACATCAGCTATGAGAGTGAGGAAGAGGATGATTAGACATGCAAGCGAAATCGATTGGAAAGCTGATGATGGAGCAATTTGTGGAATGACTGTTGGGGAAACCGGAAAAGCCGGAAAAGCCGGAGAAAACCCGCCCAGGCGCCGCTTCGTCCACCACAAACACCACATGTGGGACCCTGGGATCGAACCTTGTGGTAGGCGAACCGCTCAGCCACGCCGCCGTCCTGTCACTGGCTTCGCAATGTAATTTTCTTTCTGACTTTATCCACTGGGTTTAAGTGCAATATACTCCTTAAGATTTTTTCAGTTCTTAACACAGTTCCCGTTGCACAGCATGCGGTTTGCCGATGTCGTCAGTCCCATACGGCGTAGATGTTCTGCTAGACTGTTGTAATGGGTTATTTTTCGAAAAGTGGCAACTGTTTCACTTCGGGCTAGATCTGGTGTTCAAAAATATATTATTTTTGGGATTATTTGCTAAACTGACACAAGGTATTACCAATGCACGTGAAATATAACGTTATGTGTATATCTTAATTGCTCTGTTTTCGAGAAGGGAAACAAATGAAGTCTGTATATTTTGAAACAAATGAAGTCACACCATATTTTGTCGCCATGACAAGAAAGAAGTGAAACAGTTGGAATAAAAGCACATAGCAGGCAGATAATCTAACTCTGTACAGGTAACTTTAGTGTCACTCCCATTTATGTTCAAGATCAAACTGGAGTGATCAGCACGCTTGCAATGAAACATGCAGTGTCTGGGAGTGGCTGTGTAGGATATGCTTGACTAACTGTAACAATAAGATCTTTAAAAAGTCTTTAAAGAAAATTGTGCAATTTCCAGCTGGATGTTCATGTCCTATAGGATGTTTCAAATGAAAGATTAAGAAAACATATGAGACGTCGTTGTAACTACGTGGTCATATTGTAAAGATCTGTTATGAGATACCTCTTTTTACTTTCTCTACTACGTATGGTAAGTAGAGGAAGTATTGTATTCCACCAAAAAATTTGGAGTCAAGATTTTTTACCAGAAATATATGTTTTGACACCCCTGAATCCAAAAGAAGCATTTTTAGAAAAAGGTCCGTGGGTTTGTGCGTGCGTGTGTGTGTGTGTGTGTGTGTGTGTGTGTGTGTGTGTGTGTGTGTGTGTGTGTGTGTGTGTGTGTCAGTCTGCGTACAGCAAAACTCAAAAACGAAAAGGTGGTTAAAAAGCCAAAGATGGTAGTTAAGTTCAACATCATCTAAGGATGAGACCGAAGATTTTGAAGAAAATTCCTCCACCCTAAACTACCCTTTGTATGGAACATTTTGATTTTCTGCAAAATGGCTCTAACGGTTTTAATTAAAATGCCATATCTTTAAGATATTTTTATAACAAATGAAATATATATTTTGAATTTCCTCGCTATACTCCATGTAGACCTGTTTACTCTAGATGACTTTTGCATAACTGGTAAACGTTAAGAGATAGGTCAAATCGCACTATAAAGAAAATGTAAATCTTACTAAAACACAAATTTTATGTCCAAATATATATTTTTTTTCCGTAGTGAACTATTTCGGAGATATTCCTTGTGCTTTTTGGAAAACTTAAACTTTCGTCAAATGCAACATCGTTATTCATTTTTTTATGTTAGCCAGGCAAAGAGAACGGAATTTAAAAGATTTGACTATCGCTCAAGGCCTACTGTATTCCCATATTCCCCTTGCGCCCACAAGGAAATAAGCAATAAGATAATTTCTGCAAATGTTCATCTCAACTAACACGAAGATAAAGGAGTAGGGGTTTGTATGAATGGTTAGTACAAGACTAGAGGAAGTCACGTGAGTGCAATACATCAGATTCTTTATTCTTCCATTTACATCCCTCCTTTAACGGCAATGCTCAAATCGGCGACATTATACCTTCGAAACATAGCTAAAGTGGTGTTAACAGGTGTACACCACACGAATTTAGTAAAATGCACTGTTTGGGAGCATTTCTCAGTTTCTTATCGTCTTACGGGGTCTCGCAATTGGTGAGGTGTAACTACTGAGCACTGACAGTTACAATATGGGCCTAGAGGTGCAGCGATGTAATAAAAAGGAAAGGCAGGGGGTGGGGGGAAGTGTAGATACACCTAGCCTCGTAGAAACGCTATGTTTTACTTTTATTTATAGCTATATCTAAATTCTTAAGGTATATTATGGAAAAGGTTGCAAATCTTGCATGAAATAATCAGCATTACTTGAGTTAAACGATTCTGTGTTACAAGAGAAGCTTTAACTTTGTCCTTAGAATCACAGAAACTGTAAAGCTTAACAGTAAATATAATGAAATATTATATTGAAAAATATAAAAATATTTAATCCATCTACAAATTATCCCCATATTTATACTGGAATTAAAATTCGGATCGAAATAGCTCTAAACGTGTTTGTTTCTTAAGTTTTTATAATAGTTTCTGCTTTCGAATGAAAAGTTTTCTCCTAATATCTATGCAATAAACCACCTTTTTTGTGCACCATCAAAATTTAATTGCACTTCTGTGAATTTGCACAGTTTTTAAAATTTGTCGAATTCAGTTACCAGTTTGCCACGTGTTGCGTCTGTTGTGTACGACATGATGTGAAACAAGCAACAGTTGTAGCTTAACGAGTAACGATTTAGTGAGCCATCATAAATAATCAAACTGCCCTTTCATGCCGATGTGTAATAAGCTGTAACCAATAGCATGAATATTGTCCGGTCATTGAAGAGGGGTGAAGAGAGGGAAAAAAGGGAAGCGACGCAGGCCTCGTTAAATAATCAAGATACCCTGGCTTTTTAATAAATCCACTTGCTGTGCAGTTGTCATTGGGTTTATTTGGTTTTTATAATTGGTTCTCACACACTTTCACTCTATTTATACTTTAAAACTTTAGGGATACTAGAGAATAATCTTGGCTGGAAGAGATACCTTCTGAATCGGAGTGTCAGTCATCTAGGTCTCATGTCCATCTAGCTTCGTCACGCACGTACACGAGTCTTAGTGCTAGGCAACTCGTTCTGGCAGATGTTAGGTTACATACAGTCAGGACCTTCTAGATACCGGGCCTGACACTGGGTTGCATACAGTCAGGGCCTTCTAGATACCGGGCCTGACACTGGGTTACATACAGTCAGGACCTTCTAGATACCGGGCCTGACACTGGGTTGCATACAGTCAGGGCCTTCTAGATACCGGGCCTGACACTGGGATTCAAAATGGCGGCCCATGTGGTGCAAACTACTTATAAACAACTCGTCTACAGGCTACGATTTCAACGCAGTAAAATAAAAATGTGGTGTAATAACACACGTATTTTGTGAATATGGGCTGTGTTAAATACAAAAACACTGTCTTAAACATAACGTCAAGTAAACAAAAAAGAATGATATTTAATATTAAATGATAACCCATGGGCAATGAAATATATAACTTTAAATAACGTTCATGCAATCTACAGTTTTACATGCCATTATGCAACTGCATTACACACTCAAATTACAAAGAAGATAGACAAAACTGCAAGCAGCATGTTACTTAAATAAAACAGAAATGTGGACATTGAGTTGACTCAGAACTATTAATCATTGTTTACACTGTTTTTCACACTTGCACCACGTACATAATGTTATATACCTACACAAAACATATACTGGATGGCTGATATACAAATGCTGCTTTTGAAATAATTAGCTACCTATTGAATTCAAAAGCTTTAGGCTGGAATTTTGCTTTTACTTTTACTGAAAACTTATGATTACTCAGCTGGCAACAATATATTACTCAGCTCTTCATGACACTTCGTTTTACAGGAGGAATCCACAAAAGCAGATGAAATATTAAAAATAATAACCCTAAAACGGCACTGTAAATGAAATATATGAAATACGTAACCTTAAATCAGCATTGTAAAGCAACTTTGCTATAGTCTACAGTTTTACATGCAGCAACATAACACATTTCTTCTAAACTACAGCTACACATATAAATTACAAAGACAAAAGATAATGTATAAATACAAGCAGCATACTACTTACATGAAACAAGCTGTTGGATTTGCAGCTGTCACTAATTGAGTTCACTCGAAATTATTGTATTTTACTATTCACACTATTCACCATGTTATATATACACCGGCAACTATCACACATAACGCTGCAATTTAAAGCTTCTCATTTTTAATTTGCATCCGGGAATGCAAGAGTTACGGGGCATTGTGATGTTTGAGGTTAGGTACTATATCAACAATAACATAACACTACTGGAACAGTTTTTCTTCAACAACCTCTCACCACTGTAATCGTGACACAAATTGTACTTGCAAACAGATAAATTAACCACACTATACGGCTAATGTAGCCATAGTCTTAGATGGAACACAATAAACATGAACACGTGGTCAGCACACGGCACAGTCAACACATTATTAGATTTATTCCCGTTTCCTATACTGCCCAAATAAAAGTTTTTAAACACTCGCTTTGCTAATATGAAGACAAACTTCCGTAGGAATTATTATAACAAACAATAACTCAAAGGCATAGAAAACATTACGAAGGATAGCGTAACACCTCTAAAATCACCACCAACAGCCGGCGCCATTTTTGTACAACTGGAATGCCAGTGTCAGGTCCGTTAATCCAGAGGGTCTTGATACAGTCTAGCTGCTTTCATGATCCAAAGAGAGATTGCAGAGCCTTCACTATTAACGTTTATTTTAATTTTTGATATGCTTTTTAACTTAAGATTGCTCCTTGGGACGTGGTACTAAATATTCAATCCCGTATTTACCTTGGCGACTGAAATAAATCACAAAAGTCTCTGATTGGCTGGTCCACGGAATTTGAAACTCTACCTAAGTCTCCCGTATGCGGTCTCCCTAAGCCATCCCGCTCGGTAAGTGAAAATTTACTGCAATATAGAACTTGGACAGCCCACATACACAAAAGCTTGAATAAATTTGTACCACCTTCTATACCGCACAGATAAAGTCGCAATAAGCGGCTAGGTGCTGTGCAGATAAACATACCGTACAGAAGAACCTGTACGACCTGTTCTCGAATGCTGGACTTGGACTCGAATCTCCTCTAAGTGTCTTTCTGGGTATTTACGATGTGTGGTTATGCAACACATAAATGTAAATAGATACACGAAAAGTACACTTTTTCGTAATTAACGTGTTCTAACGTAATGTCATATCGGACGGTAGGTGAATGAAACAGGTGGAATAATGCTCAAATGAGACCGAGGTCTATGGAGACGAAAAGTAAACGATAAAGTGTGCATCGACAGTGCCGTGTGCAACACAAAAGTTAAAAAGCATGTAAATAAAAAATGTATTTAGTTGTAGTTTAGAGTTGGCAGATTGGTGGTTATCAGATTTTTACTTTCCCTACTGTAAGTAAAACGAAGTATTGTATTCCACCCAAAAATTCGATGACGAGATTTCACCGAAAATATACATTTTGAGACCCCTTGAATCCCAAAAAAGCACTTGTAGAAAAAGGTCCGTGCGCGCGTGCGTGTGTCAGTCTGTGGACAGCATAACTCAAAAACGAAAAGTCGGTTGAAAACCAAAGTTGGTATTTAAGTTTAATGTCTTTCAAGGATGCGACACGAAGATTTTGAAGACAATAGCCGCACCCTAAACTACCCTTTACATGGAAGAATTTTAGAAAATATTGATTTTCTTGAAAATGGCTGTAACGATTTTGATTAAAATGGCATATGTTTAAGATATTTGTATGACAAATGAAATTTATATTTTGAATTTTCTGGCTAGAGTCCTTGTAGTCCTGTTTTACTCTGGATGACTTTTCAATAACCCGTAAACCTTAAGAGATACACAAATTCTTAATATGAAAAAAAATGTAGATGCTAGTAAAACATAGAATTTGTCTGATTTTTGTACAGTGGACCATTTCGGAGATATTCCATGTTATTTGTGTCAGTTTCGGAAAACTTTTGAAATGGAACATCAATGTTCATTTTTTTTTGTATGTTAAACGTGCAAAGAAAACGGGATCTCAAAGTCTACTATATTATAATGTTTATCTCAATTAACACGAAGAATACATAGGAATAAGAGTTTGTAAGAATGGCTAATACAAGAGCAGAGAAAGTCATGAAAGTGCAACACATCAGATTTTTTTTAAATTAACCTCCTACAACATAATGTCACATGGACGGTGAATGGATAAAACGGGTGAAATAAGTTTGCAACTATATATTTGAAATTTTCAGAAAAGTTCAGAGATTAAGGTATTAAACTGTCGTGCAGTATTTGAAAAGCGTTAATTAATTGAGCTGAAACTAGCGTTCTTCATGATACGCCCTGAAAAATTGAAAATGTTAATAAGTTGCATACAACACCTTTTTCTGTTAAGCTAATTAAATCCAAGCAATAGCTGTTTCACAATTTCTTTATATCTGTATACTGAGCTGGAATTGAAAACTTAGAAGATGTACAGTGAACTTTAGGGTCCAATGGTCATTTCACATTACCGTATCAAAAAGTGATGTATTATTAATCAATATATTAATAGTTTAAAAACAATTTGACATATGACATTGAAATGTTGTGTTTTATGTCCTGAGTCTGCAAAAACTTCAAAGTGATCAGAGCAAAACTTGAGATTTTTTTAATTTTCATAGATACATTGCCTTAAATTAGACTGAAAAATTGACTTTTATAGGAATAGTTTATTGAAGAGAAAGTTATGTGAATGTCAAACTGTTTTTCACCCAACCAAAATATACTAGGTAGAACATTTTGCTCATGTTCGTTTTAACCTAAATTAGAAACATAGTGAAAGCATTCACAAGAGCACAAACGTTTTACTTTCTATGGCCTGGCTCTGTTATTTCAATTTTCGTCCGTAAATGCCTCTGCTGATGGTACAGGAATTACATTTGGTATGAAGGTTTTGGTCATTAAAACAACCCTCCGTGTAATTATGTACTGGATTCCATTTTATTGTTAAACATTTTGGCAAGCTTCAGTTTCCAACGCCACATTAAATTTTCAATTCTAGCTGTTGCTACTAATCACCATCTCCGTGTTTACAGTAACCTTATAAATTGGTAAAATTAGTTGCATGCGGTCGGTAAATACTGATGCTGCCACATTTGTAATCTTATCTTGTCGCCGAAAGAGTTATGGACGCGCTGTGTGTTTGCAGGATTATGTGATTAAGATTTGAATAAATTACAGCAAACTGGTTCGCAAACAAATTATACTTCTAGTATTATTCCGCTCACTGAGTAAGAAAATATTGTCATCTAGTCTGACAAATCCTAAAAGTAATGTACATGAGCTGAAGAATAAATTATGTCTGTTATTTTTGAAGGTAGTTAGTACAGTTTCTGGGCTTTACAACTACACAGGCTCTCAAGTATGAAACATCTTAATTCATAGTTTATGAAAGTCATTAGTAAGAGCTAGCTCAAACAGCATAAGTGTATTTCCTATTATAGTAGTTCATTTTAACCTCAAACTAGCTTTGAAAAGTTTGTAAAGAGCTGTGTGAGTGCTTTTTGAGTAAGTATGAGTATCATTTCGTTTTATTTCTTCACAAAAGTATGACAAATTAATTCTATTCACAGGATATAAGTGCATATATTTTGATTTGTAATTGAGGACATTGTAATGAACAATATTATCAACATTTTCTTCATTTCCGAACCTATATTTGCTTTTAAACTTACCACCAATGACAGTCTCGCGATAACGAATGGTGTACCAGCACTGAGTTCCAACGCAAGGCCAAAGACCACACAATACTGGGACAGCAGGTGACATATTGAGGTTTGAAGCAAAACGGATAATTTACAAGGCGGCGTTATTCATTTCACTCCACAATTACAATCATGCAAAGAGCATCAGGTAGTAAACCACGTGATTGGTTTGTGGGAAAATTGTTAGATGAACAGAAAGAAGTGACTCTCAAATCGAAGTGGATACATATCAAGTTACCAATTATCAAAATATGTGCAGTTAAACCCCTAATAGCCTGTATATGCTTTGACTTCAGATTTATAAAAAGCATTCTGAAAATGACTGTTGCAAAAGGGTAAGATAAATCATGTAATTTTATTAATTTTACTATTATCTAGTGACTGGCCATGTCTTCTTACGGTGGGGGTACCGCTGCTGCTTACCAAGCGGGGGACCTGGGTTCCATTCCCGGTATTAGTGTAGAGATTTTCTCCCGCTGGGAGATCTTGTCCGGGTGCACTCAGCCTCGTTGGGCCCCTGAGAGGCCAATGTGGAGCTACTTGATTTAAAAATACCATCCCATAGTCGAGCAGACCACGTAATTGACCTGGAGGAACCGGGACGCTGACCACAACCCACCCCCCAGTACTGCACCCTACTCATGACGGCTGTGGTGAGCAGAGATGGTGATGTACCGGTCGGGTGGTAGGCCTTGGGCTGGAGGATTGTTGTGACATGGGATGACGGCCATGTAAATATTGAATTAGAATCTTTGGCTTCTAACAAATAGTTCAGAAACATTGAATAGGGCAGAATTTTGCTGTATGTGAAAATAAATGTCAAAAAGATGCACTCTAAAATGAAATAATAATTTTAGTTTAAACAAACATACACATTTGTAAATTAATATGCAGTAGGTTAGATTAATTTCAGTAACAACATAATCCTAATAAGTGAAATAACGAGAAAAAATGTATGAAATAAGATTAAAGGAAAACATTAAGGTAATTTTATAAACGAAAGTTGATGGTTAGAAATGGCGTGAGATAAATTAAAACAGCAGTAGAAGCAATGGATAAAATAAAAAGGAAACTTAATACTGTGTCTTTGGTGGGTGTAAAGTAAAGAAGACAGATGTAGTCGAGATAAAGAAACACTTTTTTTTCCGTAAACAGTAACTTTGTACACTCGTTGCAACAGCACGAAAGTGTTTACCGATCCACCAACAGCACGGCTCCGAATTCGTAACACAAGAACTGTCCCTTCTGACACTTTACCGCTATTTATATCTCCCAGGCACTGTTCTGGAAACTTCAGGAAAGTTCAGTTATTATTGCGGTCAAATACAAAGCAGACAATTCCAGAAGTCTCTATTCCTTTCTCTCTTTCGGCAAGCGCCCAACAATGCGCCCATTCTCTGTCTCTTCTCTTCGGCTCCTTTGCGGTAGTGCCGACAATAATGCGATGGGCGACAATACACACTAAACTAAGACGTTACTGTTTAAGCAAGAAAATAAACAGTAAACCGGAGAAAAGAAAGTTGTCCTGAAATTTACATAAAACCAAAAAGAACTTTTAAAGAAAATACGAAGCGAAGAAAGTAACAAATTAAGTTTGGTATCTACTGTCTCTTAAATGTAGGTGAATTTTAACTTCTATGTACTGGTAACCAGCAGGATTAGAATATACAATTAGGAACCAGAACCTCTCTTAGCCTAGGATCATCAGATGAACCCATTGATGTGAACACGTAACTTCCATTAACATTTTGGTTTGGGCAGATGTGATGTAATGCATCGTTATGTTGACTTATAAAATTACAACGAAATAATATTCTACAATCCATCTTATTTTTGTTTTCAGGTGAGTCCATTTTCCAGAAGTTATCAAATCTGAATCCTTTCGGTGTTTGGTGAGTATGTATAAAATGTGTTTATCAAACTGTCCCATATTGCAATAGAACAAGCCCTAAGGTCCAGGATTACGTTGGTGACAGTTACAAAAGGAGCAAAGAACGTGAAACGTCATAAATGTTTAGATTGTATGAGAATAAGAGTAATAAAATTATACTAAGATTTTACTCTCAAAAATCGCTATTTTGGTGACAAATTCAGCTAAGGAAAGATTAAATGTCCTCTTCCGACATTTGCTAAATTATACTCCATTGTCCCGAACTATTTAACATATTAGGGCATAAATGCGTGCATTCTTATCCATGATCTATGTTTATAGGATTATGTGGTTTATTAAGAAATATATTACTTTTGGTGTTAATTCTGCGTTCCAAAAATGGCACTGTCATTTAGACAAAGCGTAACAAATGACAAATACGTATTTAAAAACAAGTTCAACATTAAATTTAAAAAAATAATATAAAGCTTTTAAGAACAATGTAAAAATTAATACTCCAACAGAAAAGCATGAAAACGTATTATTCTTGTTTTAAGACATAGGTAAGATAGTGTAGTTAAATGGATTTACAAATTGAACCTTTGAGCGTAAGAACTGCAATAACGTACATAAATAAGGCCTCGGCTGAAATCTTTTGCAAAAATTAGCGTATGTTAAAATTTGTTAAATAATTGAATACTAAATTTATTAGCACACAATGCAACCAACCAACTTATTAACAACACATTAGAACTATTATCCACCGGCGTGATGCTTTATTCATGTCAAAAAATTAATTTAGTTGCCTTCAAAAGTTTTATTTGTACATTCAGAGAAAATGCTGTTCAAAGTAAAACTGGAAGAAAAAAGCTTAGAAAGAGAAAATCATATCCAGTAAATGTTAGTGATACATTAATAGAACTAAATTTGTACAATTTTATTAATCTCATATTACACATCTGACTGTTCTATTATTGTCAGAATGATGTTAATAGTTTTAATTTTAGCTTGTTGTGTAGTATCAAATTTGTTTTATGTGAAATACCATATTGTTCAGATCTATAGAAGCTGCCATATCCAAGACCTGCACCAGGTTTTAGAGCAAATGTTCACCTAATTGGTGTGCTAAAACATTAAACCCTGAAACCTACTCAGATTCACCCTCAGCAATTAGACTTCGATTTGTATCTATTTTTTTTTAATGGATAATATTTTTACTTTCTCTACTGGTAAGTAGAAGTATTGTATTCCACCCAAAAATTCGATGTCGAGATTTCACCGGAAAAATATGTTTTGAGACCCCCTGAATCCAAAAAAAGCATTTTTAGAAAAAGGTCTGTGTGTGTGTGTGTGTGTGTGTGTGTGTGTGTGTGTGTGTGTGTGTGTGTGTGTGTGTGTGTGTGTGTGTGTGTGTGTGTGTGTGTGTGTGGACAGCACAACTTAAAAACGAAATGTCGGTTTAAAACCAAAGTTGGTATTTAAGTTTAATGTCTCTCAGGGATGCGACACAAAGATTTTGAAGAAATTTGCTCCACCTTAAACTACCCTTTGCAGGACATTTTTTCGAAGATTTTGATTTTCTTGATAATGGCTCAAACGATATTGATTAAAATGCCAAATGTTTGAGATATTTTTATGGCAAATGAAATATATCTTGAATTTTCTTGTTATAGCCCACGTAGTCTTGTTTACTGTTGATGACTTTTGCATAACTGGCAAACCAGAAGACATACACCAAATCTTACAATACAAAAATGTAGATCTTGCTAAAACACACAACTTATGTTCAATTTTTTTTTTTTTTTTTTTTTTTTTTTTTTTTTTTTTTTTTTTGCAGAGTCAACCATTTCGGAGATATTCCTTGTTCTTTGTGTGAGTTTTGCAGAACGTATACTGCTGTCAAATGGAACATCGTTGTTCATTTTTACATGCAAACCGTGCAAAGAGAACGGCATTTGAAAGCCTCCAAACATTCGACTATCGCTCATTATTCCGATATTCTCCTTGTATCTAACAGAAGATGAACAAGAGACAATTTCTGCAAATGTGTCTCTCAACTAACACGAAGAAGATATAGTAATAAGAGTTTGTAAGAATGGTTAGTAAAAGAGTAGAGAAAGTCATGTGAGTACAACACATCAGAGTTTTTTTATAATTCTGCTCTTTTTTGTATATGTTTTTGTGTCTATATTCCAAGGCTATAGAAGTTTATTATTCGCTTCTCTGAAGCGATGTAGAATTGCAAAATGTCTTAAATGGTGTTCCCAATCGCTATGAGTGTCACTCAGAAGAAGAACAAGAAGAAGAAGAAAAAGAAGAAGAAGAAGATAATGTGCATTTGGAATTGCAGGAAGAAAGGGAGCCTATGTTGGTCTCTCTTGTTGACCTCGCTTGACTCATTCCGCCCACTCTGGTTTCCTAACAGCTTCACATCCTGTTTTATCCGGAGTTGAAGTCATTGGACTGTTTCCTTGCTGAGGGCGAACCATTTCTGACGGTTCATAAAACCTTATCAAGATAATGCATTTAATTTATACCAGCTTCTCGCTCAACGCCAAAGAGAGCGAAAATAGAACGAGTCAAATACGCTATGTCAAAATGCGTTGATTCGCACAAGCAGTTGTGTGCTGTTTTGTAATCTCAGATTTTTCTCCAACACTTGAATATTCTGCACTGCTGGCACATCATGTTCGATGTTCACTCCACATGTTATGTGATATATGACAAATACGATTACTGTACAACAAACAATGTTTGATATGTCTACCATTCATTGGTGTCGATGTTCCTTTTGCAGTTTTGAAATGATGCCAGTAGAATCTGCAGCTCTATTTGTGTTATCTCATTAGCAGCTCTGAATGTTCTCTGTTTCACTCTCTCTCTCACTCAGTCACTTCGACGCATGTGCCCATGTTGTATTTAAAGAGTAAATAAGAAAACTATTTTGCTTGGTTTCAGAACATCCAAATTATATTAAGAATGTAATATTTGAAGTACACTAAACGCGTGGAATTGTTTCAGTCACCGTAAATTTAGTATCATATCTATTCTTCTTCCTTCTTGCAAGTATTAGCCCCTTCCTCCTGGATCGCCCCACGTTCTTTCCACCTGAAGGTCGATATTTCAAGACTACTTTGGAATTCGAATTTCTTCCAATCCTTACAGATGTTCTTCCGAAGTTTGTCTATACAGCTTTTGGGGTTTAAGTGCAAATATAGTTCGAGGATATAGGCCCGCTGCTGCAACCTGGTTGATCAAATTCAACACTACGAGATAGTTCACCTATCATATATTTGTACATACGGAAGAAATATCGATCGAGAGATTCGGATGTTGTATTTGCTGGTATGATGTTTTCCTTCAGCTTTTTAGGGTCGTAATGTTCTTCCAATGTGCCTATATTGCCTATATGTGCCTATATCGCTATGAACACCATGTGAGTCCAGATCTAAGAGGTTCCGTGCGCTCGAATACCGAAGGAATGCTTCTTTCAAAAATACACTGAACAGTTTTGTCACTTTCTCCGAGGAATCCCAATTTTGGAACTAGATTTTCTGCCTTGAACACCTTTTCTTCTGCCTCTTCGGAATATTTGCTTGTCAGTCATAAAGTTAACACATAAAATATTTATTTCACGTAGATTTTAGATAAATAAAACTTGGATACATAATTTACATTTTAATAAGGCATTTTCGTCGCAAACTTTCTGAATTAGTTAGCTTCTTTCTGTTTGTAGTGTTTTTAGTCTCCTTGGCAACGCAGATTTTTAGAATTGCCTATTGTTGCGAATTTCATTAGGCAACTATGGATCTTTTCTTAATAACTTAATATTTTAAAATTAATTTCAGTACATATCTTTAAAAAATGCTATAAAATATAGCAATACTAAATTTTATTTATATTCATAGGCATTTTGCATTATACAACATGGATCTGTTTACTCTAACACATGTTTTCACATGGTTCCAAAAATAAGTAAGAGTGCAGACTACGTTCTATCGTTCCTTCATTATTTGTTTTATTGTGGCATTGTATCAATACAAGACATCCCTTTATGGAGCCATAGTGTTTTTCTGCAATATATTTTATACAGTTGGTTGTAACTTTTGTTTTATTATGTTTGCGTATTAAATTAATATTAGAACATACATATGTTACTGTTATAATAAAACACATAGAGCGCCTTCGTTTGGATTTGTGGCTGGGGTAATGGCAATTTTCTTGGCCTCCGGAAGCACGGTGTTGACCGGCGGAATGGAATATTCATATTCCCTTAAATTCAAGCGCATAACTTATTAGTCTTCGTAGCTTCCCCTTCTTTCCTTCTCTTTACCCCTCTCTAATGTCAACACTTTCGCACTACTAGTTGAACATAGTCATAACCAATGATACGTCGGTATGAAACGGAAGTATTGATTCTTTCTGACGGCTCACTAAATCTCGGCCAATAGAATCACGGACATCAGCAGAACCACAAACATCAGCGGAAAAGCTTGCTGTCAGTATGCCAACTAAAACAGACTCTATACCAGGAACTTCCACAGCAAATTCCAATGGAACTATTGTCAGCCCCGAGCAAATCCGTCCGTTTCCAAAAGCTGGTCCTCGCAGAATGAGCGCAATTCTAACGGACACACCAGTGAAAAATAATTTGGAAGCTCAGGCCAAAAGAACGTTCAGTCAGTGAATAGACAACTTTCATTTCAAATAGGTAGAAAGGGATGAAAAGGACCAAGAAAATAAATAAGAGTGCCAAAAATGAATACTCTTCCACTCCTGAAGATGAATGATTTTGTATTGAGTGCACTGCACCATATTCCGCCTCTAGGCTACCAACTAAGTTGGCTAAGCTGCACCAAATGTTCCAAGTGGACTCACAATTTATTAATGTGCACAAGTATTATATTTGCAAAAATTATAACTCGGACAATAACTATAATAGTGAAGATTGAAAAATGTAAGTTTTGCAAAGTACCTAGGCTTATTTAAATAATTAAATATAGTTTCCAACAATGCCGATGCTTTAATTTTCTATTTGCTTCATCTGAAACAAATTCCACCCAGTGGATGTAACAATTTGCCGCAAATATGCGGTAAGTTGCAGTAATATGATAAATATTTATCACAATTAAAGCGAATTTTGTTTTTAAAAATACAATATTATTCTTTGGCGAATGTCTTCTAAATCAAACGGTCTTTTGGCAAAACATTTGAAATAGTTTTGGAGAAAAATGATAAAATAAAAAACTGTAACAACTTGCCATGGTCTCCCCTATTAGAAGAAAATCTTTCACTCTAAAGCACAAACTGCATTATAATTTGACATAATAGACAAAAATGTTTAGAGCTAGTTCGATACGAATTTTAGTCCCAGTATAAATATAGCAGAATTTGCAGAAGGTTTAAACGTTTTTATATTTTTCACTGCAATATTACATTATGTTTAATAGGAAGTGCTACACGTTTTGTAATTCTAAGGGTGATACTTAAGCTTTTCTGATTACACAGAATCGTTTAAACCATCAGATGGTGCTTATTTCAAGCTACAATTGCAACATTTTCAATAATGGGGATTAAATATTTGAAGATAAGTATAAAGGTCAGGTGTATCTACACTTCCCCTTCCCGCTTGTCCTGATTGTAGCGCCACTTCTCTTGGTTCTTATTGCAAAGCCGTCAGCAGTTCACTGGTCAGTTATGTCACAACCTTGCGAGACCCTGTAAAACGATAAGAAACAAAGAGAGAACCCCAAACAGTGGATATTAGTAAATTCATTTTGTGTGCCATCATACATCACTCACGTTTTTATTAAGGTTTGTATCAACATTCATTAATTCTTCTGAGAATCCAAGACCTAATTGTTTAATTAACACCACTCATAGTAACAGTTCCTACAGTTCCAGCGTTTTCATTTTTAAAGTTTAGTGGCATTCCCAGCCGAGGTTTACAAAATTCCTGACACCTCACAACCTTTCTGACAGCTTCTTTGGACTTGTGTCTAACACTTCTCCGATACCATCGCGTTTTTATTCAATAAGAACTGAGATTAACTGTTTCTTATTAAAACTATATCCCATTTCCCTTAACATATTGTTAAGATTATGAAAGATTTCTCTGTGAGGTAATACAAACGGAATCTCTGTCTCACTTTTTATAAGACTGTTGCTACTGAGAAATAATATATGCAATTTACGTGATATTTTTGGTGGTATAAGAACACTAACACACAACACTGAAACATGTGTCACATTTAGTGTCTGCAGAAAGACGATTAGCTAGTTTCCGATTAGAAACAGAGCAGTGTAGGACAAACAATTCCTCGTAATACGGCCACTCGTTGAAACGAAGGCTCTGAACTTCCTAAGATAACTTTAAATTTTATTGCAGGTGTCTTTGTTTTTTATTGTTATCTGTAAGACTAACCTGGTTTTACCGCATGTCATGTTAAGTATAACAAAGTTCAAAACTGTATCTAGAGTTGTAAAGAAGACACAGCCCTGTGCCCTATATAATCATTCTGTCTGGTGCGTGTAATATTCTAGCTCGCTTATTTTTTTCCTCTTGGAACATAGAGGGAAGCCTTGTACATACATATTGGTTATTATATCTTGTCTGGGCGGGCAACTTCACCAGCTACATTGCGGGAATTCTGATAAGACTGCGGCACATCGTAAGAAAGTTCAAAGTGTGGTGCAGTTATTGCAAAGATTGCAGTATATTACAAGAGAAAACCTTGAACGTTCCTCCATGATCACATTACAACCACACATCACGGCAAGTATATTATGTTACACATCTCTGAGGACTTAGCCTACATCAGGAAGTCCATACCAGTAAGTAAATAATTTCTTGTGGATTAGAGGACCTCCAAACTTTTCTGCTTCAGAGCAGTCAGTTATTGCTGCAATAAAAGAATAAAATAACAATTTGTACTTCATTCAAAAATTCGATACTGGCATTTCATAAGAAACACACGCTTTGAAGCTACTTTAATTAAGAGTTTACTTTTTAGAAAAATGTTGACGTAGGCATGCATATCTGAGTGCGCTTAATTCAAAACCGAAAATTCAGTTACATTTTGAGCTTGCTATTCAAGTTCAGAGAAGTGCAATGATGTTTTGTAAGAAAAGGACCTTAATAATTTTACTTAAAATACCATATGTTTAAATTATTTTCAATTTGCTGGGATCGTCTGTAAAATCTTCTTTCTTCTGAATGACTTCTGTATAGTTAGTAAACTGTAGCTAGAAAAAGCAGCCTTACCTCGCAAAAAATTTACATCTTGTGAAAGTACGCAATTTATGTATATTAAATTGTTTGTGATATTAACCATTTTTGGCATATTCTATGTAGTTAGTTGGAATTTTCTAATACTTTATACTCCTCTCAATTGCAAATTTTTGTTGCTTTTCTATTCCATTGTTTGTTTTTTTTCTTTTTTCCTTTATTTCTTTTTTCTCTTATTCATGGAAAGAGAACAGGATATCTAGGTCATGATTTTGAAAACAATTATTCGTATACAGCGAACTGTGCAAGTAAGCAATTAAGGTTAATCTATATTAACAAGAAGCACATAGAAGAATGGACTTTTTAAGAGTACTTCGGTTAAGAGCTATACTGAGTAGAGAAAATCATATGACGGAACAGTATTGTTTTCTTTTGCTATACATTCAGCAAGACCTGTGCTCAGTGAGTTGTTGATAACAGGTAATGATCAATATTACTAAGTGCCCCAGAAGCTCTTTCGGAATATTCCAGTAATTGTTGCAACATTGCTTTACGTAATATATTTATTTTACAAAATCCTTCCATTTTATTTTCTTCCCCATGATTCCAGTATATTATATTTAGGTTGCCTTATATTACTTATTCCCCAAGATTGGTTTATCTCATTAAGATTAGCACACACTCAAAGTCACGAAATTTAAGCAACTTTGGAGATGACTAGGCCTAAGAATGGGGTATAGGATACACAACGAAGGATAACACACACCCAGAAGTCTGGGATGAACTGAAGGTACTACAGGAGGCTAGAGGCCGCTGGTAGATGGGACACACAGATGTGTAAAAGAATTTTACAGTTCCTGGCATGAAGATTTGTCCCACTACTCAAGCTAAAGTCTATTTAGTGAATGCGAGTGCAGTTGGTTCACTCACAACTAATGACTGTCTTAACTCTATGTCCACGCTTTATAACAGGGAAACCTCTATCCCTGTCCTTGAAGATCAATAACTCTGATTTTAAGGGAATGACAGTTACATACTGACTTCATGCGGAGTCTCAGTTGTCAAAGTTCCGAATGCCAGTCTTTTTTTTTTTTTTTTTTTCCTTGTTTCATTAAGCGTAGTGTCTCATGTAAGAAGGTTGCAACTCTGCAGAAAGAACTGAAGAGGGTGGACCTGTGCTGTAAAGCGATTATGAGGTTTCCTCAAAGGAGGTGCCCGAACTGCACACGCATTGACTAACCAGACGTTACCCAGAGAAGGCAATGGATGACCCACCTCCCCCCCCCCCCCCCTAAGCAGCCCTCTAGTGTCCACGGTGAATACTCCTTCCTGTAAGCAAATATCCACTCCATCTCTCCGACACCGCCTGACGCCATGAAATCTAGAAGCACACCTAAAACATGAGAACCAAACAGAATGAAAGGGAATTGAGGAAAGGAAATTATGCTGTATGAACAACAATTTAAGATAACTGAGAATGAAGAATTGTAAAAAATTATTTGTCTATGTTTTGACAGATTATCTTTAAAATGTTAGTTTTAAAATTATACATTGTACCTATGATAAATAGTTTTATAGTTTAGTTTAAAATATTTTTAAATAGTAATTTTAAGAAAAAATATGAAAGGGTTCCCAAAGTTTAATGCCCAATAACCTTTTTCTGAATAATCTCATAATATTGGCCTTAATATTTTAAAAGAGACATTTTTTCTGCTTTCTGTGTTGGTACTCGTATTTTAAAGCAATACGGTGGAAATTTTACAGAAGCTGGAATGCATTAGAAGTTTGATGAGCTATAGTATGACGAAACACCATGGCACAACAGCCAATCTGGGCCAAGACCTACCTCCCGACCTCTGCGTCCCCCACCTCTACCCACTACAGGCGTCATAAGAGGGGTGTAGTTCTGAAGGTGGGACGTGGTCGCGCCCCGATCCCTTCTAGTTATTTATGGGGTCCTCTCGAGCACGGACCGCTACCTTTCAATCAAGTAGCTGTTCAAGTGGTCCCTCAGGGAGTTAACGAGGCTGAGTACACCCCGCACCAGGCCTCCCAGAGGGAGAAAATCCCCCACGCCGTTACCGGGAATCGAACGCTTTTATTTTTTTTATTATTATTTTTTTTTTTAAATTAACGTCCTCCAACATTGTGTTATATCGGATGAAGGAAATCGAACTCGGGTCCCTTGCTCGGCAAGCAGCAACCTACCATCACGCTAAGAGCTACACTATACATATGGTTTGTTTTATATACATTTTTGTTGAAACTAAGAAGCTTCTCTGAAAATTCACCCATTTTCTCAGAATTTGTTTATTCTAGAACAGGAGAAGACAGGTAACGCTGCTGTCACGTCAGCTCACTCAGCACACATGCTCCCAGAGAAAGCCAGTTGAACGTGTGGCTTCACAGCGGGCAAGAGGAAATGGCATACGGGACATCGTAATTTTAATGCTGACTGTTTCAATTACGGAATAGTCACAGATTATAAATAATTACATTTCGGCTTTATGCCTTATATATTATATTAGATATGTATATAATTCTAGTTTATGTGAACAGTCATGTTATAACGCAAATAGAACAGAAATTATAACTATTTTGCCTGAGCAAGAGGAGAGCTATACAGAACAATTAGGTGGACAATTTCCGACATTTGTCGCTTCGCTTTTCTTTAACTAGTTTGTCAATGTTAGGGCGTAATGTACGGCACATTTGTAACCGAAGACTGCATGTTAGATTTTGATCTGACAATATGCTTCGGGATTTTGACCTAGAAAGGTTCATAACCGAAAAGAATTGTTTGCACACATACGTGGAACCAAACATACATAATATCCGTGCAACAAGGGCATATAACCTCAGAAATATGGTTTGATGAACATTCTTATAAAAATCAGCCAAGTCTTCCTTGTGTTTATATTTGTCCTTTAGCAAATCGTCACACTGTAAATTTATCAATTCAATTTGCAACCTGCTAGAAACATTGTTAACATTCAGTGAATACGGGGTCGCAAAGATCTGAAACGTAGTTGACAATGTTTCTACATCTTGAAGCCTGGTCTCAAACTAGTGTGAAACACGGGGAACTGAACACATGCGCCGCTGATCTAGGCAGCATAGCAATACACTGCTCTCGCCTGACGTCACACGAACGTACAAGCTGGCTCTTCGTTTAAATACGTCACACGGCCCGAAGTTGTCTTCCCCTGTTCTAGAGCAGCAATACCTGGAATATAAATTAACATGTAATTATGTTCATTAGTTGATTACGAGAGTTTATGAACAAAACTTTGAAAAATTTGAAGCTAACAATAGATAACAAAAAAAAAAAAAAAAAAAAAAAAAAAAAAAAAAAAAAAAAAAATTATCAATATCCCTATGCCCATTTCGCTATTACAGTTTAATAAATATATCATAGAAATTTCAACAAACTGTGACCAATATGTCATAGTTCGGCAAACTCTATTTACTCACGACACAGCCTAGATGACCCTAGACTCAACGCGTCACAACAAAGTGTCTGACTACAGGGAGAAAGTAAATTCATAAAGAAGAACATAATTTTGCGGTAACTGGTATACTGATTAACAGTATTGCATTACATAAAATACATTGGAATATCTATTTTAATACTGTTTTGCTGGTTTCGAAGATAAGCTCTATTGTATGATTGGTGCAAGCCACTATAAAAAGTTTGCTGAAAGTCTTACACGCTTTCTTTGCAATGAACAAAGCTTGCGGGTGTAATCAACACAGCGGCCCAATATTACAGGAGAGAATACAAATAACTTAAGATAAGCAAGCGATAACAACGGACTTAGTAAATAAATCACATTTAATTCTATGAAAATATAACATCTATGAACAAGTATTAAAACGTAAACATGCACATGCACTTAAAACTGACAGTTGATTACTACAACTGTGAAAGTTCGCGTCACACCTTTCACCTTGTCACGTCACACTGACTGCGGAACACTGCAATAGATATTGAGCATGTGGACATTAAAACGTTAATTTTAATATTGACAAGTAAAGCCCGGATTTCTAAGCCAATGCTTAACTTTCTCTACACTTTTAAGCTGGAAATCGCACCCACATGTGCAGTTTGAACTAGGTTTGTTTGTGCTTATGTATGCTTATTTTGCAGGAAAACATGTTTGCTTAGTTATTATGCGATGTTTAAAACAACACATTTCATCCAAAACCGAGTTCAAAGCAGGTGTTGTGAAATAATACTGCAAGGAGAAAAATCTGATGTGCTGCACTCACATGATTTTCTCTACTGTTGTACTAACCATTCTTACAAACTCTTATACCTATATTTTCTTCGTGTTAATTGAGATAAATATTTGTGCAAATTATTTTATTGCTTATTTCCTTGTAGAAGCAAGGGAAGTATGGGAATACAGTAGGCTTTGAGCGATAGTGAAATCTTTTAAAGCTTTGAGATTCTGTTCTCTTTGCACACTTAACATATAAAAAATAAACATTGTTCCACTTTAACAAAATTTAAAATTTTCCGAAACTGACAGAAATAACAAGGAATATCTCCGAAATGGTTCATTCTATAATAAAAAAAATTATTTTGACATAAATTGCGTATTTTAGCAAGAGCTACATTTTTGTGTAGTATGGTTTAGTCTATCTCTTACGGTTTACTTGTTATGCAAAACTCATCCAGAATAAACAGGACTACAGAGGCTATAGCCAGAGAATTCAAGATACACATTTCATTTGTTGTAAATATATCTCAAACATATGGCATTTTAATCAAAATCGTTCAAGATAATAAAAATTTTCGAAAAAATTCCATGTAAAGGGTAGTTTAGGGTGGGGCTATTTTCTTCAGTCTTAGTGTCACATCTTTGAAAGACGTAAAACTTAAATACCAGCTTTGGTTTTTAACTGACTTTTCGTTTTTGAGTCATGCTGTCCACAGACTGACACACACACACACACACACGCACACGCACGCACACACACAGGGATCTTTTTCTAAAAATGCTTTTTCTGGATTTAGGAAGTCTGGAAACATATATTTCCAGTGAAATCTCCACATCGAATTTTTGGGTGGCATACTATACTTCCTCTATTTACCAGAAGAGAAAGCAAAAAAGCTTGCTGCGATTGGGTAGAGAGTCATATCAGTCAGCTACTGCCTAAGATATTTCAGTCATGTCATGAACAAGGACTCTGATTCCCCGAGGTCCAAGCAACAGTGTGTTGGACAAGATTGAAATTTCTCCAAAATACCTGAACTTTTAAAGCAGCTGGCAGTTTGAAATAATTCCTTGGAACGTTCAGAATCACGCGGGATTGCTAAAATTGCGTTTGATAAAATCAATCAGGTGCTACAGAAAAGTTCCGTTACAAAATACTGTCAAATTTCCAAAAAAAACTTTGTGATGAAGAAACAAGAATTCACCGAAGAATGCGCCCATGGCATCATGCGTCGTCGAAAGAACATTTTCACTATATAAATAATTTTTCAGTGACAGACGCAGGGGTTTTCACAGTAAAATCTGAGGATGACGTTCGTTATGTACTGTAAGAGTTCTGTGAAGCTATTTGGCATCATATCTACATATATTCGTTTTTGGTTAATTTGGTGTTTATTTGCTTTTTCATTTTACTGTACTTAGAAATCCGGGCTTTACTAATAACTCTTTCATACTTGTGTAATATAAGTATTGACCTTTACGTGTCACATGTTTCATTTCTGGTAAATGCACATTTTAAGGTTAAAGCTTGTTTTAATTAAAATGTTCCTTCGCTTTGCCTCACCCTCCTATGTCCGGAAGTACCCAAGAAAAGAGAAGCTATTTACGAAGATGAAGAGGAAAAGAGAGGGGGGGGGGATACTTTTCAACAAGCGCGACTTGTGTAAACATTTACTTTTTATTTCACGTTAACTTAGATCATGCTGTCGCAGCATATTTTGTCATTCTGCAACTACGTCCATACATTTTAATTATGTGGTTTCTTGTTATCACTCCGGCGGCAGTTTGTTTACTTAGCGCTTCAGGGACAGCCTTCAGACAAGTTTCTCCTCATTTTCCGTCTTTTTTCTGAAAAGGCATAAGCCATTTAATTTCGAGAGGCTTCAGGCCCGGGCTCTTAATTATTCTTTGCGACGTTAGTCATTTTGAAGGATTGCATAACATGGCGGAATTTTAGAAGTTGACGAGTTCTCTCAGCAACATAAAGCAGAACTTAGCTTTCTGAGAAACGACGAACGCAAAAGAATACAGAAAGTGTAAAAATATACAGAGTGTTGCGGGTATAAATGCAGGTATTTTTATTGATAACAGGACACGGTAATGAACACATCACAGCAATATTTGCTTCTTTTGCAAACTTATAATTTTACTTATTAAGACTATTATGTTCTAATGTTGGTTAGTACCTCCAAGTAGGCGTGACGCAGAAGGCATGACGCAGAGTGTGTCGATCTTACGATAACGAACAGTGTACCAGATTTCCAATGCTTTTCCCAAGGTCAATGACCTCACAACACCTAGACCTGTAGGTAAGACATGCATTGAGTTATAAGGCAAGCCGGACAGTCTATATTAAAGGCATTGTTCATTTCGCAGCGCAATTACGACCAAGCAAAAAATCACCAGGAAGTAAAGTCAGTAATTGGTTTGTAGGAAAACTGTTGGATATGAGAAAAAATAACTAACACACCGAAGTGGATGCATATTAAGGTGCTAATTATCAAAATTATTGCACTTAATCCTATGTAGTTCCAGGCATAACACAAACTTAGAAGAACAGCGTACCTACATGCATGTTTTAAAAGCAATGGCGTGTCGTGGAAATAATGTTCAAAATATTATCAAACATACTTAGAGTTTAAGCAATAGAATGATATTTTAAATATGAGCCCACTTTGTGTAAAATACCTAAAGTTAAAACTAACTCCTTATTAATAAATTAATCATTACTTATTTATCCCTCATTTTGCTATAAATGAATTTAAATTAATGTTTTCTTTTCTCTTGCATCCTCTTTAACGTAGTTCATAAAATATGATAATATAACAACCCTATAAATTAGTAACATATTCTATAGTCCAGCATATCCTCATAATAAATTAATGTTCAACATAATAACATGATCAGCCTCATTGAAAGATACATGGAAGATTTTCAAACAAACTTCACGTCCCAAATTACCCTTTACATGGAAACATTTTCCAAGATATTGACTTTCTCACAAACGCCTCTAAAGATCTGATTAAATTATCACATGCTTAAGAGTTCTCGTGACAGATGAAATACAGGGTTCTTCATTTAAAACCTAACGGGTGCACGACATTTCGCCTATGCGCGATTGTGTGTCCCACAGCCGGCTTTGCTCCTACATAAACTCCGTGCGTAAAGCATGTATAACACTCTTACCTTATAGAACATGCTGGAAATGTGGTCCACCCTCGGCTAAACAAGCATTATATCGGGATAACACATTCTTATTAAGTTGAGCCACTGTAATGTTTGCGATTTCATTTTTAACATTTTGTTTTAGTTCTTCCAATGTATGAGGATTTGTCGCGTAAACTTTGTCTTTCAGGTTACTCCACAAGTAAAAATCACACGTTGTTAGATCAGAGAAGCACTTCCCTAATTTTATTCATGGACTCCTTTGCTATATGGGTAGTAGCAGAATCTTGTTGAAAGCACCCATATGATTTCTCTTCTTCTGTCAGTTCATATAAAATGGGGTCAATTCGGTACCTCTCTGCAATTACAGTCTGCTTGTAGAATATTGGACCGATTGTGCGTCTAGTGCTAACAGCACACCAAACTCCAACTGTCCGATCATAGTGAGGGATTTCTTGAACGCGATGTGGATTTTCAGAGGCCCAGTACTGACTGTTATGAGTGTTGACACGACCACTTAAAGAACCACGCCTTGTTGGAAAAGAACAGAAGCCGTACATCAATTGAACAGTCATTCACTGATGAAAAAAACCATTCACAATAATGCATTTGTGATACTGGGTCACCTTGTTTTAAAGCATGGACACTTGTTCACTTGTACGGTTTTAGTTTTAAGAATTTAGTTGCTCTGAAATTCCCGCCTGTTATCCTAATTATCGGAGGGATTTGGGTTGGTGAACGTGTGAACCAGAATGTGTAAGGTTTAATTCTTGAAAAACATAAGAATGTGGTTCCTTAGTTCATTTGTTACAACAAGCAACTTGAAGGGCAGGAACTGCAGGCAATCACGAATCCCTGAGAGTTCTGTTCTTAAATTCGTGAGTTGTGCGGTAAGGCTTGTTTTTTATTTAATGAAACTACATACCCTTTACGAGGTATAGCTTTGCTGGAAACAAGGTCAACTTTAATTGACACATAATGAGAAGGCTACGTTTTCGATGGAACGGAAAGAAACTAGGAGAAGTAATCAAGTTTGGAATGCTCCTCAGTAAATCGATACAAGCCGCCGCTGCTCTCTCACACAGCTAGAACTCTATAATTAAAGCAATCCTATGGCAGGGTGCGGCCCACCGATAAGGTTGCACGTTTTGTCCTCTCTTGCTTTGGGCTTTGATAAATTTATTTAAAAGAGCATGTCGTTTTCATTTGACTCGCCTTTTGGGAGTGCTACAACTTGTTCATCTTCCCGCCCACCTCGTGTTGACAGTTCGTGTGTGTGTGTGTGTGTGTGTGTGTGTGTGTGTGTGTGTGTGTGTGTGTGTGTGTGTGTGTGTGTGTGTGTGTGTGTGTGTGTGTTAAGACTACTTCCTATTGTTTCAAAACGATATGGTAATACGCTCAGTCTATAAATAACCAACCCATTGGTACGCAGTATTGTACAGGGAGCCGTTTGTACAAATTGTTCTAGCACTCCAGTCCACACGCACATATACTTTAATTCATTTTGCTCCCTTAGGATTACATTAAAAATTCAATTTAAAGGTTTCATCCTTAAAGTACCCTGAATTGAAAAGATCCTATATCTTCTTCATGTTAGTTAAGATAAACGTTTGCAGAAATTATCTTAATGCGTATTTCCTTGTGGCTACAAGGGGAATATGGGAACACAGTAAGCTTTGAGCGATATTCAAACTTTCAAACTCCGTTCTCTTTGCACGACTAAGATAAAGAATCTGATGTGTTGCACTCACATGACTTTCTCTACTCTTGTACTAACCATTCTTACAAACTCTTATTCCTATATCTTCTTCGTGTTAAGATAAACATTTGTACAACTTATCTTATTGCTTATTTCCTTGTAGGTGCAAGGGGAATGTTAGAATACAGTAGGCTTTGTGCGATAGTCAAATGTTTTAAAGCTTTGGGATTCTCTTGTCTTTGCACACTTAACATAAAAAATGAACAACGATGATCCATTTCACGAAAGTTCCAAGTTTTCCGAAACTCATGCACATAACAAGGAATATCTCCGAAATGGTTCACCCCACAAGAAAATTTATTCAGACATAAATTGTGTATTTTACCAAGATCTATATTTTTTTGTGTAGTATGATTTGGTCTATCTCTAACGGTTTACCAGTTATGCAAAAGTCGGCCAGAGTAAATACCACTACAGGGGCTATAGCCAGAACATTCAAGTTATACGTTTAATTTGTCATAAAAATATCTTAAACATATGATATTTTAATCAAAACCGTTAGAGCTATTTTTAAGAAAATAAAAATTTTTTACTTATGTTCCATTTAAAGGGTAGTTTAGGGTACAGGAATTTTCTTCAAAATATTCGTGTAGCATCCTTAAAAGGTGTTAAACTTAAATACCAACTTTGGTTTTTAACTGATTTTTCTGTTTTGGTTATGCTGTCCACAGGCTGACAGACACACACACACACACACACACACACACACGCACACACACACACACATACACACACACACACACACACACACACACGGACCTTTTTCTAAAAATACGTTTCTTTTTATTCAGGGGGGCTCAAACATATTTCCGGTGAAATCTCGACATCGAATTTTTGCGTGAAATAAAATACTTCCTCTACTTACTATACGTAGTAGAAAAAGTAATATAATTGGAAGCCGGTGTGTGTTGCTGCACGTGCGTGTGTGACCCTGTGAGTGCGAGTTAAGTCTGATGTGGTGCAGTCACATGACTTTCACTCTCTTGTAAAACTTTTGCTGAAACGTTTATTCCTCCAACTCAGGTTAATTGAGATCAACGCTTTCATATATTATTTTACTTCTAATATTCTCGTATGTCCAACAGGAATATGGAATTACAGTAGTAAGTCAAGTGTTCTGAGAGCTGGTCGCTATGTGATGGCTTTGAAGTTCCGTTCTCTGTATGACCAAGAGATAAAATATGAATAACGATTGCCCATTCGAAAAAAGAAACTTTAAGCATTAAATTCAGACAAATAACAGGGAATAACTTCGAAAAGCTTCACTACATCAAAAAGAAAAAAGAAAAGAATTAAACATCGACTCCGTTTTAACGAGATCTATGTTTTTTTGTGAGTACAACTTTATCTATCACTTACGGTTTAGATTCATATAAAAGTTGTCCAAATTGCAGAGGGATTCTGAGGACATTTTCAGAAAATTAAGATATGTTTATGACAAATGAAATTTATATCCTGAAGCATGTATTTTAATCAAAATTGTTAGCCAGTTTTGAGGAAATGAACATTTTTTAATGGTATGGGATGGAGGATATACCACTTAAATACTAAATTTGGATGTAAGTTTTCGTTTTTTAACCATGCGGTTTCAAGGCGGGCACAAATAAAATGCTCGCTACAGTTATCTTTTACCATTAATTATTGGATTGATTTATTATTTAAATTTTACTTGCTCTAGAAATATTCATGAAAGTATAGAGAATAGATTAACTTTAAACTTAACTCCTAATAATTTCTGTTAAAATGTATAATCAGCCTATTGATGTAATCACAATTTTAATTTCGTCTTATTTATTCTTAACCTTAATTGCAGTAGTTAAAACTATTGGCATTTATACAGGACCTTAAGGATAACCACACACAAACATAACACAAATTAACGGACGTTTTTCTAAGATTTCTTTTATTTTAGATTTAGGGGTCCAAGAGCATATATTTAAGGTGAAATCTCGGTAACCAATATTTGGATGGAATGATAAAAAAATTCTTCCCTGACTTACTATGTGGAATAGAGAAAGTATAAAGAAAAAGGGACCATCCTTTTCAGGTTGATTAAAAATGCCATTACAAAGTTTGGAGACGGCTTCCTTTCGCTGAAAAAAGAGAAAAAGTTTATGTAAATATTTGTCCCAATATCCTTGGTTTTCGATTTATTAGTTCGAGATGTTATTAATGAAAGCCTGTAAAATGGCACGATCAATTTTTGACGCGATTAGCTTGTTTAGGAAGCTCAACAGATAAACTCCTATGGAATACTCAAAATGCCCCCCTCTTGCATCACCAAGTTGCACCCTTGACGGTGTAACAGAAACACAATATAAACGTTAGACTTTTATTCTCGAAAACATCTACTTGAAATAGGATGAATTAGTCTTCTGTGAGCAATAGTTAGTTCTATTGGAACTGAAAAGCCATTGAACGTAAACTTTGTACATTAATAACGCGAAAGTGAAGCATTTTGGGACATGTTTATATGAACATTTCCTCTTGTTCTAGGGTAAAAAACCGCCCTTATAACTTATAAGTGTCTTTGAGTCATCCTCTACTTTGAGTAACAGTGTAATAGGCAGTAAGTTTAAGGCTAGACATGTCGACTGAACATATAAGTAAGTCGACTGGAAAGTTGAATAAGAAATGCAGCTCGAATTTCATATGGAAAACTCGAGGAAGGAGAACAGCATATGCCAGTTGTGGATTTTACTGATTTATTCACCATCCGATATTGAACGAAACGGTAATCCGCTGCGCAGGAGACCAAGTGAAACTGGGAAAACGTGCTAAGACATTCTATCTCAGACGTTTAAATTGTGGAAAGGAACAACTTAGCAACCTCCATAATAGTGAGATTTAATGAAACCTACAAAGAATTATCGCTGTATAACCTTTCTGTATGGTATCATACCAGAACCATTGGAAAGATACAGAATAGATAGGGAGATAGGTGAATAATTGCAATAAATAATTTAGATATGTCAAAATCAATGCATCATGTAAGAAACGTGAGTTATATTCTAATAGATATTAGCCAGAAAATTAAAGATTAAGGAAAAAAACAATTAGTTGATTCCCTTCTTCCAGGTGTCATTTGGACACCCTGACTTTCTTCTCCCGTTTGGGATCCATTTGATGGAGCCTTCTTCCCAAGTGGCAAACATGTCCATACCGAACTATTTCATTTTCCTGAATTTCTTCTAAAATAGTTCTTCTGATTTCTTCATTTTTTACATTTTACGGTCTAGATTTCAGTGCAGTCCGTTTCTGTTGACAGTGGCGTCTTTTCCATCTTTCCGTTTATGTGCCCGGCCTCACATCATTAATGCCCGCCTCGATAGCGAGATGGTTAGCGTGTCTGCCTCACGTTCAAGAGGTCGCGAGTTCGAATCTCGCTTAGGGTAAGTTATCCGGGTAGGGTTTTTTCCGAGGTTTTCCCTTATCCTGAGAAGACGAATGTCGGGTAACTTAAAAGCTCCATGGACCTCGGGCTCATTTGAGCATCATTTCACCCGTTTCATTCGCTCACCGTCCAATATGACGCAATGTTGGAGGACGTTAATTTAAAAAAAAAAAAAAAAAAAAAAAAAAAAAAAAAAAAAAAACCTCACATCTTTAAAAAAAGTGCACTTTTCTCCATGGAGTTACATATGATTATTTTACTTTTACATTTTTTGTATCTTTGTGCCATAACAGGGAATTTAAGACTCCAGTAATTCTTTTTGCTTACATTATTCTTGAATTTATAATTGTTGCCAGAAATATCTAATTTTGCTCCCACATAATTACATTCATTCTGAGGGTTATAGCTATTTTTTCATATACTTCCAAGCTTTGACTATCTCCGTCTGTGCATAGATATTTAGTTTTTCCAAGTTTATGCATAGACCCCATTTTTCATATTCTTCGTTTGGTTTTTTCATCATACCGGGTGGAAGAGAAGTCATTACATTAATTTAAACCACTGATAGATCTCAGTGTTTGAAACACATTTTGTATGTTATGTTTTTGTCTCTGACTGTTTCCTATGGAGATATTTTATTTTTGTCTCCAAAACAAGCTGGCAACACGGCAGATTGTGTGGGTGTCAGTTTTACTAGGTGAGTATATGAACAAACACCGCAGCGTGGTGTGTTGTGAACGTAAACAAATACACCACCGTATACCTCCATGTTTAGTGTGCGAGTGTTGGCCAATCAGAGCATTTTGGTCCTGAAATATTACACCACCCTGCAAGCGACCAACCTGTTTACATCTAGAAAACAGTTCAATTCCCTGACCTACCGCAACGCAATGTTGTCGAGTTGCTTCGCGTCTGAAAGAGCTGCTCGGAGTATTCCTTCAACTCTTATAGTGATTAATTACTTCGAAACCCTGTGTGATGTCCCATAATTACTACCGAAGCTATTATTTTCGTACATTCCTCTGGGATTACGCATCCAGTTTGGATCAAAACTCATTTATTTCTTCGAAATCACCTGATCGAAGAACAAAATGCAATTAGACTTTTTTGCTTGTAACGTCTCTATGAGGCACTTATTAGAGTGAATGTAATAAGTTCCCTTCACCCAGTATATGTGTGAATTTACTGTAATAAATTATAAAAAGACAAAGTAGTAGAAACCCACAAATCAAAACCACAGTTAAACGAACAACACCGTTGGTATTGGGCAGTTGTTTCAAGAGGTTAAAAGCGGTATATAGATGGAACACTAAAGGGAAAAAGTAGCGGATATAACATTGGCGAGATAGAGCCCTTATTTTGCCCTTAACTGGTTTATTCTCTGAGTTATTACAACCGTTTGCTTTCTCAGTTTAAAGTACAACTCCGACAAAATGAGCTGCAGATAAGTAATTCAACTTGTCTTAATAAAAATCCTCCTAATAATCTAATAAATAATCAAAATACATTAAGCATAATTCTAGTTCGTATAAGACATTAAAGGAAACTCGAGCAGCCAGTTAGAATGCAAACACAGTACTGCTGCATAATGGAGGTGTTCAGTTCATTAGGTTTTTTAACAAGTCCCCAAGAATTTCAGTAATCTTTTGTATTTGTCGACATCTAATTTAAAAGAAAACAAGGTGCACAGTATATGTACCTAATTTGGCTCTTTATCAGCCAATTTCCATTGACATATTATCTCGTGGAAGCCAATTCGGGTGCAAGGTCCTTTTTCTTCTAAGGGAAAGCAGAATGCTAATGTGCATAGTGAACAAATAAATTTGCCACTGTTAGCAGCTATGTGGACCATTAGTCTCAGCGTGAGAAGCCGCTATTGATTCCCGAAAGGGATTTGGGCTACCACGCTATTAGAGTCAATTTTCACCGTTGCCTATTCATAGAGAGGGAAGCTACCAGACATAACAAATGAGATTAGAGATAAAGTCAGTGGATCAAGTGCCTTTAACCGAGATGCTGTCAACACATTGTAGCAAGTGACACAAACCACCCAGTCAGCCAGTCACAAATTAACTGCTCTATCTCACCGTTCAATCAAACTGGTTCTTCACCCTCCCAACCAGAAACCTGTTCTCAATCAAAGGAACTCTCGGCCGGCCGGCCGGTCTGTAAGATTTGAGACGTCAACCGTACTCCACTTGCCGAGATTCTGTGCTTTCTTAGCATCGCGCTCTTCTATTATGTTTCTTATCAATCAGCTCACAATACAGCGTCTGGAAATATTTATGTTTTTAAAATGCTGTGATGTTGCTTTCTATTCTCACTAGTCATGCAAACACGAGCCTCTATCTAATTTTTACTTTCACTACTACGTATAGTAAGAAGTATCGTATTGCACCCAAAATTCAATGTCGAGATTTCACCAAAAATAGATGTTTTGGGGTCCCTAAATCCGAAAAAGCATTTTTAGAAAAAGGTCTGTGTGTGTGCGCGCGCGTCTGTGTGTCTATCAGTCTGTGGACAACATAACTCAAAAACGAAAAGTTGGTTAAAGACCAACTTGGTATTTAAATCTATCAGGGATGCGACACGAAGATTTTGAAGAAAATTACTCCACCCTAAACTACTCTTTACGTGGAATATATTTCGAAAATGTTTATTCTCTTGAAAATGGCTGTAACAATTTGGATTAAAATACCACAGGTTTGAGATATGTGTATGATAATTATGACATCTTGAATTCTCTGGCTATAGCCCATGCTCAACATAACTGAAATAATTGATTTTACCAGCCTTATGTAAAATAATTAACTTTCAAAGAAAGTAATTTTCAAGAAATGAAAATTAAGTTTTATGTAATATTTGATAGGATGCAAATTTAAAAGGAGCTCAAATTTGTAAGTATTGTATAATTATCAAATATGAAGTATAATAGAGAGTGAATGCACTATATAAAATAAAAAATATGATTGATATTAGAAACGGCTCCTTAAATGTCTGCTTCCATATTCTTCAAATATATAGGGAAACCTTTAAGGAAATTGAACAAAAAAATGTATTTTCCAAAAGTAAGAAAGCAAGATAATGAAAAATTGAATTTTTAAATTATCAGACGCTGCATCCGTGCGCCCAGAAGTCATTATGCATATTTACATAGCAAAAAGGGTGACAGTATTTGTCTATTTTTTTCCATGAAAAACTATTTTTGGAAATTAATTTGATAATATTCATTATCGATAATTTGAAGCAGAAAATAAGTGGTAGAAAAGTAACAAAAAGTTAACCCAGTGGTGTTCAACTGCAAGTTGGTAAGGGCAGGTTGTAATCACGTCGGACAGAATGACGCATTTATCCTGGTTACTAAGTTCCAGTGGCGGAACATTCTTACGTACATGAAATCAAAGCCGTACACACTCATATTCTACTCCTTATTAACCGACGATGTTTCTGAGGGTTACTCTTTTGGCACGATTTACGTTTCAGAAGTCTTCAATATTTGGTGCAAAAGATGAAGTGTACAGTCTTAAAAGATAAGCAAGGTGATTTTCACTTATCTTGCTGCGATACTCACTTTTAATGCTGTTCATTTTTTAAAATGAAAGACTGCCATTAAACTAGAAGCAAACAAACGTAATCTCGGATGCTCACAGCAGGCAGAGCCTAAATAATTCCCACCCTTCTTTCTCAGAACGTTTTACGGTCGTGGAATTCTGCAATGCAATATTTTGTAGCTCGTGTGAAGTCTCACTACATAAGTTCTTTCTTTCCCTGATTACCCTCCCCTTATGTAGGACTTACACCCCCTAGGAGTTACAAGCCAGTGCTTAGGATCACACGCCTGTCGGGGAGCAGAGGGACCTCTGGACCAGACAGAGTAAAGACCTGGAAGCAGGTGGTCAGCCAAGCACCTGGTATGATAGTGAGGAAGAGGATGGTATGAAATGCAGGCGAAATGGATCATTGGAGCAATTGGTGGAATGAATGGCGGGGGAAACCGGAAAAAACTCGCCCAGACGCCGCTTCGTCCAGCACGCCGCCATTATACTTCCACCCTCAGGGAAGGATGAGGAATAATTCTGGCTGGAGAAACATTCCTACCCCCCTGCCGGGAATCGAACCCGAGACCCCTTGCACAGCAGGCAGGTGCTCTACCAACTGCGCTACAGCCACATGAAAACTGCAAAATAATTGGATTTTGGTTGCAAATGTTTTAGGTGTTCAAATTGTGAGGAGAATGTGTCGTACAATGACCGCCCCCGAGTTAGTTCTTTATGTGATCCTATAACTTGTAATGCTCTCTTTAGCGTTATATGCATTTAATTATTGAAGGTACAGTCTATTTTAAATGTAGTTTTGAAAATGGTACTGCATTTGCCATTTTGTATTTGAATTTGCACCATTTCACACATATAATAATGTATCTCTTATACTCTTTAAAATAGAGACGAATATTAGTTCTCCTTTTAGGGACAGGTTTGCTCTACAAATCGGTGTCGTAAATTTGTCAGCGTCCATCCTATAGTAGTTTATATACATATACACATATAACGTATGCATTTGTTCTCCATTGCTAATTTGAACTATTTTTCTCCAAATAATATTTTTTGATATGAATGATTGGTTTTCTCAGAATTTACTAGAGAGTTAAATACAAATGTATTTATGATGAAAACGTATCCCGATTTTGTTGCTGATATGCTGTAGTGCTAGAAAGTTGATTAGATGTATTTTTAAAAATCGTCTATGTTGCAGTCACATGACTTTCTCTCCTCAATTCTGTACGAAGTGTTCTTACAAACACCTATTCTTTTATTTGTTTCATGATAACGAGGTGACAGTGGGAAATCTTTACAACATGGCCTTTATGTGATGGCTTTGAAATTCCGTTCTATTTTTCATTTTACATAAAAATATCTTAATCATAATTTAATCAAAATTTTGAAACGTGTCACGTGTACAACGTAATTCGGATTGGCTGAATTATCTCGCATCCTTAGGGGATGCTGAGGTTAATACCAAGTTTAGTTTTAACTGGCTATTCGTTTTGGAATTTTCTGTTCACACACACACGCGCGCACGCGCGCACACAAGGGGACTCAAAATGTATGTGTTCGGTAAAATCGCTATATATAATTTTTGGGTGGAGTACAATATTTCCCCTATTTACCCTGCGTAATAGAAAATGCTAAAGTGAATTGCTGACCCTTTCACAGCTCACATTATTGCATAGAAGTGGATTTGGGAACTTATAAAGCTTGCATCTATATACTGTAAAACTTTCAGTGTGATATCCTGAGTAGTTTGAAATAATGGGTCATGTATTTAGCAAATGTAATATTGGTGGAAGGGATTTTAATCTTCGCTTAATAACTTCCTATTTTGGTGCCATAATAACAATAATTGTAATAGTAATAATACTAGTGATAGTGGTAGTAAGAAGAAGAATACACACGACGCCTTCTAGCTTCCACTGACGGGAATAGGTCCTTGGAAAGCTATACTGTACCCAAAGAAAAATCACAAAAGCAGAAACGCCCATAAGATATTGGAAAACGGAGAGAGAATAGTGGTATTAAAAAGGAAAAATGTACGCTAATATTTCCAAATGTCCAATACAGGAAACGCAGAGCCAAATATAGAACAGGGGATGTCGTCAACAGATGTTGCTAGGCTGCGAGTTGTAGCAGATATTTGGCTTGTTCTCCGATTTCAACTTCTCCATAAAGCAGAACTAATAGGATTTAAAGAGAAGCTGTTCAGTTTATTGTACTATAGTTCCAGTTCTGTAACTTCCACGTGAATATCCCCATATGAAGTTTGAAGATTCAGTCGAGCTTGCAGAAGATTAAATGAAACTGTGCTGGTGTTAGCAGGTGCGGAGCGCTATTCCATTACTGATGAGGCTCTCTGTAAACAAAGCTGTTCAACAGGTGGTAGAGACGTCCAAACGTGCCCTATCTAAATCTTGGGTCTGTAGTATGCATGCCCTCTTGTATTTTCCTTTTTGTTTTCGGCTACGTACCTCTCACTTCGACTGCGAAATATCTCCAAGGATACACCAGACTTCTCAACGGTGCTTACACAGTGTTTTGTTTTGTCGCTCTTCAAAGTTCCTGTGTCGGCGTTTATGTAACCATATAGAAAATTACTCTACCTCTTTTTTATTACAAGGATTAGGCATTCCGTTTCTTCCGTCGTCAAATACTTCAGTTTACTTCTATCTTTTTCTGGGGCGTCCGATGTGTCTTGTTTTTTCTTCACGTGCACTCAAAAGATATTTCACCGGAAATACACGTTTTAACTTTAAATTGTGAATAAATTCCTTCGAATTAAGGTAGAAATGCATTACAGCATTGTTGCAAGGTTTCTGCGACAGATGATACAATATATCCATTATAGACCTTAGCAGCGCATGCTTTTGGAATGGACTGCTGCTAAGGTCTAAGGTCGATTTTCCCATGAGGAGCAGGCTAGATTTGTACGGCTAGCATATGATTGATTAGCATGGTAATTCCGACCATGTTGCTTTCAGAGTACAAAAAAAAAAAAAAAAAAAAAAGAAAGAAAAAGTTTCTTTCCTTGTTCTATTTGGTGCAGTTCTTGTTAAGTAGAAGTCTATTTATGTTATTTTCTAGGTGTCTATAGACATCAAAAATTAATAAAAATTTTGCTTCCTTTGTATAAATGTAAAGGATGTTGTGCTTTTAGAATGTTAGTATGTATTTGGGGATGAAATCTGCTTTCTCTTTTGTTCAATAATGTGGAATTCCTGTTTCATAAATGAATGTTTTTAAAATTTAAATGCAATGGACGACTGAATTAAAGGTTGAAATATATACATTGTGTAAGTAAAACTGTAAATTGTATTAATAGATTGATTATATATTCTAATAAAAATTATTACGAGATTCATAAATTGCGTGATTTAATAAGAATTAGTTGTTGTATGCCTCTTAGCCAGAATTAAGTAAACAAAATTATAGAAACTTTGCTCCGAATGAAGATGACTTCGGGAAATTCCTGCAAATATCCTAAATATAAGGAATTTTGTTAAAAGTACTAGT
This sequence comes from Tenodera sinensis, assembly GCA_030765045.1. Taxonomy (NCBI): domain Eukaryota; kingdom Metazoa; phylum Arthropoda; class Insecta; order Mantodea; family Mantidae; genus Tenodera; species Tenodera sinensis. The sequence goes on along the minus strand of CM060967.1, from coordinate 126,825,859 downwards.
TACATTTGGCAAAATAAAAAGTATGATATATTTTTTTCTTGTAAATACTAGTTTGATTTACGAGGATTATCTTGAAAATCTTCGTGTCACATCTTTGGAAGAAATGTACAGAAATATTTTGTTATTTAACCAACTTTTAGTTTTTGAGTAATGCTGCTCATAAGCAGCTATTATATATAGAGTCACACTTTTCGATTGAGGTAGTCTCAAAACGTGCAATTGCGGTGAACCATTGACATCAAAGTTTTCGATGGAATGCAATGTTTTACATGATACACACAACAGATGTAAAACAAATTTTTGGTTAGAACTGTGGCGAAAGGACTCGCAAATTGTAAATTTGTATTCGTATTACATTTTAAATCTCAGTAATGAGAATATGATTAATTAGTTTTATTTAATAGTCGGGTAAAGGTCAGTTAGGAGCCGTGTTGTCATAATATCTTAAACATGAAAGTAGGTTCTGAGCCAAGTCAGACCTGATTGATAACATGTTGTCGAAACTGGAACAAGCGGTGACGATGTCAACAAGAGGCAAGATGGTGAACGAACGAACGAACCAACCAACTTTCTCCCTACGTGGAATACGAAAATACAATGCCCTGGGGGTCACCACCAAGCCCGCTTGCTTCTTGATTATAAAGAACGTTTGCAATAACTGCTTATTAGTCGTGCGAGACAGAAAGGTAACCTAAGGGACATTCTTTCACCACATGGAGCCGCCACCGTTTATTTTCATCACAGAAGGTAAGATCTACATGTTGATATTTACGTAACATTCCAAAGCACTATTGTTGATAATTCTGCAATTTTCTTTTCGCAAATATAACATCTGATGCGCTCCAATCATAATACTTCCTGATACTTCCTGTTAAGGTTAATTCTTCTTCTTAATCCGGTGTTCAGGGTTGCTGACAGTGTCTTCCGGAAACAAGTACCATTCCTCCCTGTCTCTCCACTGTTTAGGACCCAAATTTCTTGAAGTCATGGCCTTTTTGTACACCTTCTATCCCTGTCGTTGCTGGTTGGCCTCTTTTCCTTCTTTCTGATGGGGCCCATCCCATAATTTGTCTTGGAAGTCGTTCCTCCGTCATACTTTTTACGTGCCCATACCATTGTAATTTCTATTATATCTGTGATATCTGGTTCCTCTTCTCTTTCATAATTTCTCGTATATCAATTCTTTATTTTTGAACTGAAACTTCTTATGGGAGGGCTTTGAAATTCTGATGCGCAACCTTTTTGTGTGATGACAAATGGTGGGTGTAAACACTGTGTCGGGTAGAGTGGGAGCAGTGTCTCGCTTGCCTTCGGGTATCGGAGAAGAGTGAGATATAAGCTCTTCTCACTTTCTTTCATTGTCACTGTTCGTGGTTGTGTGTACTGCGTTCAGGCGGCGTGGCGATCACTGAGTACAGCTGTTGGTTGTCAACAGAGTATCCTTTGAAATACGTGTGTATAACTAACGCATTTCGAGTATTGTTTAGTGCTCTCGTTGTTTATAATCTGTTTTCTTCATTAAAATATACAATTTTGTTGTGAGTATGCCTAAGTCAGGTGCAGAAAGAACAAGAGCGTGGCGTTAGTGAAAACGTGCAGGTGAAGTGACAGATCAGAATGTGAAAAAAGTAGATATGAAATTGAACGAGAAAGTAGAGAAAGTAGAGAAAGCAGTACATAGAATACGTGCTAGTTTGGACGGTGTAAATAAGGAAGATAATGAATCAGCAAGTAGCACCTTTACATCCTTATGACACACCCTTTTTATATGTTTATTCCACAAAATTAAATTTAGAGCATTATTTATTTTCTTTGTGTCGAAAATTCTGTGCTCAATATCTGTGTTGCTTTTCCCATGGTGATCTATTTCTGTCCCTAGATAGATACATTCTGTGCCTGGCTCCATTATTTCTCCACTGTCTGGTTTCAGTGATTCTTTCTCCTCACCAATAACTAAATATTTGTTTTTCTTTGTGTATATTGTCAGCCCCCAACTTTGATATCCTCTTTCATTTTCTTGCCATATTCACGTCATCATGGACAAATAATACTTGATCGTCTGCATAGTATAATGAGTATACATAAGTATGTTAGGTTTGTTATTCCTATTTGTTGATATTTATGATTTGTTACAAAATGAAAATGTAACCGAGAGTTTTGCATGTGTATATGTGTCTTTATGAATAGGTACAAGATGATACTAAGGTAAGGTTTAGATATAGGCGACACATAGCACCTCGACCTATGAAACCATAGCGTGGTGCCCCCTGGAGGGAGAGGTTAGCTAACAGTATACTAAATGTGGTCGGACTAAGGAGTGACAACAGCTGAGGGCAGGGTCCCTACAGCTACACATTTAAACTCTGCGTTAGTTGCTCGTAGAACCGGTCTCCCTCTCCCACCTGCGGGCTTACACATCACCTTGAGGGGGGAGGTTGAAGATCTCCACCCCCCTCCGGAGGATATATACCAATATTTTAACGTTTATTAACATCGCTGTTTTGTTTAATCATATGCAAACGACGTGTGAGATTTATACAACACAGGGCAGAGAGTTTGCGAAGACGAGCGAGAGAATTCAAAAACGGAGATCAAAAGAGAGAGTGAAGGGGAGAGAAAAAAATTCGAAGGTGAGAGTAGAAAGAAGACAGAACAATTTCAATATTTGACGCAACAGGGTGACCATCGGTCCCGGTTGTATAGTTGGTAATATTATCGTAATTATTGCAAAAGTTTTTATATTCTTTTTTCATGTAATTTTAATTAATCCTGGCATTTATTTATCATGAATGGTTTAAATTAGATGGTTATGAAGGGTAGCTGTAACTAGCCGGGAGGGATCGGGACACTGACCATGTACTACCCTCCAGTATTGCACCCCACCAATGATCCCTGTAGTGGGCCGAGATGGGGGACGCAGCAGTTGGGCGGTAATGTTTGGCTGTTCATGGGTTGGCACGCTGCGACCATGTGAGATCTATTGCGGCTAGAATGATGGGATGAAGTGAAGAGCCGCAACCCAGGCTAGCCCTTGACCGTCTCACTACTAGAGAGGGAAATGTAAATATGGAGGCAAGAGGCAGCAACTGATCTGTCCCCCTGTATCCAGTGAGCCGAACTCCGTGAAGCTTTCCCGTTAGAGATGGTACGTATTTTATGCACCATACCCCAGGACGGAATGAAGACTATCTACCAAGACCTCGATGGGTCGACGGTAGCTAGAAATCGTCTACTAGATCCCCAGGTTAGTGCCGGAGGACATTACAACACCGCCTGATGTACCGAATCTCCCTGTGTATCCCTTCCCCCCAACAACTCCTTTGTGGAAGGGGTTCGAACATGCGGTCCGCCGTCTTGTAGTAACAGAAGTACCACGAGTGCTAAGTCCCCACAGTACCTGCAGCACGGCAGCTGAAGGGGTCTAAACCACCCCTACGGAGGAGTGTGCTCAGACATCTCTTTTAGTGTCTACGAAAATAATATAGTGTGTTCATAAAAGTGCTGTCATACTTTAAGCTGATATTACGCCGCTTTGGATAATTGTATTTAAATAAAATTGATTACATTCAAAAGAAAGAAAAATATTTTTGTGCACGTCAACAATGGATAAGATCGCGGGAATCAAAATAAAAACTGAACTAAATGCACCACGTTTATAATTTGTCGGTATGGGTGTAATGTTGCAGGTTAATGTGAACATGTGCTTTTAAAATTGAGTTGCTATTAAAGAAGTTTTTAAGGATTTATAGCAAGCCCACAGTAACGAAGTTAGTGTGTTCTGGAGTATCACAGTCTGGGGCAAGTACAGCATGCTTTTAGACGAACGTTTCAACATCCAGCTCCTACGCACGTCAATTTCGAAGTGGTACCGTCATCTTGATTGTGCCTATGTACCTAACGCTTGCAAGAACTGCAACTTGGTATCACTGCATTAACAAAATATGTGAGTTTTTCTTTTGAATGTCACCAATTTCATTTCAATACAATTATCCAAAGTGAAGTTATACCAGTTTTAAGTATGACAGTGTTTTTATGGACACCTTATATTTCTGTGGAACAAGAAAACGTGGTATCTGCCCGGCAGACCACACACTACGAAACCTTAGAAGAAGACGGAATGAAAGAGAAACGAGGGAAATGAACCTACCCACTATGGAGAACTACGAAAATCCGAGGTCACAGTAGGCTCTTAGCCGAAATTGAAGCAGGACCTCGCCAATGCAGCCTCACAGTTCAACGCGAAGCCATCTCATTCGGTAATTGAATCAGTGATTTGAACAGGGAATCAAGTCCACTTTTTGCAAAAATAAGTTAAAATACATTTTTGTTACTCACCCTTCAAACTATCAATTAGTATAAAACAGAAACTCGTCCTGTATAAAGCATTACTCCCACGGCCAAATAATTCCATTGACAGGAAAGTTCAATGTCATCCATCAGTACTTTCCAGAAAGAAGCCACTCTTTCTTGCCATGTGGCCGTGGCTTTGGTCTTCCAAAGGTTGTCATTATACGATAGAACGAATACTCCATTTGTATACTTTTACTTTTAAGGGCTTCTCCACTCTTTAGCATTTGCCATTCCTCGTCCTTCTCTAGGCATCGATTATTCGTCATTCTATGAATTTGCCCTCTCCAAGTTGCTCTTGGCCTTCCCCACTTCCTTCTTCCACGATATAACCATTCTAAAAAGGTCTCGGACCACTCTCCCCCATTCTTCTAACGTGGCCATTGAAGACCCCGCCTTTCAATTCTCTCCACCCCTGTTTCCTCCATATCCATCATCTGTCTCACTTATTAATTTCTCCTTCTTTCTAACCTTGATGGTCTAGCACTACGTCCTATTCCATCCATTTCCACTGTCAAGATCTTAGATTTTTGACAGTTCAACATGGTTCTACTCCACAAAACGCCATGCAACATTCGTGTATCTCCATTTGTATACATGTCTCTAACATTATCAGCTAGGAAACATTCAAATGATTTCATGGCAACAGTGGTAGACACTGAAGATATCATGGACTTCAGAACCTGGTGACAGAAGTATTTCAAGAAGATAACCAAGTTATTGCTCATGCTAGTAGTGCTCATTGTGAGCCTGGGATCACTCTTTCAAAGTATAAGCATCTACCTACAATAGAAAACACTTTGGTTACCTCGAGGCACGTGAATATATTGATGACATTATCCAGTACTCTTTTAAGTTGGCAAAAGGGAGCACAGCAGACTTGCCATCCCGGAAAGTATATAGGGCAGTTATTATCCCAGTGAACAGCAACAAAATAGCAGATGTTGGAAAAATATTACAATAAATTCTAAATCAACATCTGTACTTCTATCAGAAAATTATGAGACATGGCCAAAAACTGATGTTGAACTTGATAACGTGTAGAAACTATTGCTAAGTATGTTTTGTAATGTCAAAACTCATGAACGATTATTACCAGAATATTTTGTTTCATAACTCTTCAAGTGCATGAAGTCCAAAACATTCTTACTCTTAACATTGTCTAATTATTTTACAAAGGAAACAAGTGCTGAATATAAAAAGTGTTCTCTAAATCAATTTACTGCAAGATTGAGGTCACTGAATAGTCCAAACAATAGTACATAGGTCTGGAACATAAATTTCCAGGTTGCCAACTTTAGATGCCTATTAAGTTTTTCTTGGTTTTCCAAGAACTACGGTTGTAGGACTTGGCTCCCTTTTCCTATCAGCGATTCAGTTAATATAATTAACATGTCTGTAAGGTCTAATAAAGACAGGAATGTGTTCAGACTTACTCAAGTAGCAGCTTTATGTAGCGAAATGCAGCTCCTTAGATATAAAGCACATTCAGAGATGGAGACGGGATCGCTCAGTCCAAAGCAAGGCTCGTTCCCTTGGGTCAAAGTGCAATTATCAAGATTACTCTTGGGAATATCGCTTAAAGCACTTAATTACAGTTGTTTATTAACATAGGACTAACCCGCTTCTGGCAGCGTTTCAACTAAATTAGCTTTGGGAAACCCCTAGTCTTTAAAATAATCCTCCCAAACTGATACCACATATATTAGCACATATCAGTTGGTATATACTGGAATACAATTTACACTCTGAATAACTATAATTTGAACGTTATAACATTATACTTATAAAAGCACTTAATGTTTTGAAACTACTATAACTTTTAAAAATGTTTACTTCAAGGAACTCTGGGACTGAAATTTGAATTACCTATGTTTTTATAAGTATGAAATCAATACTTTGCACACTTAAGGGTGTTTGTGTTATAAACTACCACACAATTCCAGAACAATACGAAATACTCCATGCGCATGAAAAGCTAAAATATCATAACAGTCTTATTATTTTATAAACTCTAATTGACCGACAAACGTCGTCAATTTCTGGTAGAAAGAAAAAAATAATTTCTTTTTAAGTAATTAATTTATTTGCTTTAATGAACATTTAAAATATTTTTGTACCTTCTTTTAGTATTTAATTTTTTTTAAAGCTAAAAAGTATTTCAGATTTTGAAACCAAAGACTGAAATTGAAGTCAGATAAACGGAGCACGTGCTCTAAAAGCTCTAGGAGCACAACGACAAAATTTAATGCGCATAGAGGAGAGATTGTATTAATAAACGTAAAGTCAAGAAAAAACAATTTTTCTGCACACGTATGCATCTCGCTCACGGGTCAGATTACATGTTTGGCCTAAAACGAAGATGTCTACTAGTCTCTCTGCTCAGATTCATAGCTTAACCACTTCTTTCCACTAAATTTGGTTCTTTTTGAGTCCTTTTTGGCCCATATTTTTGTTCAATCCTACCAAAATTGTAAGCAGAAAACCAGTACTTAAACGTAGCGCATGTGGTATTTAAAGCCTGTGCTAGAGCTATAAAAATGGCAGAATCTAAAACATTTGACTGTCAACTGATGACTGAACGTTTGGAGAACATTTATATACATAAACCTAAATATCGTCAATTTGAGATTTTTTTCGGTCATTTTTCAGTCTCAGTGTTCTTTAAAAGTTTTGACTTTAAAGATAGCATTGTGTAAAAAGCGGCCGAAAATTACCGAAAAAAGTCATCAGTATTTTATAAAAGTTGGAAGTGAAAACGATAGGTTCTGCCAACATTAATGTGAGACTGTACTTCTGCAGAAAAGCAGCACGAAACGAAGGGGGCCCTATATATGTACTAAGTGAGTTTTAAACAGCTTTAGGTTCGAAAATGTTATAGTTTTTAAACCTTTTATGGTTTGTTTTAAGTTGTTAGCACATTTTATTGGAGGTTGCACGTTGTTATTTTGAAATTGTTTCAGTCAATGTGCAATGAAGTGAAGTTTAGGTATATATCTACTTATAAAGAAAAGGATAAAGGATAATGGGATACGTTTGTTTAGTTTAACGTTCTTTAACCTGTTGTTAAGCTACATCTGATGAATGAGTTAAAGGGTGCGAGTCCTAGATCCATAAACCTTAAAGTTAACCCACATTTGTCCTCTCAAGATAAGGAAAAACCCACAAGAAAATTTGGAGTACCAAGTTTGTATGAGGAGATAGAAAAATACTAACGAGAATGGAAAAATCATTTGTTGAGAATGGAAAGAACTAGATTCCCAACTGGTCACAGGGACCAAGGAAGATCAAAACAACTGTGGAAAGACCAAGACTATGTTCACTAGGTTTATCTTACAGGCCATATGGCCTAGAACGAACTTGATGTAATTCTGTATAGAAATAAATGGTAATAAATTACAACGGTTGTATGTTTCACTGACATTTAGAAGTAAAAATAATCCCGTTTATTCCTCCGCACCTGTGAATTATCAAGTAGATAAAATAAACGCATGTTGTTACGCAAAATATATAGCAAAACTTCCATATTGTCTCTAGAGGCAAACCTATCATGAATGTAAAGTCATTTATACCCAGGTTGAAGTTACTTAACCCTTTTATTTGGCAAAAAGTATATCTGGCCCAAAAGCATTAGGCGAATTCAACAGCATTTTCTTGAGAACACGTTTGGAGACCTCTGCTAGGGCAACATAAACTTAATTTCATTTGTAAAACTATGAGAAATCCGGTTCCAGGCTTAAAGCGATTTTAACAGGCAAAAAACCTGTATTTCTAGGCCATATTTCAGTTGGATTTCTCCCCATCGATACCCATTCTTTCGGTGAAAATGCTAAAGGGGAGAGGGGTATAATAAGATTGCGTGTGTGTTCAAATAATAATGCAAAATATTTCGTGCCTAATGCTCATTAAAGCTAGCTGACTGATAATAACTTTCAGAATGACATATTTTGTTGAACTTTGCAAAGAAAACATTGTCCAATTAAGCTAAAAGTTGAATTTTATTCACATATATGTGGTTTTTCGGCAATAAACGTCTCCGGTATCTGAGTTTAATCAACATTTTTATGGGAAAGATATTGGATTTCCATAAGAGCGACTAAATTAAAAAGTGCAGAGTTGTTTGTGCCTTCTTCTGGCACTCATGGTGCTCTTTCGTTTGTATAGGATATCTAGTTAATGCTGCTCATCCACAACAATGTAATAGTTTAAAGTGCTAATGGAATAGGACACTAAAATGCATGAATTGCATAGCCCACAGCTGTTTTAGTGGAGTTTAACGCCTATTGTTATTCCATACGGCACTACATGGTGGTGACATGGATCAGATACAAAATGAAATTTGAATAGGAAAGAAAATTTAGGAAGGAAACATTCCAGCGTTAGTTATAGAGTACCTCCCACGTGGCCAGTTATGAGAACCGAAGAAAGCCTGGAAAACAGTACTTCAGCAAGGTAGGATAGCCCTGGGGAATTTGAACCGCAGGTTTCCTGTTCACAACTCAAGGAATATCTCCGAAATCGTTCACTCTACAAAAAATGTATTCGGATATAAATTGTGTGTTTTAGCAAGATCTACGTTTTTGTACAGTAAGATTTGGTCTACCTCTTACGGTTTACCAGTTATGCAATATTCATTAACAGTAAACAGAACTACATAGGCTATAGCCAGAAAATTCAAAATATACATTTCGTTTGCCATAAAAATATCTCATACATATGGTATTTTAATAAAAATATTCGCGTCGTATCCTTAAAAGATGTTAAACTTAAATACCAACTTCGGTTTTTAACCAATTTTCTTTTTTGAATTGTGCTGCCTACAGACTGACACACACACACACACACACACACACACACACACACACACACACACACACACACACACACACACACACACACACACGAACAGTTTTGAGGAGCTTCAAGACATATATTTCAGGTGAAATCTCGACATGGAATTTTTGGGTGAAATACAATACTTCCTCTGCTTACTGTACATAGTAGAGAAAGTAAAATAGGATGCGTTTTCATTCTCATGGCTTTCTTTACCCATCTTTAACAAATTTTTCTGACAAATACTTATTCTGTATAGTTAAAGTTAATCGAGATAAACATTTACAGAAACGCTTTTATTATAGGGGTATAATAGCAATAAGGAATACAATAGACTTAGGCAATAATAAAATATTTTAAGAGCTGATCGCTATATAAATTGGTTTGACATCCAGTCGGTTTCCGTAACTAGAAGAGAGAGAGAGGGAGAGAGAGAGAGAGAAGGGGGAGAGGGAGAGTAAAATATATATTTACAAAAATTAGACGAAATTATACAAATTATGTGTTTTAACTAGATCTACGTATTTTGTCTCTTACGATTTACCAATTATGGAAAAATCATTGAGACTGAAGAAGTTTTTACTGATTGCTGAAAATATTGTCATAAATATATTTTAAACATGTGGCATTTAATCAAACTCCTTAGAGCTACCTCTTAAATAATCAAAATTGTTTAAAAACAGATGGAGGAAAACGCGGAATAAGGGGATTGAAAATACAATAACTATGTTCAAGATCTATTTAGATAGGAATCTGTGCCAGTAGCTTGGCATAAAAGAACAAGTTACAAATACTGGAAAAAACAAAAAGTTGTAGAGCAATTCGTACATAAGCTGCGTGGTTACTTTTCCTTTGTAATGTGAGAAGTTCGTGTCTTTGTGCTGAAGCTCCTTAAACATTAAAGTGGATGCTGTAGGTGTTGGGACGAAGTGGATACTCATGAGACCATTCTCGGCGTGCATGTCATGATGGCAGAGTGGCAGAGTCTCTGTGGTTTCATCAGACTGAAACATTCAATTAGGGAATAGCCTGGATCCAAAGGGAACATTCCGGAAGTAAGCTATTTCATTTTATCAAGTGTTACCCTGTTTCTGCCCGAAGCAGCATTTTGTCAAGTTGACTTGAGTAAAAGAACAGCGAGATATTCGTTTTAAGACCATGTCATCATAAAGTTTCTCTGAAAGCTTCCGGAGAGGGATGCCAGCACTCAGGGCAATGAGAAGTGGTTGTGTCCTGCAAAAAGGCACAGTGCTTGATGGCTCCACGGTAACGGCGATATTTCATTCAGGAGGTGCCGGACAGATGGCGCAGATGCGGAAAGTTCTTTTCAGCTCTGCCAGAGGGAAGCCCTCTATGAGCAGCCCGCCAGTGTGACGGGATAGTGAAGCTTGGAATCTTAAGAATCTTTGCTCATCTCAGTCAGCCAACCAGCCTGCATCTCATTGGTTCTACCTAGAGGTGGTCTGCACAAAAGAACCGCGTTCGGTGGAACTGGGAGTTAATTCCTCCGTTCTTCAAATTTATTGTAATATGGTAGTGGAAGCAAAACTACTATATGGAATTGAAATATGGGACTAGATGGGGGTTGGGAAGTTGTGCATACAGCGCACAGGGTGTCCTGCAGGGAATGTTAGACCTGCCAAATGTAACAGTAAAGGAATTTACTCAAATTGAAATGGGACGAGTGGGAAGCAAAGGTGTGATTATGGAGAGAGCTCTTAAATATTGGTACAAATCTACTCGTACATAAAAGCAGCTTGTTAAGGCAATGCTTAGAATTTCAAGAAAAAAGAACTTGGCAATTATTTAATAGAAACTAACTTAGAAAATACTGGATTGGGGGAAATTTGGAGAAGGAGGGAAAACAATGTAAATGGTTTCTGGAAAAGAGCTAGAAAGAGACTTGGAGATACAGAAATAAAACATTTTTTAGCATTGATAAAAGGATAATCTCTCTCTTTTTCTACCATCTCTACTACGTTTTTAAAGTAGGTAGGCGAAGTATTGTATTCTACCCAAATAATCGATGCCGTATTTCACATAAAATACAAATTTTGAAGTCCCTAACTCTCCCAGAAACAATTTCAGGTCCATGCGTGTTTGTGTATCTATAGTCTAAGAATAACTTAATTCAAAAACAAGAAGTCGTTAAATGCGAAACTTGATATTTAAGCTCAGTATCATTAAAGACTGCAAAATGAAAATTTTTGAAAGAAAAATGCTCGTATCTCAAACTACGCTTTACACGGAAAAAATATTTCTTTGTTTTTATTTTCCGAAAAAAATGGCCTCAAGAATTTTTATTTTCTCAAAAAAATGGCTAAACAAATTTGGACCAAAATACCATCATTTAACGAGCACGCGGCGTAACAGCTCTTACCGGCCCGGAGCTTAGAGCTATTTTCACGATAAACATAATGTGTACCCTCTGAAATCATCTTTATTCCGAAGCACCTTTGTTTGATTGCTATATCCTAATAAATAGACAAAATCTTTTTCCACATAAGTACTGTAGTTCCGGTTGAAGGGCATAATTTATTACAAATAAAACATGTTGTGGTGCTAACCATTTCCCAAATATTCTTTGTTGTTGGTTAGAATTGTCATATACTTCATACTTTTCTCAGTTGTGAATCTCTATTATTGTATTTTTATACATTTATTTCTTTTCCTTGTTTATTCAAGAAGAATAGAATTTCAGAGGGATCACATACCTTTGCTTTAGCTTGCTGTTCTCCTTATGTCTACCACGAAATGTGTTATAAAGATTTATCTGTATTAACAAAAAGCATATAGAAGAAACATCCTGTGTAAGAACGATGAGTTGAGAAAGTTATGCGAGTCCAACCCATCAGATATTTTTAGACACACTATACATTTTATTCAACTCTGTAGCTAAGTATTCTAGCAATGAATTCTTAGACAAAAACAGTAAAATCGAGTGATTTCTTGTTGAATTTACATGTTACGTTTTTACGTATATTTTCCTCAGAATTTACAACAATTTCTTTTTGCCTTCGAGGTTACAGGATACAGCCACATTGTGGTTCACAAATAATTAGCCCTTACTGCAATGGACTGCTGCAAAAGGGGAAACAAACAACAAACTTCAAACTAGAACCTAATTAAGCGATACAGAGGAAGTAAAATAACTCCTGAAAGCGCTGCCAGAGCGCGTTGCTTGAATTTGACGTCATATTGCGAACCAGTTCCTGAATAGAAAATGGGAATATGCTGTGGAGGGGGAAAACAAGAGAAAGACGGGAAAATAATCACATAGATATATGTGCAGCAGGCGAGAATAGAAAGAGAGGGGAGAGGTTGGTCGGTGTGTTTGTGAAAGGAAGAAAGATGGAACAGGAAACCAGATGAAGAATGTGGAGCTGAAGAACTCAGAAAAAACAAACGAAGCAAAATTAACTGGATCTCTAGTGGAGCGCCGAGACTCACGTTTCAATTAAAATTTTATATAATAACCTTTTCTTCCCTGATACATTTTGGTCGATAAAGATAACCAAGAGCTTGTTGTTTAGAATTGAAGTTTTGGTGGAAATACACACATTTTTGTCTAGCATATCTGAACTCGGAAAATAACGCAAAGAAAACCGCTAAGAAATCAGTAAACACAGAAAACGTTAATTTTTTTACTTAGGAATTTGTATACTGCTGTAGTTTTGCTATACCAAACAAAATAACGCTTTATAAATAATAATAATAATAATAATAATAATAATAATAATAATAATAATAATAATAATAATAATAATAATAATAATAATAATAATAATAATAATAATAATAATAATAATAATAATAATATATTATTATTATTATTATTATTATTATTATTATTATTATTATTATTATTATTATTATTATTATTATTATTATTATTATTATTATTATTATTATTATTATTATTATTATTATTATTATTATTATTATTATTATTATTATTATTATTATTATTATTATTATTATTATTATTTTATTATTATTAATACATAGGATGTCCACTATTTTATCATGTCTCCATTGTTCTGTATACAAGGCATGCAGTTTCTTGCAGTTCCTTCACCTCCACACATTCCACTCCGTTTATCCAATTTCCATTTGGTCTTCCCTTCCTATTTCTCCTTTGGGTGTCCACCTCATCTGCACCTTCCACCTTCCATTCCGGTTACATGTTCAAACCATTAGTCTTTTTCCGTTTATCTCTTGGACTACATATTTTTCTACTCGTATATCCACCAAACGTCGTATTTCTTCATTTTTTATTTTCCCTTTTCTCGACTTCCTAGCCAATCCTCTAAAGAAGTCTAATTCAATAGTTCTGAATTTTCCTTCTTGTATTGTGCTTATTGTCAAAATTTCCCTCCCATAAACCTCAAATATTGATTTATAAATCAATTAATTTGTTTTAGATAAAATATTACTGCTCCATAGTAATGAGCTTACCATTCCAACAGCTGGTTTTCCTTGGTATATTCGTCCATCTATTTCTAATTTTGATAATCCATCTGCTTGTAATATAGGGTCGAAATAAATGCAAATTTTAACTTTCTTAATTTTATGAACCTCAATTTCAATTTCATCACTATCCAAAGTTATATACTCTGTTTTATTTAACTTTATTTTTAACCCCTGCAATTCGTCGTGCTCTCGCATCTCGCAGCCGTTCTGCTTTATCGTACCCTGTCGATTGTTCACACACAAAAAAGACCCGAAAATTTACTCACTAAAAGCTTTTCCAGTTGTGCTTGCACACACAGACACACAAACACACATACATACACACAAACACACACACATACACACATGCAAACACATGCACACCTGAAACTGCTAACAGCTGTCTCTTTGAGCACTTAAACAACTCCAAAGAACTGCCCTCTCTCGCCGCTGCGTTCAGGTACATAGATGAACGACGTAGCACGGATTTTTCTCGAAATACGCACTTTCGTAAATAAACCCGATTTTCCGAAAGAGTCTGGAATAATCCACCTTTGTTTCAGCCCGCTCCATTGTTATGGATTTACACATCGCATAGTGATGTGAGGTAGCTAGCACTCAGTTTCCTTTTTGAGGCACACGACCGCGAAGTGGTGTGAGGTAGCTTGACTTTGGCTCATTATCTGAGGGCGGCTGCCGCCAGCGCTACACGATTAGTATAGATCAATTGGGAACATGAACGAACATGTGATCATTGTGCTATTCTTGTCAAAATGTCACGTAGAATACGAAAATAATATTAATAGATAAGAATAATGTCCTTCGTGTCTACAAAGAGGTCATGTGAGGCAAAAGAAACATTGTTCTGGCGTTACATGTATGTTGACGTGACTAGTGGAAAGGATAAACCACACTGTGCTAATTGTAATGAGACACCTGTGTTTATTTGCTTTTTATTTTATTGTTATATGCAGTTTGTTTGTAACATATGTAGGAACACCTTTTCGTTTCTGAATCAATATGATATTGCAGCAGAAAGGCTTCTATGCACCAATGTATTGCATATCTTCAGTAAACCGTTTATTTATGTGCCCTCCCCACTAAAAGAAAAACCGAAAGAAAGTGGTTTTGACATGGTGAACAAATGTCAGATATTCCGGAGAGGATCTTTTACTCGTAGATATAAATTAAATGTATTGTTGAGACGGTAATTATACCGTGCCCGAGATAAAATTAAATTAACGTTATAACACATGATAAGTTCCAGGATTATTTTATTTTAGAAACACTCACAGGGCAAGTGTTAGGATTAATATAGATTATTGTGAACGTGTACATGTAAATAATCATAAATGTTAGTGTATATATTTAAAATAATAAGAAATAACGCACGTAGAATGCAGTTTATGGGTAAAATTTGAAAAGATTTCGCTTCAGAGACACTACATGAAGTCTTTGACCCGAATTAGTTCTGCTTGAAAGAGATATAAACTGACGCCAGCCAAATTGTAAGCTCCATTGTGAGGCAGGATTATTCCTTTGTCAGGTAAAAATCGTAAAACTGTCTATCAAGCTTGTTCGAAACGCTACCGCAAGGGGGCAGGATATGGCATTTCAGCGGCAAAGTTCCGTCTTGTCCAACGACATGGCCAAGAGCCAAGAGCCAAGAAACCAAATCAGGTCGCTCGGGTTTACCCGGGCGGGATGTATGCCCACGGTACCTATCCATTTAGTATGGATTTACCCGTGAGGTATGAAAGGTGTAGTCAATTTGCACAAGCTATTTATGTCAGTGTCAGCCAATGGTGATGATTGGTTACTCTCTCTTGCTATAGACTAGGGATATGAGTGCCAATTAGAATGTCTACCCATCCTGGGGCACCCATGCCCCTCTGCTCACTTAGCAAAGGTCAGCTTGTCTAACCAGCAAGTCAAGCAGTGTCAAAATAGCGAGAAACCGAATGCATTGGAATGTTTGGTGAAATGAGGAAGCAGCGAAGCTAATTAGCCCAAGATATCCTTGGGTAAGCGATAGCTTTTGCGCCTCCTGGGAAGATGGTGATCATATTGACCCAGGGTATTTACCAGATGGTTAGGGTGTGGCGTAAGTTTCGCATACATAGAGCGGGCTCTATCTCGCACAACATCCACAATATATGGAATGCCAGAATGAGTATGGAGAATATGGGAAGAAAATCTACGGTCAGTATCGTAGATCATCCTAAGGGCCCTGTTCTGCACGACTTGCAGTCTGCGGATGGTGGTTTGAGCCACGAATCCCCATGCCTCGCATCCATACAGGATCAGGGGAGGGATGATTGCACGATAAATGCGTAATTTAAGTCGTGTAGGCATAGTAGACCTAAAGATGGGATAGAGCTTTCCCAGAGCTCCGTGACCTTGGACAGCTTTAGCTGTGACATGCTTGGTGAAGGTAAGTCCTCGGTCTAGTTGTACACCAAGGTACTTGGCTGTGTTGACCCAAGGGATTCTCCTGTGACCAAGTGTCAGGTCCCTTTCTGGTCTACAGGAATGAATTTTACCTAACAGAAAAGCAGAGCTTTTCTGTGGACTGATTCCCATTCTCCACTTTTCACTCCATCTGTCAATGGCGTCTAGGTGTCTTTGTAATGGGGGAAGACAGTAACGTAGATTTTTGTTACGGGCCAGTATGAGGACGTCATCGGCATATTGGCACGTAACAGTGCTGGGTTCAACGGGGAAGTCAGACATGTATGCGGCAAAGAGCAGTGGCGATAGAACACTACCTTCCGGGACTCCGGCCGCTATTGGTCTGATAGTTGATAACCTGCCCTCCACTCGCACCCTGAAAGTGCGGTCACGAAGGAAACTGGCTATGAGGGTCAGGTAGGGGGAGGGGAGATTTGCATCTCTAAGTTTGTACAGTAGGCCCTGGTGCCATGTTGTTGCAAAGGCCTTATCCACATCCAGAAGTACTGCGACAGTTTTGAAGTTTTCCTGGAAACCCAGGGCAGCCCTCTCAACAAGACGCAGGAGCTGTAAGGTAGTGGAATGACCTTGACGGTACCCGAACTGATGATCCGGAATGAGCCTCCTTTCCTCAAATAGAGGAGTTAGGCGGGACAGTAGAAGTTTTTCAAAAATTTTGGAAATGATTGGGAGTAGACTAATGGAACGGTAACTTAATGGAAACTTGGGATCCTTGCCTGGTTTCAATATGCAAATCATCCTCGCTTCCTTCCAAGCAGTAGGGAAGTGTCGAAGATACAGACAAGCATTGTAAATCCTCGTCAAGTGGATAATGGCTTTGCGAGGCAGGTGTTGTAACATATGTGTCGTAAATCCATCATATCCAGGGGATTTGTTGGGTTTGAGACACCTAATTTGCGAGGAAACTTGCCTTGGTGTGACAATTGGTATGCGAGTCGCCTCGTGTAGTGGTGGAGGATCCTCATAGAGGTAATCCACCGTTGCCTCAACTAGTTGTGAAAAATCCTCGTCTTCTATGTCCTCTCGGGGCTCAAATTGGGACTCTAAATAGTCCGCGAAGTCAGTGGCTTTCTCTTGCGGTTCGAAAGATAATCTCCCGCGAGTGCCATGTATAGGATGCTGATATAGCGTTTTGTCCCTTCTCAGGGATTTAATTATCCGCCAGGGCTTCTTTTCTGAGAGGTTTACGTTCCTCATGGTGTTTTCCCAGGCCTCTTTGCAATGTGTACGTAAGAGGCGCCTAGCCAGGGTCTTAAATCGCAGATAAATTGCCTGCAATCTGGGATGGCGGAAACGCTGCCAAAGCTTCCGAACTGTTGACTTAGCTCACACATCATGCTGGAATGGTTGTACCCCATGCAGCGATAACACTGCACTGGTCCTTCTCTGCCGTAATAGCGTTCCACTTTTACCACAGTGAAAATTAGTTTTCTCACTGTGTCAATAGGCTGCGTTTCTTGATTTTGTACTTTGTCCAGTACAACCAAGAAAAGTGGCATAGGAACTTTACTCACTGTCCCCTCAGTATTTACAGTTCCCTTGAGCTGTGCCACCGAGTTGACAATTATGCCATGCTCTTCATAAAGTGCGGATTTAATTTCATCAGGGGTACACTCGGAGTCTAATCCTCTGATGACTCGACGCTCAATGTGAGGGCGTTGTGGTGAACAAGAGTAGAACGTTATGCTCAGCTCTTTTAACACCAACTTGGCTTTTTCATGATCAGCCAGGCTGCGAGTCAAAATATGAACGCACTTAGGTTTGCGTTTTGCCTCAAAGGTTTCCCTGAGGTGTTTAGCCAGTATACGCATAACCCTGACATGGTTGGGAAACACGTCCGCTATGATTGGCGGAATCCTTGGCCCCTTTTTGGCTTGGGCTGATGCAACATTCTGAGTTGGTACATCACTCCGGGATGATGCAACATTCTGGGCTTGTTGCGTCAGAATGTTTGGTGATGGCGTCTTTCTACCCCGTTTACGGTTTTCCACAACCGTAAACTCCCCCAGCTCCATATCGGACTCGGAGTCAGACTCAGGTAACATTTCATTTGAACCCAGGTTTTCTACTTCTGCCGTGGGTAAGTGGCGTGGTATAGAGCTCTTACGCTTTTGGGTCTCAGGTTTGGAGCGCTTTCTATTAGGCTCCGCTGCTTCAGGAGATACAGATCTAGTAACAGATGAAGTGGATGCAATCTGTCCATCATCGGCAGTAAGCGCGGTTGCCCTCCGGCTGCTCACAGAGGCCCGAACCTCCTCTACGACGGCGCCTTTGCGAGCCATTTCGGCTCGAGGTTTCAGGCACGAAGCCATCAACCTTTGGCTTAAGACTTGTGAGCCCGCTGTCACGTATGGTCTGTCAGTCCGTTGGTCAGTCACAGAAAATAGATTATAGGAAAAGAGGAGTAGGAAAGTAAAGTACCTGTAAGTAGCTCTTTTTACCACTCCGGGAAAGCACGCCCTGGGTGAGTTCTAAAGCTTGCTTTCCAAGCCCCTTTAAGAACTTCACCAAAGACTGGTCTAGTATTGTTATACTAGATCGAAGTTTTGTTGTGTGAGATCTACAGTTTGCTTTCCAAACTGCTTCAAGATCTACACCGGAGAACTGGTCTAATGTGGCAATATTAGATCGACGATTGAAGCACATGTGCAACCACCGACGCCCAATACAAACGCTCCACCAAGTCGGCACGGGATCTCCTGCTTCGGCGAATCAGCTTGGATACCGTCTTTCCACCAGTGAGAAGCAAACACGTCCGCTCTGGTTGAACGACGACGTGAGAATGAATGAACGACATGGGCCAATCAGAAAATTTAGAACTACACACATTTGAAATAATCAGCAGAACCCGCTCCAATGAGTGAAACTCAAAAATGTTATGTGGAGGGGAACCGAATGTGTCTTTCCTATTCCCGTATGAAAAGAAAAGTCGTCATCCAACACACGAACCGGAGAGTCGCCATCCAACACACGAACAGAGAAGTCGTCATCCAACACACGAACCGGAGAGTCGCCATCCAACACACGAACAGAGAAGTCGTCATCCAACACACGAACCGGAGAGTCGCCATCCAACACACGAACAGAAAAGTCGTCATCCAACACACGGACCGAGGAGTCGTCAACCAACACACGAACGGAACAGTCGTCAAATATTACACCGAGACATTACTTAGAACACGCGCGAAATAAGTAAGTACACGTGAAATTGATAGGCTAAATTCACATCAAGAATTATTTGGCAACATTGCGTAGAATAGGAAAATTTTACTTCAAGAAATTATTTCGGCTCATCATAGAGTAGGCTAAATTAACCTCAAGATCATTTCGGCTCTCATCCTAGTGACTTAAACTTTTGGCTTATGCGCGGCGACTCATACATAAATTAAAAATCTCGGTAAAGCTATAAACTGCAATCTTCGTCAAATTATGTGTGTGTTGTAATTGTAATATTTTAAATTCCTTTGTGCCTCGTATACAATAAAGTAACACAATTACTTCCTACTCAAACTTGTTCTAATTAGTAGCTTAAAACAATTTGTAAGTGATTCCACACCCTTTCCAGCAGTCTCTGGCCAGGCAAAGCTATTGAACAAGTAATAACGACTTAGCAATTGAACGAGAAGAAGAGGAGTTTACATGCTAAGTTAACTGTAAGTGTCAGGAGGATTGAGTGGCGCCTCTTCAAAAAAATGTTCTCAATCTCTCCAAATAATACTGCAATAACTTGCAGTGGCACTTCCGTAATTAATAAATATATCAATTACTTATTTAATTACAAACATCACTTTTTTTACAAGTAGCTTTCAATTGTTGAGGCAACAACCCAACCAATAGCCAAAAGTAAACTAAGAACGCTGAATTGTGACGTTTTCCGCGCTTTCATACTTAACCTGTTTTTAATGTCAACTCTTTAAACTATAATTTAGCACTTTTAACTTCTTCAGCAACGCCGTTTAGCCTTTCAGTAGATTTCAATGTGTACTTAATAAATGGTGGTAATATGTAAACATGGCCTATGTTTCGGTGTCAATAAAAGAAACCTCATCGTATGGAGGACTTCTGTCTGTCTGTCTATCTGTTTGTTTGTCTTGTTACGGAGGGGATTCCAGGTCCGTCTGGGTAGAAGTCCACCTGGCGGTGACTACCCGACCACAGCGCCTCCCTTGAGCCGAACACGGTATTTCCAGAGCGCAACCTCCGCCGCAGCGCCTCCTACTGGCCACCCTGTTGACTCCTCCAACCTGGAAAGACCGGGTAGAGGGAATGAAATAAATGGAACGAGGCTTAGGGGATGTAAAGTAAATATTGTTCGTAGCATTCTCCTGAGTGATCCGGGAGAGAAAAACAAAACAAAAAAGAGACCAAGAAATAAAAAAGAGCGAGAATAGAAATGATAATAAAATGACAAACTAAGAAACCATAGGGTAAAATTCAAAACATCCATTGATTCTATACCAAGTAATTAACATTCCTTATTATCACAATAATCACTATATTCATGTAACAAAATAAAATCTTACTCATTTATCTGTTCTTTTGTTCTTGTTATGTTTGCATAATAATTAAGGATGCCTCGGAGCTTTCTGAGTATTACATTTCTTATGTAATTATTCCAGTGGCGTTCTATATTTGTGTAATACAAATTAACAGCCAATATACATACCTGGTAGTCTAATGAAAAATAGTTTTAGTTCAATGTTTAACCTAATACATCGTTACGAATGAGAAACACGATTGCAATTCTTCACTATTAGCTTCTGAAAGCAAATCAATAACTCGTCTTAAATTTCCATTGTTAGATTTTTTTGCAACTTAGCAAACTTGCACAGTAGGCATATAAAAGTCAAAAACCTTCACACGTCGTTTTGAGTGGGAGGAGATGCTAAAATAAAGCTCTAAGCAGCAATGCACAACCACCTTCAACGCAAGCGTATTGCTCGAGATACGCCATACTAAAGGTGACGTCACAACTCTGTTGCTTACGTCGGCAGTGTTTTCGAGACTCCTGCGAAATGTTTTTCGTTGCTTTCTAAAGTGCATCGCATGGTAATACAATATAATTTCCTATTGTTTGAAGATAAACTTTTCATTAAAAATCGTTTCAGCACTGATGCATGTTCCCAATTGTCATGTATAAGTCTAGGATGGTCTGGTAGCTCTGCTGAATGTTTAAATGAGAGTTAGGACTCGGTCATTGTACGCATGTGCAGGCACTTTTCATTGTGCGGTGCAGATTTTGTTTGTCACCATACAGTATTAGAAGTACAAAAGGATTATTATAAATAAACTAGCATGAATAATGCAGCACAGGGAAGAAAAATTCATTGAAATTCTTAACACGTTTTATTTAATAAAGACAACGCCCACGTGACACATTTTAACTGTTTACAGGATCAATATTCTAAAGTCTGCTACAAATCGATCACACGTACCTGACACAGAGTCGATCCAAGAGTCAGTCAGAAACTAAGTAACTTGATTTAGTATTCCCTACTTCTCAGCCTAAACGCCGCCTACATATCACTACCCCTGCCAACGTTTGTACACATATTAACCCTCCATAAATCATCACTTATTTTTCATCTGTCCTAGCTAGATTCCAATAACTTTCACTTCGCTTGTATTCTTTAGTATGTCCGTCCATGTGAGTTTGCAAGCGTACTCAACCATTGTAACAACATTCCCAGAAGCCTTAAGCCAAAGTGATCGCTATCTTGTCGTTACTAATGACTTTCCTCAACATTTAAGTACTAATGAACTATTTCTCCGATCAAATTTTATAACTTTGGTTTGTTACATTAAACATTAACTCATAAAAATTATTTATTGCAGATGATTTTGTTTTCTATAATTTCTTTAGTTACTTGTTTCTTCCCGGCAATAATTACATGTAATTGATATGTATTTTTTCAACCTCTACTGCTCAAACTGTGAATATTATTTTACTAACACAAAGTTCGCTTCTTCTTCTTGGCTATAACCTATATGACATTTCCAAAATCTGGAAACTAAGAGGTTGAAAGGTTCGCAATCTTTCATCTGTGCCAATTTTGCTCTTTGAATATTCATACCAAGGGTTAATCTCCTCAAGCGAATATCTGTTGAGGCTTTTACATTATTCAAGAGGTTTTAAATTTGAAAATTCACAACTTATCTCAGAATTAATAATTGTGTAACTTTTACACTGTTGATAACCTATTTCGCTACTATGGCTGTAGCCTTTAAAGCATTGACTGTGGGGGTTTAAGAAGTTTTCCTTAAAGTTTCCTTATATTAGTCAGAAGTTAGTGATAAAATATTAATAGATTCCTCAGAGCTAAACTCCAGTTTTAACCCCAAGAGTACCAGCTTATTCCAGAATTTGTGGAATTACGACGTTAAGAAGATAAAACGCAGCCTGTGCCCAGTGATCAGTCGGTAAAACACCCACCTGCTATGTAAAGGGTCCAGGGAGTGAGAATTTTTCTCTACCCAAGATTGTATAGCCTCCCTGAAGTGCGGGATTGTGACTCTCTCTCTCTCTCTCTCTCTCTCTGCATGTGTGTGATCTAATATACAAAAAATCCAAAGTGTGTGAGTGTCTGTGTGTGTGTGTGTGTGTGTGTGTGTGTGTGTGTGTGAATTAACTCAAATAAGAAAATTCGGTTAAATACCAAACTTGCTAAACACATTTCATCGGATTTACATAGAAAACGTTTTAAAAAGTTTGATTTTCTCACAATAGCTCTAGAAACTTTAATTAAATTACTGCAGCTTAAGACATTTTCATACTAAACGAAATACGTATATACCTGGAATTTTCTGGAAATAACCTTTGAAGTTCTTTTCTTTTGAGTGACTTTTGTGAAAGTGGTAAATCGCAAAAGATAAAAAATATAACCACTAATACTTAAAAATGCACATTTCGTTAAAGCATACAGTATAGGTCAATTTAATGTTTGATGGCATTAACCATTTCCAATATTTCTTTGTTGTTGGTTTCAATTTTCAAACATTCATTTTTCTCGTAGTCATTTGTCACATGGTAGCCTTTTTACTTTCTCTACTACGTATAATAGGTAGAGGAAGTATTGTGTTCTACCCAAAATTTCGATGTCCAAATTTCACGGAAAATATGTTTTGAGGCCCCTATGTCCAAAAAAGCATTTTACAAAAAGGTCCGTGTGTGTATGTATGTGTGTGAGTCTGTGAATAGTGTAAGTCAAAAACGAAAAGTCAGTTAAAAAATAAAGTTTAATATCTTTCAAGGATTGGATAGAAATATTTTGAAAAAATCTGATGTGTTGCACTCACATGACTTTCTCTACTCTTGTACTAACCATTCTTACAAACTCTTATTCCTATATCTTCTTCGTGTTAGTTAAAATAAACATTTGTACAAATTATCTTATTGCTTATTTCCTTGTAGGTGCAAGGGGAATATTGGAATACAGTAGGCTTTGTGCGATAGTCAAATCTTTTAAAGCTTTGAGATTCCGTTCTCTTTGTACACGTAACATATAAAAAAATGAACAACGATGACCCATTTCACGAAAGTTCCAAGTTTTCCGAAACTCACACACATAACAAGGTATATCTCCGAAATGGTTCACCCTACAAGAAAATTTATTGAGACATAAATTGTGTATTTTAGCAAGATCTACATTTTTTGTATAGTATAATTTGGTCTATCTCTAACGGTTTACCAGTTATGCAAAAGTCGTCCAGAGTAAATACGACTACAGGGGCTATAGCCAGAAAATTCAAGATATACATTTCATTTGTCATAAAAATATCTCAAACATATGACATTTTAATCAAAATCGTTAGAGCCATTTTCAAGAAAATCAAAATTCTCGAAAAATGTTCCATGTAAAGGGTAGTTTAGGGTGGGGCTATTTTCTTCAAAATCTTCGTGTCACATCCTTGAACGACATTAAACTTGAATACAAACTTTGGTTTTTAACTGACTTTTCGTTTTTGAGCTATGCTGTCCACAGACTGACAGACTGACAGACTGACAGACTGACAGACACACAGACACACTCGGACCTTTTTCTAAAAATTCTTTTTTGGATTCAGGGGGCCTCAAAACATGTATTTCCGGTGAAATCTCGACTTCGAATTTTTGGGTGGAATACAATACTTCCCCTACTTACCAGTAGAGAAAGTAAAAATTGCTCGAAAATTTTTCGAAAATGTTGATTTTCTCGAAAATGAATAAATATTTTGATTAAAATGCCATATTTTAAGATATTTTTATGGCATATAAAATGTATATTTTGAATTTTCTGGCTAAAGCCCAATTACCCTTGTTTATCTACTCTTGATAACCTTTCCATAGCTTACGGTTTGTAAGACACACGTCAAATCCTACTATTTCTATTTACCATTTCGGAGATGTTCCTTGTTATTTATATGAGTTTTGGGAAACTTTTTTATGTTATGAGTAGGCGTAGGCTTTCACGGCCGGTGTTCGAAATTCTAAAAGAGTCTTCCGGGCTGATTTGCCGTGGTCTGCTGGAGTAACTTGGTCCAGACGTTTCGTCCACTACTGCGGTGGACATCATCGGTGGCGTGGTCCAAGAATTTAGAATTTTTTATGTTAGCCCTGCAAAGAGAACGGAATTTGAATTATAAGATTTGATTATCGCTCAAAGGTTACTGTATTCCCATATTCCCCTTGCACCCACAACAAATTCAGCAATAAGACAACTTCTGAAAATGTTCATCTCGACTAACATGAGAATGTAGGAATAAGAATTTGTAAGAACCGTTAATACAAGAGTAGAGAAGTTCATTTGAGTATAACACATCAGATCTTTTTCCGTCGTAGTCATGCAAAGAGAATTTCATAACCATCGCATAGCGTTGGCTTGAGTATTGTTTAAGCCCACTTTATACTCTTTGTATCTCTCTCTCTCTCTCTCTCTCTCTCTGCCCCCTCCTTGCCGGAAGCCTCCTAATTGAGCATTTTAGCAGTATATTTCTACTATGAATAAGAGCTGTTTAGTATTCCTAACGGTGCATTAATTCAAACTGTCCCGATAAAGTTTGTATGGATCTTAACTACACGCAGACATTAATATAGATTTCATTTCTATGAGATATAATTAGCTTTAACGCAAAGAATACCATAGCAAACCGAGCGGAATAATTTAATGGTCGTAAATAAAATTCTTGGTCTTTTCTAGCAATCTATTATTCGCCTGTAAGCAGCTCACGTCTTTAAACATTCTCACACAACAGTAAAATGTGCTTAGTTTCCTGCTTTTTCTTCGTGCTTTTGCTCAGTCACTGCCAATCACTAGAGTGCTAAATGGAGGCTATCCATTTTAAATTCCACCACACAATACTGAACGGAATGCCTCTAGCGGTAGCGTGCGTGACTAGCATGTCGCAGGTCGCGATTTTATATCCCGTGTATCTTCGAATCTCATCTCCGTTTTATCGTGATTTCGCTCAGTCCCTGGGTAAACACCAAATTGGATATTCAGTATCAAACACAAAGTTCAAAACACAGAACAAAAGAAGTACATGTAAGATAGATGGTACAGTCGCCTGCAAATGTTTTCCGAAGGACAAGTGGGTGTGTGGGAAGGAGGCGAAACATTTTCTTATGAATTACTTGCGCCTGTGTTGTGATATCCGCCATTCTGTCCTCTAGTAACATCTGCACGTTATGTCGATACTACTACAGGAGATGCTCCATGTGGTTACCATGCATTCGCACACGTTTCAGGTCTTCTTCTCAAAGAATCCTGAACTCTTTCGAGTATATCTGGCAGCTCTCCGATTTGGACACCTGCATTGGTCACACGCTCTTGTAGCGTATTGACATTGTCCAAGGTTTTGGCATACACCAATGTATTCAAATATCCCCATAGCCAGACATTCCATGGATTGAGGTCCGGCGATTTGGGAAGTCATTAGAACAATAGGTCGCGCTTTGAGGTGTGAAGCAAAACGAATAGTCTATCTCACAGGCGTTGTTCATGTGGTGGCGGAGTTACCACCATGCAAAACACATCAGGTAGTAAACTTTGTGAATGGCTTCTGGGAAAACTGTTAGACTGGTGGTTAAGATAAAACTGCCATGTCCAGAAAGAATAGTGGCTCAGATTTAACAGAGCCTTGGATTTGCAAGTCCTTGTTTTAAAGCATTTCCGGAGCCATGTTCAATAATTTATTCTTCTACCCGTGAGCAATATATTCTGAAGGTTTGGCTGTACATAATTGGTACACCTGTATAGCAGTAAACATTACGGCTACCTGGACAGTGGAGCTCCGCGAGAAAAAGAAGAAAATATGTCAAAAAAACATCTCTCTTCTATTATCCTTTACCTTAAAATATATTTTCTTTCTCAGCCTAGTTTATTTCTAGAGCTCAGCTATTCGTCAGAGTATTAAAGCCTGGAAGAAGTTCACCAATGTTGGCAACGAGATAATTTCGGTTTGATTGAGATAATTTTTCTCTTATCATGCAGGAACGTATTGGTTATTTACTGATCAGAGAAACATTGGATTAGAGACTTCCATTTTCTGATGTCCATACAATCACATTTATCGCATATCTTTCTTTAATATATTGCTTCGCTCAATTATTAACGTTTGATTATAATTAGGGAGAAAATCCAGTGATCGGATAGCTGTCCTACTTTAATGTTATCATAAAGACACATCATGCTAATAAATATATACAAAACGACAGTTGTAAAATGAATAAGAAAGGCTAAAACATGTATAATATAAATGTGTTTGATAAATAAAGTGCAAATGCTATTGAAAATTAATATAACAGTTGTAAACAGGATGGCAAACCATTTCAGAATGTATTAATTATTTACTTAATTCGTGAAGTATGCAAATGATTATGTAGAATGTACAAAGAGATAATTTGTAATCCAATCAACAATAAACTTAATAACCACTCCACGACCACCAAAAGTAGACGACACTTCCCAGTTTGAAATTTGTATTTTTCTCTTAAATAAGGAATGCAAGGTTCATAGTGCAGCTTTTTTCCTGATGAACCTTCTTAATTTGTTATATGCATTTTCAAACCGGATTGTGGGGTTAAGAATTTTTTGTTAAGGTTAAAAGTCTGTAGTAACGTCGAATCTTAACATAAGATGGCATTCTTACATAAATATTGAATGCGATTCTCTTTCCTTAGTTCTAGGAAACATCCAACATTTGCATTAGTATTTCTTGGTGAGTGACAGTGTTTGATATTCTACGTCATTCTTTTCCCTTAGGAATGGAAATACGCCGAATATTTTATCGTTTGCTTCGTTTATATAAGTGCCCTTTTGATTGTTGAATCTAACTTTTCCAAAGATTTCCATCATATATTCCGGGGAAGGTCTTCCAGCATTCGTTAGCGTTTCTTTTCGCTTTCTGCTTTGTCTTGAACAGCTTCTTGTAGCATTTTCTGCATTCACTATTTTCCACTTTTAAATTATTTATTATACTTGCTCTAAAAAGCAATAACTGTTTTAAAATGCAGGTTAAATAAATATTATATAGAATATACAATAGCAATGTAGATAGAACATTTCTTTATCCTGCCTGTAACTTTTTTATATTCCTAAAGTTAAGGTCCCATAACTTTAGGCAATTTATGACTTTTTTCCCCTGTCTTCGAGTAGTCATCGTTCTGACTTCTGCGACTATACACACTATAGGCACTTGCCAAGAAAATTTGGTGTAATTTTCTTGCCAATGTTGGTATTACGTATTGAGAAGCCCTGGGTACGTTAGAGTTGTGCTGGCATATTGTGGAAAGGTTCTGTAATTATCGCAAAGGAAATATGCAATTCAGTAACAGAAAGGAAAAGTTGTTATTTAGTTACTTGGGCTATAAGATTCCATCCTTTGCATATGAGGTTTTATTGAAAACGATGGCGTAATGAATGTTCTAAATAAACACATGGTGACATCAGGAATCCATGTCTCAGTGACGAGTGAGTAAATCTCTCCAGCCTGTCTGTCTTCTGAGTTGTGTTTTATTTGACCACATTAAGGGGACGATGGAAACGGCTTGGTTGGGAAAAAAGGGTAGTCTAATTTCAAAATGAAATTCTTGAACATCGGAATCTAGCTCCTTTGGAGTATCTTCAAAAGGCAATCCTAAATAATGAGAATGCAACAACACCAAAAGGTCATATTCAAGCTTCTACGTCCTCGACAAGCTTCGAACAGCTAAGTCTAAACCAGGAATCAAAAGAGCATCCATAGACTCTGATTTTATGACTAGCCCAGAATTTATAAATGAACTAAAAGCTAGGAAAACTGCCCAGGTTGGAACGCAAAAGGCAGCAGCACCGAGAGCCCCGAAAGTTAGAAGAACTTTACCTGTAAGAAAAAGAATATCAGCAGGGACTCCCAACAGTGTTACAAGCAAGGGGAGAACAGGGTGGTGCAGCGAATGGTACAAGGGACATTGTAAAATTATTGACCTCATCTTTGTTCTTGTATCCTATTTCGGAAGAATGAGTTTTCAGCTTGTTTAAATTTATGACCAGTATTTCTGTTAAAAAACAATTTGTGATTCTGCAATAATTAGAAAAACCTCCATTTTGAAAAATTTCCATAACTTGTCCATTTACCCCGCCTTTATCCTACTCTGCGGGGTCTGGAAGGATGAAGGAAGTAAAAGTGTTTCATTTTTTTATTAAAATAATTAAATTTCAACAATTTGTCAACGAAAACACTAAAGGTTCTTTTTCAGGTCAAGGCTCCAAATATGTATTGAAAAATTGATCGTACAACAATATACGGACGAGAGGGAGTGCCGGGTGGCTTGGAGCGCTTGTGTCTGTGCGTGGCCGTGGCGGCGGGATAACAACAAAAGGGCTGAGAAGGTTCTCGCTGAGTCATTGCATACGTGAGCATGAAAACACCTCGAAAGGTCACGTGACATTGCCTCCAGTATAAACAGGACAAAAATATTAGCAACATAATAGACATGTTTATAATAGTATTTCTAAAAATATTACTTATGATGCCTATATACGGCGACTTAAACAAACCACACAAGTTATATAATTAGCAACGGGAATGGACTTCTGGCGGTGGGCATTGAGAACTTCGAGAAGAGATAAAATAAAAAACGTCATTATTAAGCATTTTTGGGAATCAGATCAACAGTTTTGGATGAGATTACATTTAAACAATTGAAACGGTATGGACATGTAAGAAAGAATATCGAAAAATGTATTGGAATGGCTACTCCCAAAGAATCGAAAGAGAGGACGACCACCAATAACTAGGAAGTTGTGACGATATTTAGTATGTTGTTGATGTTAATATGACACAAACGTAGAGGTGCTATTGGTCTTTTATTAGTCTTCGTTGGAATGAAAGTCTTTACGAAGTTTTATTACTCGCGTCCTAGCATCAGTCTGAGAGCTATACGATTCTATTACTGTTGTCACAGGAATCTATTTTATAGACGAAAGAATAAATATTGTTTTAATGAATATTTTGGACTATTTATTAACACTTAAAAATTATCCTTCTCACAAAACACAATTTTCTCGGTAAATATGGCGAACTTATTCACTAGCAAACAAAATGGGTAGGCACAGTCAATGATTGTGAAGAGTCAATGTTCTCTTCTAATCTCACCGCATACGATTGATGTCAATCAATTATTGACATTTTTGTGAATGTTTCACGATCAATTATTTAGTTTTTATGTATATGATTATTATTTCTTGTCATTGTAATGTCGATTAAAATCACTTCTTCCTCCGTTGTATCAAACACATTAACAACGAACAACGAACTATAGGACTATAGAACTATAGGAAGATGTGTTAGACATTAAAAAACCCGATTAAATAATAATAATAATAATAATAATAATAATAATAATAATAATAATAATAATAATAATAATAATAATAATAATAATAATAATAATAATAATAATAATAATAATAATAATAATAATAATAATAATAATAATAATAATAATAATAATAATAATAATAATAATAATAATAATAATAATAATAATAATAATAATAATAATAATAATAATAATAATAATAATAATAATAATAATAATAATAATAATAATAATAATAATAATAATAATAATAATAATAATAATAATAATAATAGAGATAATGATAATAATAAGTGTTGGTTAGGAAGTATGTTCTGAACTTGCTATGAATATTAATGACATAGTCATATGACTGTTACGAACAAGGATTTACTAGAACATGGTTTTATCAACACAAGTATGTTAGTGTGAAGCATACCTACATAGTATCAGTATTCAGACAGGAACATGCCAAACGCAGGGCAATGTATCATATATTCTGTTTGCACGAGCATAATAAATGGGTTTACTGTTCGCCAGCCAGCAGCATGTGGAACATCGTGTTCATATCAGTGGCGAACAAGGCTTTCCTCTACAATAGGAGCAGTGTTCGTGATCGCCTTTGTTTATGACAAATGTCTCTACATTTACATACAAGTAGTTTGAAATTAAGATTAGCTCAGCACTTACAACCTTACACTTTGGTTTCATGCCCGTACTTGAGCAAAAATAACAGATGAAAAGAAGTTCAGTAAAACAAAGACTGCTGAAGTGAACGAACAGCAACAAGCAATGTGTTATAGTTATCACCATTAAAAGCGTGAACTAGCGAGATTTCACATACGGGTTACACAAACCAATACGAGGAGGATACTTTTACCCCTAATTGCATACTTTCAATCAATTAATTCTCGTTTAAATAATATTATGGTCATTACATAAAATTAATGATCCACAAGGTCAGCAACTGATTCTGTGTGTAAAAGCATCACACTATTAAAAGCAGTCAACGGATAGAATAATTTTTATGGGTATCAAAACTATGTAAAGAGTTTTGAAAAATTTTCCTCAGCCTCAATTACCCTTTACGCGAAACATTTTTGGAGTATTTTAGTTTATTAAGATTGACTCTAACGATGTTATAAGTAATGCTACGATTAATTGTGAAATTATCGATAACTTTCGAGTCACGAAGCGAGAGAGAATTTATCTAGAGAACTTGACTTTTACCAGTTGCATTTATTAAGACTACTTCATCACTTAAATGATAATATAGCCCATCAAATGTTATTTAAATGCTGTAAATACTCCTAAAAGAATGATGAAGAAAGCATACTTACATAAGCGTCCATTGTCACCGCCTGCAAGACTATCACAACGATACGCCAATCTTTTGAGATGCCAATGTCAGTGCTTCCAGTTGTATTCTGTGTTTTGACGTTTCCCTCTTCAAGTTATTTGATCTACTTTAGCAGTAGATGTTTCACCGAAGTGAGTCAGCCATTTTTAACATTTCAACTTAACGGCTCTGTTACGTTAAATTATGTAAGCTTTTGCGCATGTGTAGCTAGATTCTCTAACCTGACCACAACATCAGAAAAACAGAGCATGTGATAATTAAAACTCAGAGGAGATGATCATGAAATCTAATACATTTTTCGCGAATGAAGGCCGCCATTGGTTGAAATTTGACATTGTTAAGCACATGATTGGTTTTATTCAGTCAAGTCACCTATTAGGGGAATGTTCCACAGTAGCATATGTCAAATATACGAAACATGAACGAAATGTATATGTTGAATTTTCTTGGAATAGCCTGTGACGTCCTCCTCAACCAGAAGGAATTTGTTATAATCTCGTATAATTGTTACACCTTAGCGATAGATGCAAACGTTCTCTACATGCAGATCTCTCTGAAACACAATTTTATTTCGAATAACTGTTTCTGGCATGTGATCTCTGCATTATCCAATATTAATGGTTCGAATTCTCCATTACCTATCTATGTCATTCCCTTCAAGTCCTGTGTAATTTCAGTTGTTTCTCCGATTGCTTAGAAACACTCTGGAATTTTAAGTCAGCATAGAGTTTACCAGTTCTTAAACATTTTAATATCATATTGCCGTGTACCTGAGACGAAAGGTTGATTAAAATACAGTATATAGGAAAATAACTTTTGACAAGAATAGTTTGCATACCCAATAATAAACAATGAGGGAGCAAAAGTCATGTGAATGTAAACACACGAGAATTTTGTACCGTAGTACAGTTATTATATAAGTTAATGCAGGTGATGATACATTCTTTCCTAGAGATTCGTAAAATCATAAATGCCAAACTCAGTAAATAACAAATAAACAAAGACAAACAGAACCACAAGAATCAAATTACTTTGTGTGTGTGTATGTGTGTGTGTGTGTGTGTGTGTATGTGTGTGTGTGTGCGCGCGCGCATGTGTCAACATCAAAAAGTTGGTACTTGGTATTTTAATTCAGCGGCTTCCAAAGAAAAAAGGAAGAAATAAAAGAAAGAATGTCACCCATCCCAAACTACCCTTTACCCTTTACATGGACATTTGTGAAGCTTTTTATCTTATCAAACATGCCTCTAACGCTTTTGGTTAAAATATCATGTGTCTAATATACTTCCATGTAAATGAAACGTATGTTTTCAATTTTCTGGAATATCCTCTGAACGACTCTTGTACGTCTGGCAAACTGTAACAATGCATTAATTTCCACAAAATTGAGGATATAAAGTAAAGAAAATAGACATTCACAGTACAATAAACTAGAAAAATAAGCAATTTATTCCTTATTTACAAAAATGGTTAATAGCATCACCAAAAGGCTTTAAAATCCCTACAAATTAATCTTATTTGGACCTTTACGCTCGATAAACAAAATGTTACTGCTGAAAAAAGCTAAAGCAGACATTTCATGTCTAATACATATAGTTTTTGTGAAGTAAACTATGTTCAAGATAGTCATTCTTAATGATTTTTATTTTAAAATAGTGACTCATTATTACTCCTCTGTCACTCTCTCTCTCTCTCTCTCTCTCTCTCTCTCTCTCTCTCTCTCTCTCTGTCTCTTTTGGCTGTGCAAAGAGAACGGAATTTCTTAATGGAAAGCTCTTGAATTATTTCTCTATCACTTACAACCTACTGTATTCACTCATTCCAATTACATCTACAAGGAAAGATGCAATAATAGTTATTTATGATACAAGGATTAAAAGGAAGAATTTATTTTGTTAGTAGGTGTGATTCCGAAACAAGGCCGCAGGCCGAGGAGTTGAGGAAACCTACGGACAAAATAAAATTCTTTTAGCCCGTGCAGCGTACACTATTTTTAGACAGTTCTGAATATCTATGGATATGTTTAGAATATATATACACACATATATGGTATTGTTTTACCTTTCTCATGGTCATGATAGTCTTCGGGTTGCGATGTTCATTTGTCTTGCGTAGCATCAGTGTTGGTAACATGACTTTTACAAAACTATAATATTCTATGTAAGGGAGGCAGTGGAAATAATAAAACGAAAATAATGCATCGAAATTTAATTAATTGATGTTATTAACGGGTTCAGCGTAGTGCATATTCAAATGACACGCCACAAGCAAGCATTGTGTAACTCAGATTCACGGGCTGCTGGAATAAGGCTATGGTGATATTCCACAAGAAAGTAAGGTTGGCATTATCGGCGTGCTGAAAGCTTTTGAGCACTGAGGGAAAGAATGTTCTAATTTTAACACAGTCGTGAACTACTAAAAGGCCCACTTGTACTTGAAGTTATGCAAATAATTCCACTAAGACGAAGAAGATTGAACAAGGAGCATTTATAAGAATTGTTTACATAAGTGCAGCACATCTGGTTTTTGTACATAGCAATCATTTTAAGAAAAAAGTCGTATTTGAATATCTTAATTTGTAATTTCTGTGTAAGAGCATGTAAAGGTAACGCTATATCGAAAGCGCTGGAGTTTCTTGTTCTCAGATGCTGCCACTATGGTGGTCTATGTGTATCTTATAAACAACTTGCATGGAAGGTTAAGAACCGGCACTAGAGAACACTGCTGCAGGTTTATATTTATTGTTAATTACCCTGTGCAGACTATAAAAACACCTACATGTTACAAGCATGTAGGCTAAGTAATTGAAAAGGTGCCCATATTAATGACGATGTAAGTTCGAAAGGAGAAAAAATAAAAAAGGAAAAAATGATCCGTTTTACTTGTCTGATTTCCAATAACTAGCTACTGCTATTGCTTTTGCAGTTTTACCACTCACACACTCCAAGCTCAAACTCAGTGTCACATGGCATCCTGAGCAAGATCTCAAGGAGAACTGGGATTTGCAAAAGGAGGTTCAACCCCTACGTTAGTGAGTTAGTGCGTCATTTCTTTATCATAGTGGAGAAGTATATGATTTATTCCATCCAAAAGTTCAATACCGCGATATCACCATAAATAAATGTTCAAAAATCCCCTTAATGTAAAAGAGCGTTTCTGGTAGATGGTTCGTGTATGTGTGCGTATTTAAAAAAAAAATAAAAAAAAAAATAAAAGAAAGAAAGAACCAAAATTGGTATTTAAGTTCAGTATCTTCCAAAGATACACGAAGATTTGCAATAAAACACCAGCCCACCAAAATACCATTTTCGTGGAATTTTTTCCTATAGCTTTAATTTTCCCAAAAATTGCACTAAATAATTTTGATTAAAATACTGTGTTTTAACATATCAGGACAAATTAAATGTATGTCTTGTATTTTCTAGGAATAACCTCCATTCCGAATAACCTTTGTATATGGATAGGAGTTCGGCAGTCTTTCTGCTTAAAAAATTTGGAAAAGTATACACAATTTATGTCATATATTTTGTGGCGTTAACTTCTTCCAAGATCTTATTAGTCAGAATTTGAACGTCATCACACAGCGAACATCTTTGAAAATATTATCACTTTGGCTTACTATATTCCTGTTATATCGGAATCGGAAAAACTAAATAAGTAATGAATGCATGAAAATGCATAAAAAGAAGACTAGTGAGCTTTCGTATGAATAATTTGTAGAAAGTGAATAAAGAAAGCCGCATAAGAAATTTGGTGGTCAGAAATCTGAAACCCTGTAAATACAAATAACTTTGATTCCCTTAGGATAAAGATAACACTTTTTCTTGTTACTATGTTGTGGTTTGGCTAATTTTTAGATGAATTTCTATGAATTCAGAGCGCCACAAATAGGTATGGGTGTTACAATGTTTCTTCGCCGAATCAGCAGAGCATATATAAACTGGGCAAATGACAGATAACTTAAATTATATTTTTTTGCAATGAAAAATGTGGTATATAAACCATTCTCAATAACATTCATGTCGAATGGAGAAGTAAAAAGGCTCCAATACGCACTGCACTAATTTTCATGTGCAAAGTGAGACATGTAGAATATTAAATCCTGACACAAATAAAAAATTGTATTATAATTGCATGGTGAACCTTACAAAGGGAATAAGTGCCCAATTTTTAAAAATGAAAGTTTACTATGCAGTGATGTTACACAGTGTCCTGCATTGCCCTACGAAAGTGCTTTGTGAAATACAGAACCATGTGGTTGCGAAGTTGCTCAAGAGAGAGCACCATTGGTAAGTAAGAAAGCTATTTCTTTACAATGGTGCGAAGTGCAAATTAATTTTTTGTGGAAATTTTCCTCCTCTGGGTGCTTCAAAATGATTGTTGTGTCTCCCTAGCTATAAATGATGTGGCTACAAAATTAATTATTGTGTATACATAAATATGGAATCAAAATCAAAGAAACGCGATTTTATGTCTATGATAGAATATTTATCTCAAGAAGAGCAAGATATGTTTTACTGTTCAGTCCAGCCACAGCCGCCGCAGAGACAACATGGCAGGAAGAAAGAAGAAGAGAACCACCGCAGCAGTCCAAGAAGCCTCCGAAGAACGCCAGCGCCGTCCCTGCCTCACAGCCAGCCTCCTCGCCAACTCCATCTCCATCTCCGCCGCCTGACCAAGGTATCTCAGCCTGCGACACCACGCCGACATCAACCACCCACCGCACACAGTCGACACAGCCAGAGGTTGAATACCGAACGTCCACAGAGAGTCACCCTAACCTCACGAGGCTGCAGAGATACAGCGCAGTTGTGCGCGGAGTACATCGGCAGCTTCCGGACTCTCTCCTCCTCAGCGCAGCCCGACGTCGCTGGCCTTCTCTCATGAAAGCGACGCGCATCATCACAGCCAGAGGACCGTCGCGCTGGTGCGCCTGGAGTTCTGGGATGGGGCGGATTACCATGCTGCTCTGACGGACGGGCTTCCTGCCCTCGGGCAGGTGCTCCCAATTGAGGCTAGCCGTGGTGTACGACCTATTCCCTGCCGACGCTGTTGCCAGTACGGTCACACCGCCGACGCCTGCGCCGACGCCCCACGCTGCCACTACTGTGGCGCTGGCACCTTCACCACATCCTGCACCAGCCATGGCCTGACACGTCGCCCCGTGTATTGTGCCACGTGCAACTGCACTGGCCACTTCACGGGTCAGGCGGCGTGCCCCAGGAACCCACGCCGACAACCGCCTGCAGTTTACAAGTTGCCTACGCAACAACCACTCTCCGCCTCGCAGACCATCACCGTCACACACCAACATGTCAACACCAACCGCCAAACCGCCGACCAACACGACGCTGCAGACAACCAACAATACACCGCTGTACTCCACAACACCGCCGCACTACAGAAAATACAAGACACACTCCAGACTCTCACCGACCGGGTTGCAGCATGGGAGACAGCCCTGACTCGTGCTCTCGAGGACGTTAAGGATGCCACCCATAATCTGCAAACAACGCTACCTGCCACAGTTCATCAAGACAACAATAGCCTCCGAGACCACTTCAACAAGCAGCTGGAGAAAGTGGTCACTTACATCAACGACTCACGTATTCACAAGGTCCATAAGACATTAGAAGAAATTCTACAAGGACATACATCATCACTACAGTCTTCACTTACTCAGATTTTGAATCGACTGACACTCCCCAGACCTCCAGTCGGTCCTCCAATCGGTCCTTCAGTACGACCCAACTTCCCCCCAAACCGCAGGTCAGTGTCAGGGCACCGCCATTACACTTGACCTGCCTAAGCCAACGACCCAACTTTAACACTACCCACAATCATCCGGTTTGCTTCGGCGGTACCGGACTAACACCACCACTGTACAAATAAAAAAATAAAAAAAAAAAAAGTTTTACTATGCAATGTTTCCAACTAAACGTAGCATTTTCAATCATTATTAATTCATACATTGTAACTGTTATTCCATAGAATCAGGGTTGCCAACTTTTAAAAGTAAAATTATCGTACCAACCACTCAAAATTATAGATTTGAATTAAAAATTATCGTACATCATAAACCAAATGCTACAGAAATGAAAATATCAGCACAATACTTATGAAAATGTAATAGTATTGATGTTTATGGTATCCACTTACAAGATTGATGACCTCAACCTTATTACAACTTTAGCACTTATGTTTCTCGTACTATTCATCTTAAAGTTCATCTTCCTCAACTGTAGCTGCATTATACAAATTTGTTGCTGAGATAAGCTTTAACATTTTCTCGGTAACTTCCATATTTTCGAACCCACCACATTTTTCATAAGCTGAGACGACATAATAAGCCTATTTACCGTATCTAGCGCCAATCTGTTTCTAATTTTGGCTTTCATTAAGCCCAGTTTAGAAAAAAAGTCTTCCATAAGAAACGTTTCTGTGGGGTAACGAAATCACTGACAATGCAAACTCCGCCAGTTCTTTGAAATCAATATTTCCACCTAGGTAATAATGTGTTTAACAGCACTCCAGAAGCTGTCAGGTTCAAGTATGTTCTTTATTTCACACGGAATATCACTTACTCCTAGTTTTCTCCATCATCAATTTTCTGAACAGTGACTTCTTCATTGAGATTACCAGATCTGGTCACACTGGCCATTAGAGGATAAAGGGCAGAAGGATTAGTAGGATATGGAATGGTTGTCTTAGAGGGGTGAAGATGGGCCATGGGGACAAAAGTGATGTCACTATTTGTAATTAATTTTATTTCGCTGGTGTGACAAACCGGTGAAAATAATATTTCGCTGGTATCGAATTATCAACATTCAAATTATCGTACACTCTCATAATTATCGTACGGGTTGGTTACCATGACGACAAACATTCAAATTATCGTATGCCCCCATTATTATCGTACGGGTTGGCAACCCTGCATAGAATTGTGTTTTGCGAAATTATAGATGAACATTTGTGTTTGTTGTTATCACTTTTGTAAGGAAAAATGGCTATAACTCTTTCTTAATTTTATATTTTCGTGGGACCACATTAAATTGAGATTATATATTTAGTGTCTTAAGTTTTATGTCTACCATGCAGACAATGTTTCCAACAAATGAATTTTCAAATAAACAATTACATCGATTAAGCAACGTATTTTTTAATTATTGTCGCAGAAACATAATTTTGGCATTCAGTCCCTGTGAAATTGCCACCCTTCAATTAAGCAGAAATGTTTAGTAAATTTAGCATAAAATTCGTCTAAAACAAGCTAGAATTTAAAAACTAGGAGTCAGCTAAAATGCAAAGATAGCAATGAAGTTACTCGCTTAAGAATTAATGATTAAATACCTGCATACACAGTCTCAAGTGCATGGAACCGTGTCAATACAAAGGCAGTACTTGGTAAGGAAGTACAAAACCGCTTCTGTCACATCCTTGCCCAGTTTTGGCAATCCGTTTAAAGTTTCTCTTACTTCCTTTTCCTTCGCTCCTGTGCTGAAATCAAACCTAACTGTATTTATAGGTTGATGCTTAGGTGCCAGGCGTTTAACACAGATCAAACAGACTGACTCCTCAGGGACTGGTGTAGACCATCGTTGTGAAGTATGCCTTCCAGTGGCAGAAGTGAAATGCTTTATTTGTCCCCCTTTGGTCCTTCACCTAGGCCTGGCCTTTGTTTATAGGCTGATTTATTTATTTATCTATCCATCCATCCCATCCCATCCCATCCCATCCCATCCCATCCCATCCCATCCCATCCCATCCCATCCCATCCCATCCCATCCCATCCCATCCCATCCCATCCCATCCCATCCCATCCCATCCCATCCCATCCCATCCCATCCCATCCCATCCCATCCCATCCCATCCCATCCCATCCCATCCCATCCCATCCCATCCCATCCCATCCCATCCCATCCCATCCCATCCCATCCCATCCCATCCCATCCCATCCCATCCCATCCCATCCCATCCCATCCCATCCCATCCCATCCCATCCCATCCCATCCCATCCCATCCCATCCCATCCCATCCCATCCCATCCCATCCCATCCCATCCCATCCCATCCCATCCCATCCCATCCCATCCCATCCCATCCCATCCCATCCCATCCCATCCCATCCCATCCCATCCCATCCCATCCCATCCCATCCCATCCCATCCCATCCCATCCCATCCCATCCCATCCCATCCCATCCCATCCCATCCCATCCCATCCCATCCCATCCCATCCCATCCCATCCCATCCCATCCCATCCCATCCCATCCCATCCCATCCCATCCCATCCCATCCCATCCCATCCCATCCCATCCCATCCCATCCCATCCCATCCCATCCCATCCCATCCCATCCCATCCCATCCCATCCCATCCCATCCCATCCCATCCCATCCCATCCCATCCCATCCCATCCCATCCCATCCCATCCCATCCCATCCCATCCCATCCCATCCCATCCCATCCCATCCCATCCCATCCCATCCCATCCCATCCCATCCCATCCCATCCCATCCCATCCCATCCCATCCCATCCCATCCCATCCATCACTGTCTGCCTGCCTGCCCGCCTGCCCGCCCGCCCGCCAGCCCGCCAGCCCGCGCGCCCGCCCGCCAGCCTGCCTGCCTGTCTGTCTGTCTGTCTGTCTGTCTACCTACCTCTCCATCTCTCCATCTCTCCATCTCTCTCTACCCATCCCTCTCTCTCTACCCATCCCTCTCTCTCTACCCATCCGTCTCTCTCTATCCATCCCTCTCTCTCTATCCATCCGTCTCTCTCTACCCATCCCTCTCTCTCTACCCAACCCTCTCTCTCTACCCATCCCTCTCTCTATCCATCCCTCTCTCTCTATCCATCCCTCTCTCTCTACCCATCCCTCTCTCTCTACCCATCCCTCTCTCTCTATCCATCCCTC
The DNA here is from genome assembly GCA_030765045.1 of Tenodera sinensis. Taxonomy (NCBI): domain Eukaryota; kingdom Metazoa; phylum Arthropoda; class Insecta; order Mantodea; family Mantidae; genus Tenodera; species Tenodera sinensis. The sequence goes on along the minus strand of CM060967.1, from coordinate 126,785,660 downwards.
TCTCTACCCATCCCTCTCTCTCTACCCATCCCTCTCTCTATCCATCCCTCTCTCTCTACCCATCCCTCTCTCTCTATCCATCCCTCTCTCTCTCTATCCATCCCTCTCTCTCTATCCATCCCTCTCTCTCCATCCATCCCTCTCTCTCCATCCATCCCTCTCTCTCCATCCATCCCTCTCTCTCCATCCATCCCTCTCCCTCCATCCATCTCTCTCCCTCCATCCATCTCTCTCTCTATCCATCCATCC